>VZQC01015089.1:2629216-2913372 GCA_009823505.1 Rhizomys pruinosus
CTCCAGAGGAATAGACTGTTTTGCTTCTACGTCCACCCTGTCCCTTTTTAAGCCTAGGGCATCAATTGCAAGAAGAGGGGGCACTGTTATTTAAATACGCTGGAGATGTAAGGGCTATGCCTTGGGTGAATGGCGAAACTTGCGCAAGTTAGTCCGGACACTTATTTTGATCAACTTGATTGAACATACAAGCCCCCCTTGGGATGGTGGACCCTGGCTGTGTGGGTTGGGCACAACTGCTTGCAAATTGGTTTTACATGACGGATGCTTGTACTCAAAATTATTACTTATTGTTAAAAAATGAAAACAAACAAAGAAAAAAACAAAAAAAAAAAAAAAAAAAACACTTTTAAAAAAAAAATGGAGTATAGTGTAGGAGTTGCGTCTGGGGTCTGCAAGATAAGCGCTGGCAGAGTCGTGTAGCTGTGGACCACCGATAGTGGCATGGCGCACACTTGGGCCAGAAATGAGTGGATCTCCGAGACCCTTTGAGTATACCTTTGCTGGACTTAGGTTTTGCTTGAGGTGCCTGATTCTTCCTTTAATTAAAAAGACAACACTTGTTTGGGATTTGACAGTAGCCTACGATGAAGAGACTTGGTAACAAACTGGAACCATGTCGTATGTGAAACTATCAATATATGATGGTTAAGGGCTAAAGGACTAGATGGCTGGAGCCAAGACCATGAAATTTGAAGAGAATCATGAGATGGCATTGGTCATCAGATGCTTGAGAATTGCTGAAAATGCACAACATATCGCCTCGAATTTCCCTTCACCAATTCAGTCCCATATTTTTTGTGTATGTGGGTTTTGAAGAGCCAAGTGTCCCCTTTTTTTTTTATTTTAAGATCATTTTTATTGTTACTTAAACTTTTCATAACATCATACACATTTCTCAATCCATTTAGATCATTTCCTCTTCCATTCGCCCCACCCCACCAGAGTTCATGCATTCTGCCATAATCCTCTTGAATATTTTTCTGAGTCTTTTGAAGAGATTTTTTTCATTCAAATACAGAGGATTGGTATTTTTTGGGGGAAGAAAACTAAATTGTTTGTCAGTTTTGTGTCCCAGTTCTTTTTGTTGATGTTGTTCCTCCAAAATTGTATGCTTCAATATATTCAATTCGATTATTATGATATATATAGAATATAGTATATATCAATAACTCATATTAAACTAGATCATCTTGAATTTTTCTTTTACAATTAGAACCAATTTTTTTATAATCTTAAATCTATGTCATCTGAAAAAAACAAATAGCTATTTCCAAATCATATTCCAAAGTCTCTCTGAAAAACAAATTGCTTCTTACACAGGTTTGGTAAAAAAAAAGAAAAAAAAAAACCAACATTGAAAAACAAAAAGACCCTGATAGCCAAACAGCAATCTGGTGGGGTTGAAAAAGAGCCATTACCAGGGGGGATTTGCTCTACCAGACATCTCAAATTATATACAGGGCTATAGTCATAAAAACAGCTTGGTACTGAGGCACAAAAACAAGACCACGTGACCAATGGAACAAAATTGAAGAATCCAAACCTGAGCCACATACAATTTCAGCCATTCTCAATATTTGATAGGAGGCTAAGAAGACCACAATGGGAAAGGATAAGACAGATCTTCAACAAGTGGTGTTGGCCAAAACTGGATCACCACTGTAGAGAATGAAATTAAACCCCACCTCTCACCCTGTACAAAAATCAATTCCAAAGTAACAAAGACCCTCAACTGAAATCCCTTAGTGTGAACTGAGTGTGATAGAAGGAAGAGAAACTTGGCAGCAGACTACTACAGACGTACGGTGTAAGCGAAAAGAAGACTTCTTAAAAACCAGAAGCAGCTGACATAGAAATAGAGGTCTCAATTGACAAATAGGACCTCATTAACTCACAAAACGTTTCTGTACATCAAAGGAAAATAATAATGGAGTAAAAAAAGAAAACCCACATGAATGGGAGGAAACCATTCACAGCAGATACATCTACCAAAGCTTTAATTTTCCAGAGTATACAAGCTACTTTAAAAAAACAAAGAAGAAAGAAAAATAACAACTGAATTCACTTCAGAAGATGGAGCAAAGATCTTAAAGAGGAACTTCACAGAGGAGGAATAGAGATGGCTGAGAAACACCTTAAGAAAGTGTTCAACATTGCTAATAATTAAGAAATGCAAATTAAAACAACTCTAAGATACCATTCTTACTCCCGTAAGACTGGCTAGATCTAGGAGGACAAACAATGATGCCAAGTGCTGGGAGGGTGTGGAGGGAAGGGGAACACTCATTCATTGCTGGGGGATGTAAACTTGTGCAGCCACTATGGAAAACATGTGGAGAAACCTTTTAAGAGTCAAAATGATCCTGCCAATTTGACCCAGTCATACCCACTCCTGGGTATATACCCACAAGACTCATCTTACTGCAGAACACATGCACAGCTATATTTATGCCACTCTGTTCACACTAGCAAAAAACTTGAAACCCCCCAATGCCCCTCAACTGATGAGTGGATAGAGAAAATGTGATACATGTACACAATGGAATTCTATGCAGTGGTAAAGCAAAGACAACCATCTGAACTTTGCAGGTAAATGGATGGAGCTAGAAGACATTTGTTAAGTGAAATAACACAGTAGAAAAACAAATGACAAAATGATATCTCTCATTGGATGCTAGTCCACAACCCAGATAAATATTTTCTTGTGGAGAGGGATGCATATTAAAAGAACAACAGAAAAAATTGCATCAGAAAACTGACTGAAATGGTGACTCGAGAAGGGTGGGAGGGGTGGGAGTGGGACACGGGTGTATATTCGATTGGTGCATATTTAATTGACATGAGTTCAACAAGTATCCAGTTTTGCCCAGACTCTGTCTACAGGATACATGGTGTTTTAGGACTTAGTAAAAGTAAATATGTGCATATTAAATAACATTGATTTAAAGGCTGATAAAAACAGTAATGCATCTGAGTTAATTGGTGATATAAATTGCTGTTGTCCACATTAGCTTTAATTAAAAACTGTATAAAAATTACTTTGGGATTGGTATAAACAAATGTTCTCTATAATTTTGCTGTCATATAGTATCACCTGGTAGCGATCTCTTTCACCTATAGGATGATTTAATTTAAAAATAAAGTTTGTTTCCCAAGTTAATCACATACAGTAACCCAAAACAGCATGGGTGAACTTGATGAATTCAAATGGCAGGTTAATTCTATAATCTGTTAAGGGATTCACAATATAGGAGCACAGTTGTTTTCAGATCATGAGGAATATAACATTAACATTGCTCAGTTTGCCTTATAACTAGGTACTTGGTGCTAGGATCCACAGATGAGGGATACCATTTGTCATTTCTATTTCTGGGACTGTGTTACTTCATTTAGCAAAATATCTTCTAGTTCCATTCATTTACCTGCAAAGTTCATGATGTCATCTTTCTTTACCGCTGCACAAAACTCCATTGTGTAGCTGTACCACATTTTCTCTATCCACTTATCAGTTGAGGGGCACTTGGGTTGGTTCCAGATCTTTGGTGTTGTGAAGAGAGTTGCAATAAACAGGGCTGTGCATGTATCTCTGAGGTAGGATCAGTCTTGTGAATATATACCAAGGAGTGGTATGACTGGGTCAGGTAGGAAGCTCATTTTGAATCTTTTAAGGGTTCTCCACACTGCTTTCCAGTGGTTATATGAGTTTACATTCCCACCAGCAGTGGATGAGTGTTCCCCTATCCCCACAACCTCTCCAACGTTTGGTATCATCTGTTTTCTTGATCCTAGCCAGTCTTATCATAACTTAAAGTGGTTTTAATTTGCGTTTCCTTAATTATTGTCGACGTTGAACACTTTTTAAGATCTTTCTTACCCATCTCTATTTCCTTCCTTGTGAAGTCTCTGTTCAACTCTTACTCCATCTTTTGAGTGAGTCATTTGTTTTCTTAGTTCTTTGTTTTTTGAGTAGTTTATATATTCTGGAAGTTAATGCTCTGTCAGATGTATCAGTGGTGAAGGTTTCCTCCCACACTGAATTTTCTCTTCCTTCCCTGATTATTTCTTCCACTGTACAGAAGCTTTTGAGTTTAATGAGGTCCCACTTGTCAATTGTAGACCATATTTCCTTTGCAGCTGTTGTCTGATTCAGAAAGTCTTTTCCTACGCCTGTGCCTTGTAGGTTATTGCCAACTTTTGCTTCTATCACCTTCAGAGTTTCAGGTTTCACATTGAGGTCTTTGATCCATTTGGAATTGATTTTTGTACAGGGTGAGAGGTAGTGATTTACTTTTATTCTTTTGCAAGTGGTGATCCAGTTTTGCCAACGCCATTTGCTGAAGATACTGTCTTCTCTCCACTGAGTCTTCTTGGCCCCTTTGTCAGCTATGAGGTGGCTGAAATTGTATGTGCTCAACTTTGGATCTTCAGTTCTGTTCCCTTCACCTACAGGTCTGTTTTTCTGCCAGTACCAGGCTGTTTTTATGACTAAACCCCAGTAGTGTAGTTTGAAGTCTTGTATAGAGATTCCCCCATGTACAGTTCAAACTGTAAACTTTTAAGTTTTTGGGTTTTTTTAAGGACTGTAGGGTTTTTAAGTTTGTACTGTTTTATGTTGTGATTAATGTTAACATCATACTTTGAGACAAGAAATGGAAGTGTGGTGGTTTAATAGTAATGTGTTTTGTATGTCAAGTTGACAAAGGGTCAATTGTGTTGGATAGCTTTAGTGTCAACTTGACACATTTGGAATGGGGAAGCCTCAATTGGAAAATTGGCTCCATTGAACTGGGCTGAGGCCATGTCTGTGGCAGGTTGTTATGTAGCGTATAAGAAAGCAGGCTGGGNATTCATTTGTAAAGACTGCAAAGATTCAGAGGATGCAGAGGTGAGGATTCCTACCACATCCCCACTCAACTTGCCTATTCAGCTAATGCAGAAAACAGATGTAGTTTAGAGGAGGACAGTGGGTTATCATAGGCTTAAACCAGGTAGTGACTCCAGCAGCAGCTGCTATACCAGCTGTGGATTTATTGCTTGAACAAATTAACACATCCCCTGGCACCTGGTGCACAGCTATTGATCTGGTAAATACCTTTTTGGCAGCCCTTTCAATAAGGACTACCAGAGCAGTTTGATTTTAGATCACTAATACACCTTCCTTGTCCTACTGAGGGGATGTATGAACTCCCTAGTCCTTTGCATAATTTAGTTTGTAGGGATATGCACTCGTTTTCTCTTTAATATGTTATTCCACAGTATTCACTGCTTTGGAGATTTTGTCAGTTGAAATTAATGATCAAAAAATAACAAGCACCATAAACTTAATTGTAAGACTTATTATTTATAGGTCCATCGCACAGTGGGCTCACTGGATCAATGTTTCATTCTGTGATTGTACACATACTTCATGTCCAACAAGTGGAATACATGTGCCTAATACCTTAGAGAATCATAAAAGATACTGAAATCAAGTAGTTTTTTTTTACCTCAATAAAATTTCTGAGGTTTTAGTAATATGCATCCCATTAAGATATCCCTTCTTAAGTAAGGGACAAATTGATAGATAATTTGACCCTTCCTACAAACAAAGAAACAAAAGCACAGTGGCTAATGGGTCCCTTTGGATTTCTCAGGCAACTTTTAGATATCAAGTTGTAGCTTAGTCAAGGAATGGTTCAAGGAGTTGTGTGTTTGACTAAAGCTTAAGGTAGTAAGGAACAGCTATGCAGCTCATAAAAACTGCTCAGCTACCTGGAGCAAATGATCCAATGGTTTTAATGTATCAGATGAGGCTGTGGTTTATATCTTTGATGGACTTCTGTAGATGAATCATCACACAGTCCATTAAGGTTTTTTCAGCAAATCCATGCCACTCCATGCAAATAATTAGTTAGATCCTCTTCTTTTGAGAAACAGCTTTTGACCAGTTGTTATATCCAAGTAAAGACTTCCTCCTTAACTTGGTGGCTATCATCTCCAGTTAATATGGGCATTTCATTATGAACATTTTGTTAACTGACCTGCAGAGTTATAAAATATTGCATGCATGATAGTACTTCATTATCAAATGGAAAGGGTATGTATGTAATCAGAGCTGAATTTTCTTGAAATCGATGTTAGTTGATCATGAAGTCACCCAGCTTGCATTGCTCTCAATGTCAGTACACTAACTTCTCCTTCTCAGCCTACCTACTTATGACTCCATGAACAGTTCCTAGTGGTTGGTGGGCAAAGGAAAGGAAGACTGGGCTGGATCCATACTCACTTGTACATGACATACATGTGCCAGTTAGGAAGATGCAGCTCTCGAATTTCCACCTTTGTGTGGGATATCCCTCAAGGACATTGGGAAGCAAATCTCCCAGTAGGAATAACCTTAAATATTGACTTATAGATATTGCCAGATGTGTGATAATAGAGCGATTCATGAGCCTTGGCCAATGATTTGGCTGAATGATTATGAATTTGAACAAGATTGGAAATAAAATAACATGACAAGGAAATTTAGGGTAGAAGTATGTGGCTATGCTGCATTGAAGGAAAAAGTGTTAAATGTCTGTATTTCCCAGATAAATGATCCCCGAGAAGTGATTTCAACAAAGGAAGATTTTAATAATAAAATAAAAAGGATGATCTCTGATGGATGCTACTCAAATTTCTATATAAATGGTTGTGATTACCCATATGTTTATCAAGAAGACAACCATCTTTGCAGAGATATGCCCTGTAGTATGGTTTTGTCCCTCAGGTAGACCTGGATGTGGCCACTGCTAAATGGCCAGCTATCCCTAGCAGAGAGCAGCACTGAGGCCCAGTGTGGCTCAAGTTCCTGGATGATTTGCCAGTGATGTAGAAATGGGAGCATATATCAGCCTATTTCTTCCATGGAGGAGGCAAGTATTTAGTGCTCACTGGGATAGATGGATTGGATACTTTGGATATGATTCCTTTCCCTCGGGTATCATGTTTCTACCAGAATTACTGCCTACTAACTTTTAGAATATCTTATCCACATTACATTGCTCCTGGTCACAGAATTTATCTAACAGGTAATCAGTCAACACAGTGTTGATCTTAGGCACATTGGATACACAATTTTACCATGTTTTCCAACATTATGAAGCAGCTGCCTTAGAGGAAGTTAGAAAGGTCTTTTGAAGACACTGTTATATCATTAGATGGTGCCCAATAACATCGAGGTTCAAGGCAAGTCCCCTCCACCTCCAAGGCTGCAAATGGTCTAGAATCTCTATCCAATGTAAGTCAAGAATCAAGCTGTGGACACAATTGATTCCATTTACAGTTTTTCTTTGTAACCCAGTAACAAAGTATTCTCCCAAAGAATCCTGACTAGAACTTCCATTTAACTGTCTACACTGATCATTGTTCAATCAGATTCAACACTGTAGAAGTTTTTCTCTGGTAATTGTGTAAGGGTATTTTGGAAGACTAGATCTTCATACTAATATTGTTGCTGCCTTCTTTTTGTTTGTTTGGTCTGTAATTTTTTGTTTTTTAAAATATTATCATGGAATATATATATACATATATATGTGTATATATATCTATATATGTGTATATATATATATATATTCTATATATATACATATATATGTGTATATATATCTATATATACATATATATGTGTATATATATATATATTCCATGATAATATTTTAAAAAACAAAAAATTACAGACCAAACAAACAAAAAGAAGGCAGCAACAATATTAGTATGAAGATCTAGTCTTCCAAAATACCCTTACACAATTACCAGAGAAAAACTTCTACAGTGTTGAATCTGATTGAACAATGATCAGTGTAGACAGTTAAATGGAAGTTCTAGTCAGGATTCTTTGGGCGAATACTTTGTTACTGGGTTACAAAGAAAAACTGTAAATGGAATCAATTGTGTCCACAGCTTGATTCTTGACTTACATTGGATAGAGATTCTAGACCATTTGCAGCCTTGGAGGTGGGGGGGACTTGCCTTGAACCTCGATGTTATTGGGCACCATCTAATGATATAACAGTGTCTTCAAAAGACCTTTCTAACTTCCTCTAAGGCAGCTGCTTCATAATGTTGGAAAACATGGTAAAATTGTGTATCCAATGTGCCTAAGATCAACACTGTGTTGACTGATTACCTGTTAGATAAATTCTGTGACCAGGAGCAATGTAGTGTGGATAAGATATTCTAAAAGTTAGTAGGCAGTAATTCTGGTAGAAACATGATACCCGAGGGAAAGGAATCATATCCAAAGTATCCAATCCATCTATCCCAGTGAGCACTAAATACTTGCCTCCTCCTTGGAAGAAATAGGCTGATATATGCTCCCATTTCTACATCACTGGCAAATCATCCAGGAACTTGAGCCACACTGGGCCTCAGTGCTGCTCTCTGCTAGGGATAGCTGGCCATTTAGCAGTGGCCACATCTAGGTCNAGAAATCTCTTATTTTTGTAAGTTCTCTTGGTCACCCTATTTTATAACAGCAACAGAAAAGTAAGTAATTCAGTTGATCTAGAGGATTTAGAATACATGGTGCCTTAAATTAACTTTGGCATCAAGTAATAAAGTCAGCACCATGTTCTAATAGTTTGCATTGTTCTGTAAGTTTTCAGTTGATCTAAATGTGAACAGAAACTGAAAGTTTATGCAACTGGACATGACCACGTTCCAGTAAATATGTTAATTTTGAATATCAGACACATAAAAAAACTATTAAGTATATAGTTTTTATTTGAAAAAAAATCTGAAAATTTGGAGGTTTTCTTTTTGGTTTTATAAAATCATTTATTAAACTTACGTGAGAAAAGTTAATTAGCTTGTGGTTTGGCTTGATCATTATAATGTAGCTATATTTGAGTTGAGCTACAGGTAGAAATAATAACTTATGATCATGAATATTTTGCATGAATTTCAGTGAGTCATTGCTACATTTTCTTTTCAAATGAAGAACTGTGTTCATTTATTCCTCTTGTGCTTCTTTATTATTTGCCATGGGTGTGATACTTCAGATAAGCCAGTTATATTGAAATGACCAAATTAATGAAAGGTCTGACTATTTTTACATTTTATTGAATTTCTGTGAATATCATTCAATAAACTTTGATCATATTTAGATCCCTTTCTGAGCTGTACCTTCCTCAATACCACCCACCTGTTTTCATGAATTCTGTTATAATAGTAATATATATAAACATATATATAATCTTTATATATATATATATATATAATATATATTATATATAACATATTATATTGTTATGTATATAACATATAATATATAATATATAACATATCTATATAATGTTATATTATAATATATAATATGTATATACATATAATTATTCACATATATATATGTATATACATATATAATATATTTATATAATATATATATTATATATATATATATATAATTAGCCTATTGAGCCAAACCTATGTCCTTAAATGCTTTTCAATGTGGGTCTACCAATAAGGAGCTTGGTCGACCCAGTTGGCATCACACTTTTGAAGGAAACTGACTCTCCCTTTCACAGAAGCCAGTGCTTTCCAAAACTTCCTCAGCTGGTTCTGTGCCTCCTACCCATGTCTTCCCTTCCTTGCTGGGATTCAGTGTGGCTTGAGTTTACATGAGAATTTTTATATGGTCATCATTGCTGTGAGTCCATATGACTGCCTACTCGTGCACAAATCAATGACTTCAAAATAGCAATTATAAATATTTTCCAGGAGTTGAAAGAGGATATGGATAAAGTACTAAATGTCGACAGTGCAAATATAAACTGCTGAATGAATCTAACTAAACAATTCATGCCATGAAATTAGAATCCAATAAAGAGAATCAATAAAGAAAAGCCAAAGTGATTTATGCATTTTTATTTAGTTTTTGCAAGTACATGTGTATATATATTTGCGTAGATGACAACGTATGTACAGGTATTCATCCACATGTGTGTGCATATGTGTGGAGGACAGAGGAAAAACTCTGATATTATTCTTCAGGCGTCATCCATTTTTCATTAATTAGGAGAGGCTCCCTTGATGACTTGGAACACACCAAGTGGGCTATTGTGCTGACCAGGGAACTCCAGATATCCCTGAGTCCATAACCCCCATGGTCAGATTACAAGTGGGCTAGTGTGCTGACCAGGGAACTCCAGATATCCCTGAGTCCATAAGCCCCATGGTCAGATTTCAAGTGGGCTAGTGTGCTGACCACGGAACTTCAGATACCCCTGAGTCCATAACTCCCATGGTCAGATTACAAGTGGGCTAGTGTGCTGACCAGGGAACTCAGATATCCCTGAGTCCATAACCCCATGTCAGATTACAAGTGGGCTAGTGTGCTGACCAGGGAACTCAGATATCCCTGAGTCCATAACCCCATCGGTCAGATTACAAGTGGGCTAGTGTGCTGACCAGGGAACTCCAGATATCCCTGAGTCCATAACCCCCATGGTCAGATTACAAGTGGGCTAGTGTGCTGACCAGGGAACTCCAGATATCCCTGAGTCCATAAGCCCCATGGTCAGATTTCAAGTGGGCTAGTGTGCTGACCACGGAACTTCAGATACCCCTGAGTCCATAACTCCCATGGTCAGATTACAAGTGGGCTAGTGTGCTGACCAGGGAACTTCAGATATCCCTGAGTCCATAACCACCACAGTCAGATTACAAGTGGGCTAGTGTGCTGACCAGGGAACTTCAGATATCCCTGAGTCCATAACCCCATGATCAGATTACAAGTGGGCTAGTGTGCTGACCAGGGAACTTCAGATTTCCCTGAGTCCATAACCCCCACTGTCAGATTACAAGTGGGCTAGTGTGCTGACCAGGGAACTTCAGATACCCCTGAGTCCATAACCCCATGGTCAGATTTCAAGTGGGCTAGTGTGCTGATCAGGGAACTCCAGATATCCCTGAGTCCATATCCCCCCTGGTTAGATTTCAAGCCTGCTGCCACCATGTCCAGCAAGTCTTTAATACGTGTTCTGAAGATCAAACTCAGGTTATCTTGCATATTATGAAAACTTTTACTGAATGAGATCTCTTCCCAAACCTGTTTAGTGTAGTCTAAAGAACTTTCCTATACAGCCATTGACTGAGTTCTTATGGTATTGCCCCCACCTCTTTTTAAGGGAAACAGAAGAAAAACCACAAAGCAACTATAAACAAAGCTGTTTGATTTTCTATTTGTTTGCCCAAGATATAATGCAAAAGCTTTAGTATATGTTAAAAATATCTGAGTGTGTTTGAGAAAGCAAAATTTAAGCTGACACAAATTTATGACAAGCTTCATTATTGAGCACACAGCTGTCCAAAGTAATGTCCAAAATCATGCCCTAGTGGTCTGCAGTGTACATGTTGACTTTCCATTCCCTATGGTGAGCTTTTTAACTAGTATTCATCTTCTTGTTGTGTCTACCTATCCATTTATTTGCTTCTTTTTTAAGGGTTATTTCTTTTTTATTGATATTTTATAGGCTTCATATATTTTGATAACATTTATAGCCCCTCTCTGTCTGTACCTTTCTTATAGTCCACCACCAAATTTCATGTTCTCTGTCATAGGTGTTAAGGCCTATTAAGTAAAGTTTATTTCCCCAAATGTCTTTTTGCTTATTTGCAAAATATGTCAGTTTTAACCCACTTGTTTTAAAACATACAACACACTTTTTAAATTTACAATTCTATTTTATTGCTAAAATTACAAAGACCTCCTAATTATTACTTCAGGAGACTCCCCAAACCCATTTTGTGAAAGTGTAATGAAATACCTGAGGCTGGATGATGTGTACAAAGCAAACAATTCCTCCAGTTCTAGAGGTGGAACATCTATCTTGGAGGGCTTTTGTGTTGTGATTGTTCATGACAGAATATGCTAGAGCAAGGAGAAAGAGAGAGAGAGAAAGAGAGAGAGAGAGAGAGAGAGAGAGAGAGAGAGAGAGAGATTTCATTTTCTGAGAGCACTATGCTTATGGCCCAGTCATCTGTGGAAGTCATGACTTTTAAACTTTTAATACTGTGTCTGAGGTAATTAAATTTCAACATGAGCTATAGATGGATATAACATTCAAATCATAGATTGAAACATAATGTATCATCTGTCCGCAATGTGCTTGGTGTGGGTATTTGAAAGATTATGTCCCCATAAGCTCCCGGTATTTAAACACTGAGCTCCAGGTGGGTTGGTGATAGTAGAGGTTTAGGAGGTGTGCTTTGAGAGTTCATAGCTCTGTCCCCTTTCAAGCTTCGCTCTGTTTCCAGTGCCTGTTTAAAGATATGAACTTTCAACTTTCAGCTCTGGCTGCTTCTCCTGCCAGATTGAAGTCTTATCCCTCCAGAACCATAAGCCCTCAAACTCTTCCTTCTATAAGTTGCCTTGATCAGGTGTTCATTCACAGCAGTGTAAAAGTGACTGAAAGAAGTACGACAAAAATAATAGCAATAACATCCATACCACAGAGTGCCCAGTGTTGTGGACACAAGTACAACAATCACTAGAACCTAGGAAAATGTTATCTTACATGGTCAAAGGAGTTCGTAGGTGTCATTAAGAATTAAATAGAATGATTATCTTAGGTTAAGTGAACAACATCTAGGGTCTAAGGGTCTGAGAAGCCAGTAGTGGGAAAGTTGAGCACATACACAATGTATGTGAGAGAACTGTAGCTCCATTGCTAGCTTTGAAGATATAGGAAGGAAATAACATGTCAATCTAATAAGACCCTGGGTATTTCTTATTAATGCCTTCTATGCAAACAGAGACCCCAGTCCTAGAATTAAAAGGAGTTGAGTTATTCTAGGAATAGATGGCTAAGAAATAGATTCTCCCATAGAGCTTCCAGAAAGAAACAGTTTGCTTATAACTTGAAAAACTACAAGAAGATAATTCTTGTTGTATTAAGTTGGTAAATGTGTGTTGATTTTTTTCATGGCACCAATAAAAAAGAAAATCAATACCATTGGAGCAGATACTAACAGCATATGTATATATATTCCATATTTCAATATATGAGTCAAGTCAATAAACATTTGTTAAATGCTCACTGGACATTGTGACACATTATGCAAATTTAAAGGAAAATAAGATATCATCCCTGGTCTATAGGAACCAATACTGAAATTTTGGACTGACTATGTTGTTAGAAGTTATTGAGATGGAAGAGAGAAGGCTTGGGTGAGGAAGCTGAGTGTCTGTGCTAGATAGATTAGTGCCAACTTAGCACAACTGGTTTGTGGAAGCCTCAGCTGGGGAATTGGCTACATTGGACTGGCCTGTGGGCACATCTGTGGAGTATTTTATAGATTGGTGAGTGATGTGGGATGGCCCAGCCCAATGTGGGTGGTGCCACCCCTGGGTAGGTGGTTCTTTACTGTATAAGAAAGCAGGCTAAGCATAGGCCAGGGGAGCAAGCCAGTAAGAAGCAACGTTCCTACATGGCCTGTGCTTCAGCTCCTGCCTCCAAGTTCCTGCCCTGAGTTCTTATGTTGGGCTCCCCCAGTGACTAACTGCACTCTGGGAGATGAAAGCTGAACAAGCCCTTTCCTCTCCAAGTTGGTTTTGGTCAGATTGTTTTGTCACAGCAAACGAAGAGAAAGTGGAACAGTGTCTATAGTTTACATACTGGCTTGACTGTGTAGTTATTACTGAAATGAACTAGATTTTTTTTTTCATGAGAGAGACAGAGACAGGGACAGAGACAGAGAGACATAGAGAGTAAATTATCCTTATTTTACAAATGAAACAAAATGTTCATGTTCTTGTGAATTGCGTGTAATCTTGTGAATGTTTTATTACTAATAATTTTAGTCATAAATGTAATATTATTTAACATATATTATCATGCGTATTATGCTTTTAGATCTATTCTTTTATTTAATCTGTAAAATATTAAGTGGGTATTATTTTTACTACTTCTGAACTAGAAAACTAGTTCTTAGAAAGAACCTAAGTAACAGTGCTAGCTAATTGTTCAACAATTTTGATATCACTAGAAGTGAAAAATGTAGAAGTGCTGCTGCTAGTTTTGTGATCTTCATTAAGAAACATTGTCTGGATCTAGGAGAGAAAAATATAACATGGCTCACGAGAAGATACAATCATAGTATCTCAATCAGTTTCTAGACTGGAGCCACTTTGGAGATCTAGAATTCTGAATGAGGGATCAGCCTGGCACACTTAAAAAACAAACAAACAAACAAAAACCTCCCAAAACTCTGAGCCCTACCCAAGTATTTTATTGTGAATTCTACTTCTGGGCTTCCCCAAAGGAGCCTACTGCTTTGTAACCAGGTTCAGTGTATAGAAGGAAAAGGAAATAACCAGTCTTTAGTGAGATTCCTGGGCATTCGTTCTGAAACATCAGTATTTCAGTGGTGCTCTTAGCTCAGGTCCATCTCACAGTGGGCTCACTGGATCAATGTTTCATTCTGTGATGATACAATTACTTTATGTTGAGCAAGTGGAATATATGTGCCTGATAGCTTAGAGAATCATAAAGATACTGAAAGACAGATCAAATGGAAGCCACAAGTATACTTTTGTTTAGAAATTTAGTAAATGAAAAGCCAATTCATTTGTAAAGACTGCAAAGATTCAGAGGATGCAGAGGTGAGGATTCCTACCACATCCCCACTCAACTTGCCTATTCAGCTAATGCAGAAAACAGATGTAGTTTAGAGGAGGACAGTGGGTTATCATAGGCTTAAACCAGGTAGTGACTCCAGCAGCAGCTGCTATACCAGCTGTGGATTTATTGCTTGAACAAATTAACACATCCCCTGGCACCTGGTGCACAGCTATTGATCTGGTAAATACCTTTTTGGCAGCCCTTTCAATAAGGACTACCAGAGCAGTTTGATTTTAGATCACTAATACACCTTCCTTGTCCTACTGAGGGGATGTATGAACTCCCTAGTCCTTTGCATAATTTAGTTTGTAGGGATATGCACTCGTTTTCTCTTTAATATGTTATTCCACAGTATTCACTGCTTTGGAGATTTTGTCAGTTGAAATTAATGATCAAAAAATAACAAGCACCATAAACTTAATTGTAAGACTTATTATTTATAGGTCCATCGCACAGTGGGCTCACTGGATCAATGTTTCATTCTGTGATTGTACACATACTTCGTGTCCAACAAGTGGAATACATGTGCCTAATACCTTAGAGAATCATAAAAGATACTGAAATCAAGTAGTTTTTTTTTACCTCAATAAAATTTCTGAGGTTTTAGTAATATGCATCCCATTAAGATATCCCTTCTTAAGTAAGGGACAAATTGATAGATATTTTGACCCTTCCTACAAACAAAGAAACAAAAGCACAGTGGCTAATGGGTCCCTTTGGATTTCTCAGGCAACTTTTAGATATCAAGTTGTAGCTTAGTCAAGGAATGGTTCAAGGAGTTGTGTGTTTGACTAAAGCTTAAGGTAGTAAGGAACAGCTATGCAGCTCATAAAAACTGCTCAGCTACCTGGAGCAAATGATCCAATGGTTTTAATGTATCAGATGAGGCTGTGGTTTATATCTTTGATGGACTTCTGTAGATGAATCATCACACAGTCCATTAAGGTTTTTTTCAGCAAATCCATGCCACTCCATGCAAATAATTAGTTAGATCCTCTTCTTTTGAGAAACAGCTTTTGACCAGTTGTTATATCCAAGTAAAGTCTTCCTCCTTAACTTGGTGGCTATCATCTCCAGTTAATATGGGCATTTCATTATGAACATTTTGTTAACTGACCTGCAGAGTTATAAAATATTGCATGCATGATAGTACTTCATTATCAAATGGAAAGGGTATGTATGTAATCAGAGCTGAATTTTCTTGAAATCGATGTTAGTTGATCATGAAGTCACCCAGCTTGCATTGCTCTCAATGTCAGTACACTAACTTCTCCTTCTCAGCCTACCTACTTATGACTCCATGAACAGTTCCTAGTGGTTGGTGGGCAAAGGAAAGGAAGACTGGGCTGGATCCATACTCACTTGTACATGACATACATGTGCCAGTTAGGAAGATGCAGCTCTCGAATTTCCACCTTTGTGTGGGATATCCCTCAAGGACATTGGGAAGCAAATCTCCCAGTAGGAATAACCTTAAATAATGACTTATAGATATTGCCAGATGTGTGATAATAGAGCGATTCATGAGCCTTGGCCAATGATTTGGCTGAATGATTATGAATTTGAACAAGATTGGAAATAAAATAACATGACAAGGAAATTTAGGGTAGAAGTATGTGGCTATGCTGCATTGAAGGAAAAAGTGTTAAATGTCTGTATTTCCCAGATAAATGATCCCCGAGAAGTGATTTCAACAAAGGAAGATTTTAATAATAAAATAAAAAGGATGATCTCTGATGGATGCTACTCAAATTTCTATATAAATGGTTGTGATTACCCATATGTTTATCAAGAAGACAACCATCTTTGCAGAGATACGCCCTGTAGTATGGTTTTGTCCCTCAGGTGGACCTAGATGTGGCCACTGCTAAATGGCCAGCTATCCCTAGCAGAGAGCAGCACTGAGGCCCAGTGTGGCTCAAGTTCCTGGATGATTTGCCAGTGATGTAGAAATGGGAGCATATATCAGCCTATTTCTTCCAAGGAGGAGGCAAGTATTTAGTGCTCACTGGGATAGATGGATTGGATACTTTGGATATGATTCCTTTCCCTCGGGTATCATGTTTCTACCAGAATTACTGCCTACTAACTTTTAGAATATCTTATCCACAATACATTGCTCCTGGTCACAGAATTTATCTAACAGGTAATCAGTCAACACAGTGTTGATCTTAGGCACATTGGATACACAATTTTACCATGTTTTCCAACATTATGAAGCAGCTGCCTTAGAGGAAGTTAGAAAGGTCTTTTGAAGACACTGTTATATCATTAGATGGTGCCCAATAACATCGAGGTTCAAGGCAAGTCCCCTCCACCTCCAAGGCTGCAAATGGTCTAGAATCTCTATCCAATGTAAGTCAAGAATCAAGCTGTGGACACAATTGATTCCATTTACAGTTTTTCTTTGTAACCCAGTAACAAAGTATTCGCCCAAAGAATCCTGACTAGAACTTCCATTTAACTGTCTACACTGATCATTGTTCAATCAGATTCAACACTGTAGAAGTTTTTCTCTGGTAATTGTGTAAGGGTATTTTGGAAGACTAGATCTTCATACTAATATTGTTGCTGCCTTCTTTTTGTTTGTTTGGTCTGTAATTTTTTGTTTTTTAAAATATTATCATGGAATATATATATACATATATATGTGTATATATATCTATATATGTGTATATATATATATATATTCTATATATATACATATATATGTGTATATATATCTATATATACATATATATGTGTATATATATATATATTCCATGATAATATTTTAAAAAACAAAAAATTACAGACCAAACAAACAAAAAGAAGGCAGCAACAATATTAGTATGAAGATCTAGTCTTCCAAAATACCCTTACACAATTACCAGAGAAAAACTTCTACAGTGTTGAATCTGATTGAACAATGATCAGTGTAGACAGTTAAATGGAAGTTCTAGTCAGGATTCTTTGGGTGAATACTTTGTTACTGGGTTACAAAGAAAAACTGTAAATGGAATCAATTGTGTCCACAGCTTGATTCTTGACTTACATTGGATAGAGATTCTAGACCATTTGCAGCCTTGGAGGTGGGGGGGACTTGCCTTGAACCTCGATGTTATTGGGCACCATCNTTGAGACAGAGTCTCCCTGTTGCTCCAGCAGGCCTGGAACTCATGCTGTAGAGCAGGCTAGCCTTGCACTCACAAAGATCCCCCTGCCTCTGCCTCCTGAGTGCTAGGATTAAAGGCGTGTGCCACCATGCCCAGCATGAGATAATTTTCTTATACCCAACTACACAAATTACTTAGCCCAAACTAAGAACTATCCTGTCTGTGCTATTTATCTGTTCATCTTAAATCACATCAGAACCTGACATTGCTTTTTCTTTGTTTTATTGTTATTAATGATTGTCTCCTTAGTCTGATCTCTCAAATATGTTAATATCCATGAAGATGAGGTCATGGTGGTTTTGTATACTGTTGTATTCCCAGTGCCTGACAGGTTCACAGAAGGACTTCAGCAAATATTTGATAAAACCATGTGAAGTTTACTATGTCCTAATCCTAGATTTGCCTATGTTTTTAGACTGGAAGCTCCAAAGAAGTTAACACAGCAAATGGGCAGTAAGGACAGATTTCAAAGTGTGAATGATAAAAGAAATGGGAAATTAATATTATTGTACTTTTATTCCATTTTATGTTCAATATCAGCAGAATAGACTTGGAGAAATGATTTTTCTTAATTTAATAATTTTTTAAAATTTATGTGTGAGTTTATTGCCTGCATGTATGCAAGCACACCCATGTTGTGCATTGTGTGCAGGGGTCAGAAGAAGGTATTGGAAACCCTGGATCTTTAGTTATGGATAGTTGTTAGACATATGTGGGTACTGGGATTCAAAGCTGGGTCCTCTGTAAGAGCATCCAGTGTTTTAACCCCTGAGACAACTTTCCAGTTTTGATTTTTGTTTAGTCTTACATGAACAGTTGCAATCTATACATAGATGTAAACATTTATGAGAACAATGTTGTCTGGATTTGGGGATTTCTAGAAAGCAGTGCTGCTTATTACCTGAAGGGAACTGAGTAGATACAGAATCTTTAAAAAATCAGAAGAATTTGTGCTTCCATTTACATTTAAATATACCTAATGAAGCATATAAAATGAATATAAATGACTGATTCAGATATCTTCATTTTATTATTTATTCAAAATTTTTCAATGGATCAAGATTACTATTTGGAGATCAAGTAGTACCATTTTAAGAATCACTCTGATTCTTAGACCTCAGCAAAAAGGGACTCAAATTGAACAATAATTGACTGCTAATTCTAAAACTGTTAAGTTTATTGTAAATACAAGGACTTGAAAATAAGGATTTTAGGCAATAAACTGTGAAACAGGAATCCAGAGAGTGTATCATTTACAATGAGGAAGAAAAATAATAACAAACCAAGTAAATTAAGTTTAGCACATAAAATTTTTTTCAGAACTGCAACAATTTTGGGATGTTAAAAGCCATTCTGTAAAACAACCACTCATTGATAATGATCTCACCTAGTTCTAAATTATAATCCAGATATTAATCATATTTATTGTTTACCTGAGCCATTTTTCACTTCTGTGGGTAATTTAGCTCTGAATCTCTTGTCTGTTGGAGTGTGCTTTAGGGTTTTTGTTGGCCAGTATAGCAGAATAATAATATAGCAAAAGAAAATTATAACTTGCTAAGAGTTGTCCCTTAATCTTCATTTATAGAACAATATATGAACTACTTAGTGTATTTTTAGAATTATAGTTCAAAACCATTTGTAGGAGTTCAATCCAGAAGGTAATATCTTGATTTGAAAAGCCTTAATTTCTAAGCATTTTGATAATTTTATTGTGCATAGCCTTTTGTAGTTCAGGTCATGTTTGGAGATGCTAAATTCACAAAAATTGGCTATCTAAAATGGAGAGTTGACAAGCACAGCCATCTTTACCCTTAGCCTGGAAACATTAACAATGAAATGTCTTTCCTCATAAAATTTTTCATTAATATCTTAAAGTAAATGTTTTGGTTTATGGAACAAAACTTGATTTTCGTTTTTATTAAAAATAAAGCTATATATTCAAGCTATAAAATCTACAATTTTGAATTAGATTAAGTGCACCAAATAAATACATAATTAAATAAAAGTTTTATGATGATATTTTCTATAATGTCACGAACATCGTAAGTTTGAAGGCTAAGCAATAAAAATGTTTGGAAGCTTCTTAGTCAAGTGATAATAAAGAAAAAACTTTTTTTTCTTGCCTGTAACAACTCATGAGTGCACGTCTATGCTCCTGAATTAAAAAAAAGAAATGAAATCGCTAAAATTTTCAATTATATCTGAGTTGTTCCATTTCTTTTGGACTTTGTTTTCCATTCAGACAGATTTTCTTTCTTATTATTTTATTTTATGTGTGTGAGAGTAAATTGTCTGCATGTATGTAAGTGCACCCATGTCCTGCAGTGCCCACAGAGGTCAGAAGAAGGATCCATTGGTACTGGACATACAGATGGTTATTAGTCACCATGTAGGTTCTGGGATTGAACCTGAGTCTATGGCAAGCGTTCTAAACTGTGTTCTAAACTGCTGAGCCATCACTCCAGTCCTGAGATATATTTCCTAAAGAGTACATTCTAAACACTAAGATAGAATATTCTCTCCAGGGGCTGGAGAGATGGCCTAGTGGTTAAGAGCGCCGACTGCTCTTGCAGAGGACCCAGGTTCAATCCCCAGCACCCACATGGTGTCTGAGAACCATCTGTAACTCCAGTTCCAGGGGAATCTGACACCCTCTTCTGACCTCCGAGGGATTGCACGACACTGGGGCACCGACCTACATGCAGACAGTACATTCATACACATAAAAAGAAAGAATATTCACTCCCCTAACCTACAAAGATAACAAATCCTGAAATGAGTTAATAATGTTTAGAAATTTGTATATCAGAATTTCACTTAAAGTCATGTATTTATGAAAATAAACAATAGGGACTGGAGAGATAGCTCAGTGGTTGAGAGCACCGACTGCTTTTGCAGAGGACCCAGGTTCGATTCCCAGCACCCACATGTTGGCTAAGAACTGCCTTTAAGCCGGGCATGGTAGTGGATGCCTTCCGTCCTAGCACTCGGCCAGCCTGGTCTGCAGAGTGAGTTCCAGGCCAGCTGGAGCTATAGGGAGACCCTGTCTGCCCCCCCCCCCAAAAAAAAACCAAAAACCAATAAATATTTATTTAATTTTATGTCAGGAAGGCAGGAGGTAGTGGAGGGCATCAAGTCCCCTGGAACTGGTCTTACAGAGGGTTGTAAGCTGCCAGGTGGGTGATGGGAACCAAACTCACATGCTCTGCTAGAGCAGTAAGGATTTTTATATACTGAACATCTCTCCAGCTTCCAGATGTCAGTTTTATGATTTCTTTCCAAATGATTTCATTTGGAGGCTTAACATCCCACTCTACTATTTCCCTGATAGTCAGTGTGGGCTCACATGTACATAGTTTTTAATGTGGAGAAGCCTCCTGTCCTTGCAAAGTTAAATGAGTCAGTCTCCTTTGGGCTCAGGATGAAGTAGGAAAACAAACCCACCAGCAGCCACTGTTGGTCATGCTGCTTAAGGAGAGATCTGTGCTGCAATGCAGTGTTCAGAATCTCATGGTCACTGTCTTAGCATTAGACTTTGCTATTTCAAATGCTGCCCCTTTCACAGCGTGACTTCCCTCCTATCAAAGGTGTCTTCTCTCCCTGATCATTTGATCTAAGATGTGACTTCTGTTCAAACACTTTTGGTATGAACTCATTGCTAATATTAGACATCAAGTTCACTGTTCACTGCAGGATCAAATTCCTATGCATGTTGCCACCACAAATCATTAAAACATCCCTTTAATGTAGACCCTCCTGGAGATTTATGTTCTGGAGACAATGTCATCATTGGCAGGTAGAGAGAATTTCTCTTAAAATTTGCTGGCTTTCATTTGTTTCAGAAACCTGCAGCAATGTAAAAATGATTTAGTAATTTCAGGTCCTAATTTTATGTCTTCCAAAAGCATTAATCCATTTCACAAATTTTTATTCTGTTTTAATCTAGAAAAAGTTGTGCATATAAATGCATATACATAAGAAACACTAATATGAGGGCCATATTTTCATTTTATGTTTTATACAAGGTAAAACTACCCCACTTGGGTTGACTCTGATGTTAGAAATCTGACAAATATTATCACACCTCTTCCAGTTTAAGCTTTTTCTTCATTTTCCAATAATTGCACTTCAGAAGCATCACACTGTTCTTCAAATTTTAAGATCCTTGGGGAAATTAGCCAAGTTTGTAGTAATAAATTAATGATAGTGTTGAAATAACCTTATCCAAGGTAATGTAAAAGGCTGTAGCAACGTTCTACTTTTGTAGTTAGTTGACCTGAAATAAAATCTGCACATTTCCTTTGCAGAAAAAGAATCATTAATTTAGATTTTGTGAATGGCATTCCATTTAGTAATTGATTATAACAGATGATAAGTTCTCATTCTTAATTCCCAAATTGCATGGTGAATCAGGATCAAGATATCATTAGTTTCTCTTTCTGGCAATTAGTGTATATTAAAGATGAGCTGACAGGGTGTTATCTGTGGGTTATTAGCAAATATAATATAATGATTTAAACTCTGCCGCTTAATCAGGATGAGAGATGGTTCATTGGCTAAAAGAAATGGCTGCTCTTACTGAGGACTGGCGTTTGATTCCCAGCACCCATATGGCAGCAAATGTTTTTTTCCTGAGATTCTGACACCCTCTTCTGACCTATGTGGGTATTTCAAGACACAGGTGCACTTAGATGCATACAGGCAATACATCCATCACATAAATAAGATATTACAAATAAAATAAATGCTGCCATTTAAAACTACATTAACAGCTTTTATTCCCTATAGTACCCATAGTTTTTCAAATCATTGCTTTCCACTTTCTTCCCTGATCATCTATTCTTTTTCGCTGAGGAAACGAATGCTTTAGTAAACGTGTCTTTATGAGTCAGCCAGAGAGCTGTCCTCAAGGAGCTGCTCTTGAATTTATTTCAATGTGTTTGCTAATAGAAAAGAAACATATAAGTGAAATAAGAAAAAAGAACACTATAATTGGGAAGAATGTATTTTATTTTATTTCAAAACTTAAGATAGATGTGTCACTGTACTTAAGGCTCAGGTTGCAGCTTGGAAAGGAAGTAGAAAAATTGTAAGAGCCAGAGAATAAGGACATCCCCTGCTAGATAGTGTTTTCCAATGTAACATTTTTATCAAGAAGCTTTATTCATGATGTCTGAACATAGGGTCCCATAAACAAGATCTCCATAGTGATAGAACCAGGCAACATGCACTGAGAAAATTTCAGAAGATCCAGTTCTTAGATGAAGGGCTACAGGTAGTCAGTGGATTCTGAGAGAGGGAGAATCAGGGAAGAACAACTTGATACACGTGTGTGTGTGTGTGTGTGTGTGCGTGTGTGTGTGTGTGCGGTGTGTGTGTGTGTGTGTGTGACAAATATAGAATAAGAGATTGCAAATTTGAAAGGGTCTGAGATTCATGGATATTGAAGGACTAAGAGGGTCCAGAGGGGGTGATGCATGTGCAATACTCATGCATGAAATTCTAAAAATATTATTAAAACTTAGACTAAACATGAAATATTGAGGACCTTTAAGCTATAACTTTTAATGTTTATTTAAATTTTAACTGTCTTGTGTGTGACATCTAATGGTCAATTAATAGTCAGGAAATTAGTAGCTGAAGATGGGCAACAAGTAGAAACTTGATCGAAGCTTCTAAGAGAATAACTATTCCATGATATTTCAAGATAAGTGTGCATAAAATATTTATGAGGAAGGTAGAAAATGTTTCCATACTATGGTAGAGTCTCTGGCACTAATATTCAGAAAACTTGTCTACTTAGAGGAATAGACTATGTCAGGCCATTGAGTTCTTAGTCTTTATAGTTAACTAATTATTTTTTATTTTATACGCATGTGTGTATTACTAACATGTATTTAAGTGCACTGTGTCATGCAGTACTCACAGAGAACAAGAGAAGGCATCAGACCCACTGGAACTGGAGTTATAGATGGTTGTCAGCCACTGCGATGGAGTCATGATTCAACCACGCGTGATCAACCAGTGCACATAAATATTGAGCCATCTCTCAGCCCCATGAGGGGTCTACGCTTTATTTCTCTGTGAGCTTGAAGAATCCTTTCCTCAAGCATCCACATATAGCATGGCCCTGCATGTAATTTTGCACTTAAGGTTTTCAGGGCTATGAGCATGAGCTTGAAGGTTGTCCGCCAGTACTTCATATTTTGTTCCAGTGTCCATGAGAAACTAACAAAGCGTGAGACTTAAAAGAGAAACCTACAGGATGGAAGGAAGCATATGCAATCAGTAAGGTAATTGGAGCTGTATGAAATAGTTAACAAGTTCTTCATTATGGTAAAATGGAGTTGTAAATAAATCTGTTGGTACCACAAGACTGTAACCAGGAACTTAACTTCTAAAAACTTGGCACAGTTCAGAAAACTTTCTCATCTTGGTTCTTCTCATTTTAAAATTTATCCTATGTGTGTGAAAGTCACAAAAATTTTCCCATAATGTGGGCTATAATAATTTCCTAGTTCTCACTTTCACCGTCAATTTAGCTGAATCAGTTCAGCAGAGTGACTGTCTTAGTCTACTGTAATCTTAATGACTGGGAACTGCTTTAACAGAGATTAGCACAGGCTGAGGGGTGATAGACCATAGATGTTTGTTTCTTGTAGATCTGGGGCCAAGGCACTTATTTCTTGTAGCTCTGAGATCAAGGAATTGTAGTGGTCAGTTTGTGGTGATGTCTCTCCACTCTGTTGCAGACTGCTGACTGCTCTTTATGCCCTCTCATGGCACTGAGTGCCTGTTTACAAAGCACTCTATCTAATCCTAGTGGCTCCACCCACAGTGTCTTACCGTCATAGTGAGTTAAGATTTCAATATGCTATCCAGTACAACTGTTTAATAAGATCCTATTGAAAAAGACACTATATGCATGAGCTGTGATACAAACAAGGTGAAATCAAGCTGGTGGTGACTTCAGAGCCTCTTCTCTTCTGGTAAACTTTCATATTGTTGGAAGATGCTAGATATGCTACTGGAAGGGAAAAGTAATCATCAAACTTACCCAGTGAAGGAGCAGATGAACAATAATAACAACTGCCCTGGCAAGATATGTGCAATGGTACAATAATGACATGGATACTATAGGAGTAAATAACCACTCCTTAACTGTATTTAAGGTCTGCTTCTAGGATGGAACCTATCCTTGGCATTGATATTAGGCTTAGGAACCCGAGACTAGACAGGTTACAGAATATATGGAAGAACCCAATACTAGTTTTCTACTAAAATGTTATTGTAATAAACTGACACCTAATGACTTATACTCAGAGCTTAGTGCACCTATCAACTTTCACTAGAGCTTCCCTATGCAACAGATGATAATTAACACAGAAACCCACAACTGGCCAATGTGCAAAGAACAAGAGGCTGCAGAGCACCAGTATCAAACCTGTGCTTCCCAAGGTTCAGGGATCATCGTAGAAGAGGTGTGGAAAGATTGTAAGACCAGAAGTGGTGTATGACCATAAGGGTAAAGAGTTTTCCTGATAGTCAGTTACTCGTGTGAACTCACAGAAATGGTGGCAGCATGCACAAGTGTCACGTAAACAATAACCAGAAAAAAATCCCAGCATAGACATAAGGAAGTGGATAAGAAACTACAACCCAGCCTAAGGAAATTATGGCAACCTATGGCTGCTGGGAGGGGCACAAACAATCTCTTTCAAGTGTTAGAAAGTTAACCAGCTTCCAGTGGTTGGACCCAACTGAAGAAACTTTGGGAACACAAATTAAACTCCATTCCCATTATAACATATAACAGACTATATTAAATTGGGTAGGGGGCAATGATGGAAAGTATGGATAGAATTGTGGGTCTTAATACCATCAATTTATATTGCATGAAAAATGCAAAAAGTTCAAGAAGAAAGAAAACTTGAAAAAGACTTTAAGATATGAATATTGGGGCCATAAACATTATGTCCAGAAGAGTTACCATAGCAAAAACATACAGTTTTATTTACTCACAACCTGGAAGGTAGAAGTAAAAATTCAAGGTGTGACAGTGATGCTTTTTCTGGAAGCCCTTCTTCTTCATTTTAGATGACAGACAGTCCTTAAGCACTCTGTCCTTACCTACATCCTTACCTCTTCTTTTTATAAAGATACTCCCATAATATAGGATTAAAAGCCCCTGGCATGGTGAACACTTGCAATCTTAAATAACCCCCTAAAAATACCCAAATATTCCTAGATTCTGATTTTTATATCTCTGCACAGAAATTTCTATATGTGTACTTCATCCATCATAATTAAAGTATTATTTATTTATTTATTAATATACTTTTACTTTATACGTGTTAGTTTTAAGATTTGCAAGTAAATGTACAATGTGCATGCAATGCCCAAGGAGACCAGAAGAGGGCTTCAGATCCCCAGGAACTGGGGTTACAGAAGGTTACACTCAAGGTGTGTTGCAGGGAAACCTGAATTCTCTGCAAGAGCAGCAAGCGCTCTTAAACTCTGGGCTGTATCACCAGCATCCATCATTGCACTTTTATTAGCCAGTGCTTTCACATATATAAAAGTTAGGTCTAGGACTATTTATCCTTCAGATTGCTATGAAGATTAAGTTAGATATACCACCACACACATATAAGCATACCTGCCATCCTTAAAATATTGAACACGTTACATATTGTGACTATTTTTTTTAAGGTTTAATTTTTTTTATTTAAGTGTACAAGTGTATTCCTTGAAGGGAGGTAGGTGCACCCATGTTGTGCAGTGCCCACAGAGACAGATGAGGTTGTCAGATCCCCTGCAATTAGAGTTATATGGGTGCTGTAAATCAAACTGGGTCCCCTGCAAAAACAGTCAGTGTTCTTAACTGCAGAGGTACCTCTCTAGCTCCATATTGAATTTTTGAAAATTTCATAATCTTCATTATATTTAGAACCCCTACCATATCTGAACCTTCCCCACAAATTCCCCCAGTGCTTTATAAATGTTAATGCAAGTTACAAAATGCAACCTAAAGGTGCAATTCCTACTCACTGCTGAGATCCCCTCAGAATCTTTGCTAAAGATGCATTTAGACTAAGAAAATAAACAGTTGTGAAATAGGCTGTTTTAAAGCAAAGTCACACTTTTGGCAAACGTCACCATTCTGTATCTTCCTAGTCTCTGAAATGAGCACCAGTGTCTACAATTATTAGTCAAGGGATGCAGTGATGTTTGGTTAATAGTTTTGTTGCAGGATCTGAGGGATGTTGGAAGTGGCAGGTACCTACAAGGTAAGTACCCAGTTCTTTACTGTTACTTATCTATAACTTGTCAGTGCTTTTGGTATTGTAATTCTCAGCAAAAAACATGGAGCAGAAAAACACACTACAGACAGTGAGTAAAGTTTTCCCTCTAGGACACCTGGCAGGACAGAGAAAAGAAGAATGCAGATATATGGGGGCAAAAATGAATATTCAATCTGTCAAAGGATAGTATCATGTATAATTAGAAATGCCACATTGAAATTCAGTATATACATTAGTTCTCAAGCCATTGGAACCCATCGTGACAAGTAATTGCATATTGCATGGCTTTTAAATTGTTGTTGTTTTATTCCCTATATTCTTTGCAAGATTCCTGAGCATGACAGGCACTTTTGCTCTATTTATTTTCCTATTGACCAGGGATTTGTGATTTACTTTCATCCTGTGATAGGCTTAGGGAGGGGAAAGTATGGATGCCCACTAATTGCTTGTGCATGTATTGACACAGTGCTAGTGGCTGTTTTACCTGTATTTTCTTATTGAATTCTCACAATAGCAAGGAAAAGTCATCATTGTTATTCCCATTTAATAAGTGAAATGTAGAGAAGCTATTTTAAAAGTAATTATTAAATACAGTTACACATAAATATGATCTCAAACTCAGCATTGACATTAAGCTCATCCATCCAGTATGTTTGCCCTAGGGAGGTGCTGAGTACCTGTGTACTTACTTTTAGTGTGTTAGTGAAATATATGAATGCATAAACATTACAGCTAGTGGAAAAAGAGACGACATGCCTTGTAGCTGAATCTCTGAACGACTATGTGTAATCATCAGTAGAGGTCTTCAAGACAAGTATTTAGAAGATGAAGTAAGGAGCTGTCGGCTTAGTAAGGCTCCAGGGGACAGTAAGACTCCAACTAGAGTGAAATAAATTCACTATATTATTTGAAAATTAGTTTTAACCATATTTTATGAAGTAAATAATATAATCATTCTTTATTGTAAATGGAGAAAAGGGACTAGGGAGACAGCTCAGTGGGTAAGATGTTTGCTGCACCATTATGAGGTCCTGAGTTTGAAACCACTGGCTCAATGTAAAAGCTGATCATGGAGGTAGACACCTGTAACCTTCAAGCTGAGTAGGGGTGAGCAGGCAGACCCTTGGGGCCTCCCAGAAAACTGCAAGCTTGTGGTTCAATAAGAGGCTCTGGCTCAGAAAGTAAATGGAGAGCCATGAAGAAGACACCTGATCTTGATCTCTGGCCTCCAAGTAGGCATTGTGGCCAAACCCATATTTACCTTGAAACATGAAACACACACACACACACACACACACACACACACACTCATGCATGCACACACATAATAAGACATGAAGAAAAAGTGATTCGAAATATTTTTTTTTTAATTCTGGTAATTAGGAGACTTTAAATGTTATACTAATTCTTAACAATTTAAATGTCATCACTCCCATTTTTATTTATTAAGTAGACAGAATTCAAGTAATCACAATGTGTCCTTAAAGATAGAATGTGTTTGTTGATTCATCTACTGCTTTCTTTCATCTCACTTACTTCTGTTGAATATAATTTTTGAAAAAAAAAACTATAAGCAAAATTAGCATTAGAATTAAATATTCAGTCCCACTTTATTTGTTTCTCAGATTTGTAATTTTCATTGAACAGTGTGTCACAAATAGTAATACCTGCTGCTGTGTTGGCTCTAGCTCATTTTCAGCACAGCACTGTATTCCCTTCCTTGACTTTATTACAATGCGTTTGATCCTTTCTCTGTTGATGAGGCATTAGTTTGTTTTCAGGGTTGTGCTGTCAGGAATAGTGTGCACACATCGTGCTGAGGAAATCACTGTCAGGTCACTGTACTTCATTATTTTTTACAATAAATGAGGAATGAATAATAGATGATCTTATAGCCTATAATAGACATGACTGTTAGGTGGAAATACAGATCAATTCTACTTTACAAATGAATTATTCTTTCACTTTATATAATGAATCTTGTCTTTATCATTTATTTTAATGAGAAAAATTCAGTTATTTAAACCAATAATGTATTAATGATTGCACCTGTAAATCGAATTGGAAAGGCACAGAGGTAAATCCACAGGCTTGTCATTCCTTCTTTCCCTTACTTCATTCATTCTCACTGATTCTAGCTGTTCTTCCTACTGTTCATGCTGTCCTATTCTTGCTGTGTGAGTATTGGAGTGGAGCAAGAAAGGCATACAGAAGCACCTGCTCTCCCATGCGTGAATGTAAGCATAGAATGTAAGCAAAGCTTATACTATCTCATATAAACATAAATACTAAGAAGAGAGATGTTGCAGGGACAAAATGTGGTGGTTTAAATGAGAAATATCTTCCATGGGCTTAAATATTTGAACACTTGATCCCCATTTGAAGGTGCTGTTTGAGAGATCATGGAGTCTTTTTTTTTTAATTTTATTTATTTCTATATGTGTATGAATGTACTGTCTGCATGCAGGTCTGTGCACCCGTGTCGTGCAATGCCGCGGAGGTCAGAAGAGGGTGTCGGATTCCCCTGGAACTGGAGTTCTCCTGGAATTGGAGTTTCAGACGGTTCTCAGCCGCCATGTGGGTGCTGGGGATCGAACCCCGGTCCTCTGTAAGAGCGGTCGGCGCTCTTAACCGCTAGGCCATCTCTCCAGCCCCTGAGATCATGGAGTCTTTCTTAAGTACAGGGTTGCTAGAGGGAGCATGTCACTGGGACAAGCTTTTGAATCAATATTTTTGCTCCACTTCCAGGTGGTTAGTTCGTTTTTGTGGTTGGTTACAGATATGATTTCTTTTTTTTTAATTAAAAAAAATTATTGAAGTTTTGTGCATTTCAAACAACATTTCTTGTAGAAAGATCCAGTTTGAATTGGGGGCTAGTTCTCAGCTAGCACCCCTCAGGGCACCGTGTGGATGGGAGTCAGGGGATTTCTTTGACCCCGCCCCAAGGAGGAGCAAAGTGGCCTAGGTGCTTGATGCTTGGTGGGGCAGCAGTGTGCAGTGGCGTGGAATTGGGGGGGGGGGCTATGATTGGCTCTGGGAACTGACATCATTTGGCTTAGGACACTCATTTGATCAACTTGATTGAACATACAACCCCTCACCCCCCGCTGGATGGTGGGGCTGTGGGGGTTTGGGCACAACAGCCTGCAAATTGGTTTCATATGAAGGATGCTTGTACTCATGGATCATCACTTATAGCTAAAAAATGAAAAAAAAAACTGAGAGAAAGATGCAGAACAGTTATGGCAAAATGCATGATCTGGGATGGGGTGGGGGTAGGGGAGAAGGGAAAGGGAAATATGCCTGAACTGAATTGGAAAATGATGTATGAAATGCACAAAGCACCAATAAAAAAAAAGAAATATAAAAAAAAAATAAAAGCAGGCTGTAGCAATAAATCGAATTCTCCATTAATATCATTACAGAATTCCCAGCTGTCATTTTTTTTTTAATTTTTGTGAGCATACAGGCCAAAGCAGGCCTGCATTTCATTCTGGTGGCCAGTGGGTTGGAAAGATGTCTCAGTGTGGACGACCAACGCAGTTAGCTGGTGTTGTGAGTGTACATAGGCTAAAGATAGGCCAACAGCCATAAGTCTGAGAAATTCCTGTCCAGGGGTCAGCAGTCTCTGGGCAGGTAGGAGATCGCCTCCAAGAGTGGAGATGTGCCTTGTGGTCCCAGGCTAAGGGCCTGAGGTGGACGTACCTCTCAGGCAAGGCTACACAAGTAGCCGCTGGTCTCTGTACCAAGGAACCAGGTTCCTACAGTGGCCGTAGGCTGGTGCTGTGTTCCTCTTCCCTTAGCAGGGACACATGGTACCTGATCATTACAAAGAAAGCTTCCTACAATTTCTTAGTCAAATTTAGAAGATACAATTTTAGTATAAGTGCTATGTATCAGGTTGGTGTAACTTAACTTTTCTGAGTGTGTAACTACCATACTTAACACCCACACCAATTAGGCCAAGGGACCTAAGGGATAACTTTGTTCCTTGCCCTCAGAAGTCAACTAAGACTCAGGGGGCTATGTATGGGGGCATCTCTTGAAATGTCCTGCAAATGTGGGTCACCACTCTTCCTGTGTAGGGAGGTCTTGAAGATCTACTAATGGGACTTCAGCCAGTGTCCAGCCTATAAAGAAGAAAGTCTGTTCATGCTTCAAAATGGGAAGCCTGGTCTAGCAAGACCTGATTTTGTCCTCAAGTGGATGAAACTGGTAAATGAAGAGCTGAAAGGAGCCAGGGGCTCCCCCCCAAAAAAACCTATGACTGACCCCTGAGGACCAGATCCTCAACTGACCTTGAAAAAACAAAAACCTTGGTTAATCTGGGCTAACTGTGTGGCCTTAAGCATCCAAAAGGAAAGTATAACCAGAAATAAATAATCATGCCTGAGAAATTGTACTTCAGATATAAAACTTGAGATCTTAGAAAAAAATAAAAATAAAAAATAAAATTCAAGAAAAGGTACATTAAAAATGCATCAACTTGCTATGTAACATAGGAATGTTAAGTAGTATTTCTTTTTACCTGCAGAGAGATATTATTTCTTAGTGTCCTGTTCCTACCCCCATCATATTCCAATGCCCTCTCCAACCTTCTCACATGCCATATACCTCAGGAACCAAAAATACAAGATAAACTTTTCCTTTTGTAAATTGCCTTTGGTCATGCTGTTTTATTACAGCAAAAAAAAAAAAAAAAGCCAGTGCGTATGATAAAAACTGTCATTAAGCAAAACCTTTATCTGAGAAATGTTTGCTATAATGGAGACACTTCAGTGTCACAGTCAAGAAGATACATAAGATGGGTATCTTTGGGGAAAAGACAATTGAAGAAAGATCAAGAGAAATACACCTGAACAATTGTCAGGACATGTTTCTTTTTTTTTGGCGGGGGGGGTTGAGACAGGGTCTCCATTTAATCCCAGCTATCCTGGAGTTCCCTTTGTTGACCAGGCTGGCCTGAACTCACAGAGACCTGTCTGACTCTGCCTCCCAAGTGCTAGGATTAAAGGCATGCACCATCAGGTCCAGCAGACATGTTGCTTCTACATGAGACACTGTGCCATATACACGTGAATACATGCTTTTGACACCAACAGAAAAGTAAATGAAAACCTCCATCTACATCCACATCTTCATCTTAAATTACATGGCCTCCATTCATTTTTTATGGAGGCTGTAATAAATTTACACAATGCATTCATCTAGGTATTGGTGTTTGTCCACAGATAAGGAGGCCAGGAGTTTGAAATCTGTATCAGTGGGCTGACATAGAGGTATAAGCAGCATGGGACTGTTACCAGTGTATAACAGACAAGCCCCTGGGCTTCCTCAGTATTGTGATTTTCCCTAAGTGCTATTCCAAGGTAAAACAACTTGATCATATCTGCAAATAACATATTTCCAATAAAGGAAACATGGAGAGGTTACAGGATCTGATATGCTTATGAGATCCTTGGTTAGCCCCAGATTATAGAGGAAGAAATAGCATTTGCCTTGTTTCTGTTCTATTGCTTGTGATAGAGAAAATGGTTTATCAGTGTGGTTGCTGAAGAAATTGAGCCATTTTATATAGCACTCATGTCATGGTTCTTTATAAACTGTTTGGATTTTTTTCCACTGTTGAGTGTTGAACTTAGGGCCTCACACATGCTAGGCAAGCACTCTAATACTGAGCTACACTGGAGCCCAAACTGCTTAGTGCTTTTATACACACACATATATAACATATACATACACACACACACACACACATATATATATATATATATGTTATATATGTATGTGTATAAATGCACTATATATATGTATGTATATATGTTTCTTTTCCTTAAAAATTTGCAAGTAAAGTTTCAAAGGTTTTCAGATACAAAATATTTTATCAACAATAATAATATTAGTGATTTATTTTGAGGTTATATTTGAGTAATCTAAATGCTAAAAACATCCCTTGTCTCTATTAGGAAGTGAGCAATATGTTCCTCTCAGTGATAAGAGCAGATTTTGAGATAAATTTACAAATAATTTGTAACTCCCATGCTCATGGATTAGAGTAATTAATATAGTAAAATGACCATCCTACCCAAAGTAATATACAGATTCAATGCAATCCCAATTAAAATCCCTAAGAGCTTCTTCACAGACCTAGAATCATAAAGTTCACATGGAAATGAAGACCCCAGATAGCCAAACCAACCCTGAACAAAAAGAACAATGCAGGGGGCATTACTATACCAGACTTCAAATTATATTACAGGATCATAGTCATAAAAAGCCTGGTATTGGCAAAAAAAGCAGACCCATAGATCAATGGAAGAAAATTGAAGATCCAAACTTGAGCACATGCAATTTCAACCACCTCATATTTGAGAAAGGGGCCAAGAGGACTCAATGGAGGAAGGATAGCATTTTCAGGAAATGATGTTGGCAAAACTGGATCACCACAACAAAATTAAACCTCTACCTCTCACCCTGTACAAGAATTATCTCCAAGTGGATCAAAGACCTCAATGTGAAAACTGAAACTCTGAAAATGATAGAAGAAAAATTTGGCAGTAATCTACAATACATAGGCATAGGAAAAGACTTTCTAAATCAGACAGCAGCTGCACAAAAGATGTCAACTATTAACAAGTGGGACCTCATTAAACTCAAAAGCTTCTGTACAGTGAAAGAAACAATGAAGTGAAGATAAAACCCACAGATTGGGAGGAAACCTTTATCACTGGTACATCTGATAGAGCATTAACATCCAGAATAAATAAACTACTCAAAAAAGAAAACATAGGCATAAGAAAACAAATGACCCACTCAAAAGATGGAGCTGAACAGACTTCACGAATGAAGTAAAGATGACAAAGAAGCATCTTAAGTTTCAACATCTCTAATAATTAAGGAAATGCAAATTAAAACCACTTTAACATTTCATCTTACTTCAATAAGACTGGCTAGGATCAAGAAAACAGAGGATACCAAATGGTGGAGAGGTTGTGGGGAAAGAGGAACACTCATCCACTGCTGGTGGGAATGCAAACTTGTACAACTCCTGTGGAAAGCAGTGTGGGGAACACTTAAAAGACTCAAATAAGCCTCCCACCTTACCCAGTCATACCACTCCTGGGTATGTACCCAAAAGACTGATCCTACTGCAGAGCTACATGCACATCTATGCTTATTGCAGCTCTCTTCACAATAGTGAAGAACTGAAAGCAACCCAAGTGTTCCTCAAACTATGAGTGGATAAAGAAAATGTGGTACATCTACACAATGGAATTCTAGGTAGTGGTAAAGAAGGATGACAACATGAACTTTTCAGGTAAATGGATGCCATTATGCTAAGTGAAGTAACACAATCCCAGAAAAATATGGTGCCCCTCATTTGTGGATGCTAGCACCAAATTTCTCTTTATAAGGCAAACTGAATAATTCCATTTTTGCTTAAATATAACACCTGATGTTGCTCATTGATTTGGTATGTGTGCTGGATAGCTTTATTGTCAACTTGACACACCTGGGTTGAGGGAGCCTCAATTGGAGAATTGGCTCCATTGGATTGGCCTGTGGCCACATCTGTGGAGTATTGTCTTGATGGTCAAGCAGTGTGGATGGGCCTGGCCCACAATGAGTGGTGCCACCCTGGGCAGGTTGTTGTGTACTGTATAAGAAGGCGGACTGGGCATGAGCCAGGGGAGCAAGCCAGTGAACAGCATTCCTCCACAGCCTGTGCTTCAGCTCCTGCCTCCAGGTTCCTGCCCTGAGTTTCTGCCTTGGGCTCCCTGAGTGATGAACTGTGACCCAGGAGATGTAAGCTGAATAAACCCTTTCCTCCCCAAATTGGTGTCAGTCAAAGTGTTTTGTCACAGCAATGGAAGACAAACCAGAACAGAAATTGATACCAGGAGTGGGGTATTGCTGTGACAGACCTGACTTTGGTGTTTTGGGGAAGGATTGTGGAGGTGTTTGGAACTTTGGGCTGGGAGGATCATTGAATGCCTAAAGATCGTTGCTGTGGAGCTTGGAGCAGTTTTGTGGAAGGAGTTGAAGAGGATGGAGGCCTGTCTTGTGAAGCTTCTAGTTTCAAAGGGGAGCAGAGATCATCAGGACTGTGTAATCTGTGGGTTCTGGTCAGCTGGGGCTGAAGAATCATCTGTAAGTAACAAGAGACCAGAACCTGAAGTGAAATTTTTGTTGTACTGGGACAATTGATGCTGGTTAGCTGGGGCTGAAAAATCAGCTGTAAGTCACAAGAGACCAGCATCACACTGGTGGTGAAATCTTCTGGGAAGAATCTTCTCAGGGTCCAGCACAGAAGCTGTGTGATCCAGAAGGGGCCTGAAACTCCATCTCGAGCCAGAAGCAGGGCTTGGTAACATGTGGTCATGAGTCCTCTTATATGGTTCTGGTGTTAAATTTGAGGGAGTCACAGAGGGCAGCCGAGACTTGGCACTGTGAGAGGTCAGGTAACACCATTGGTGGAAGTGCAACCTCGGTTGCAGTGAAGACCCCAACATTGCAGGTCATGGAATGAAGCTGATGCTTGGCACCAGGAAGAGGTCAGAAGAGACCATTGGTTGAGGTGGGCCTCCCATTTTTTCCGTGGCTACCCCAGTTTTTTGGAGATGCCGGGACTTTGGGGCGACCACCAAGAGCAGCGGCAGGTCTGGAATGGAGTCAGCCTGGGCCTGCGAGATAGAGCTGTGTGTTCTGGATGCAGAGTCAGAGGAGGGGAGCTCTGAGACCCTTTGGAGCCACGGAAGATATGTGAGTGAATCCCAGGTGTCCAGCCTTGAGGTACTTTGCCAGACTTAGGTTTTGTTTGAGTGTACCTGATTCTCCCTTTGAAATAAGACAGTACTTGTTTTGGATTTACAGCAGCCCACAGTTAAGAGACTTTTAACAGACTGTGAACTTTTAAGTATTGGACATTTTAAGGACTGTAGGGCTTTAAGCTTGTACTGTCTAGGTTGTGATTAATTTTAACATCATACTTTGGGGATAAGCACTGGCAAAGGTGGTGGTTTAATAGTGATGTGTTTTGTGTGTCATATTGACAAGGGGCTCAATTGTGCTGGATAGTTTAGTGTCAACTTGACCACCCTGGGTTGAGGGGAAGCCTCAATTGGGGAATTGGCTCCATAGGGTGGCCTGTGGCCACATCTGTGGAGTATTGTCTTCGATGGTCAAGCAGTGTGGATGGGTCTGGCCCACAATGAGTGGTGCCACCCTGGGCAGGTTGTTGTGTACTGTATAAGAAGGCAGACTGGGGATGAGCCAGGGGAGCAAGCCTAGTGAACAGCATTCCTCCATGGCCTGTGCTTTCAGCTTCCTGCCTCAGGTTCCTGCCCTTGAGTTCTCTGCCTTGGGTCCCTAGGAGAGATGAACGTGACCCAGGAGATGTAAGCTGAATAAACCCTTTCCTCCCCAATGCTTGGTTCAGTTTCGAGTGTTTGTCCCAGCAATGGAAGACAACCAGAACAGTATGTAATGTGGGAGTGTAATGTAATCTTTGTTTTTTCTTTCCTGAATGCAAATCCACTGCAAAATGTGAAATCCCTAAACATGTTTGTGAATTGATCTAAGAATATAGGATATTGACCACCATATAGATGAGAACTCAGGAATCTGGCAAGGTGGGAGCAAGACGGGGCCAGGGCCTAAATTTGAGACAAATTCCCTGTATGAAAGTATACAAACCGTATAAAATAAAAAAGTCAAACCAAGTAAAAAAATTATGATTTTCTTTTTATACTTTTTTTACAATTATATATTTAAAGAATGACAAGTTCAAGTAATTGCAAAAAAGTAAATAAATTCTGTGTTATGGGTATAACAAAAAACATTTACTAATCAAATTGAAACGAGATATATGCTCTTTGGAGTAAAACATGTTTGCAAAAAATGAAATTAGAACCTAGGCCCGGGCAGAGGGCGAAGCTTTGTTTTATTTTTTATTATATTTCCGTATTGTTTAGAACTTTACTGCCTGCATGCAATTTGTCACCCGTTGTCGATGCAGTGCCAGCGGAGGTCGAAGTCGGGCACTTGGACTGCCCTGGCAACTGGAGTTCTCCTGGAAATTGGGTTTCAGATGGGCTACCTGCAACCAGTGGGTGCCGGGGGAGTGAACCCTGGGGCCTCTGTTAAGAGCGGTCGGCGCTCTTAACCGCTAGGCCATCTCTCCAGCCCATGGCACAAGCTTTTAATCCTAGCACTCAGGAAGCAAAGCCAGGCGGATCTCTGTGAGTTCAAGGCCAGCCTGGTCTACAGAGTGAGCTCGAGGCCAGCTGGGACTAAAGAAAGACCCTGTCTCAAAAACACCCCAAAAAAAGAAAAAAAGAAAAAAAAGTTAATAGAACCTCAATAAAAATATAGATGATAGTAATTTATTCTTGGAGGGTCATGTTATAGTTATTCATTTATAACATTAAACAATATAAAAATTATAATGTGTTTCTATTTAAATCATGCACTATTTTCCCAGGGAAAAATGCTTGTTTCAGAATGTTTTAGACTTTGGATGGTTGGATGAAAACAACAGTAGGTATTTTGACACTTCAACATTTAACCACTCAAACAGGAAATCTACAGAGTCATAGAGGAAGACATATCATCTATGAAAATCGTGTCAGACTGGGGCTATAATTGTATGAAGAACATGAACAAAAGAATAGAATATTAGAGCAAATTGAGGCTCTCAAAGTGTATATTGTTCGCACTAATCAAACTTTTTAAAAACAGACTTTACAGGAATGTGCTAAAAAGACAATTCATTTCATTTTTTGAATCTGTAGTGGCTAAAAAAAATAAACAACCTGTTGATGTGATTTTTCTAGGCTCACATCCATTTATGTTGTTGAAGAGAATGAATTCTTGAAGATTTAAATTGCCTGTTATTGGAATGATACTTTCTATAAGTTAAAATATTTACCATGTATATTAGGATTACAGTGTAGCTCAGGGTGGAGTACTTGCCTAGAATGTATGAGTAGCTTTAAAATTTTATTGTTTTGTGGGGAGGAGGCTTGAGTGGTCACATTTGCGACACCCATGTAAAAGCCAGGCAGGCCTGGTAGCCTTTTCTATTGCATGCGCACTATAGTGGGAGACAGGGAACATGAAGCCAACTGAACAGCTACATTAGCTGTGTTCAAGAGAGAGACCCTTCCTCTCTATATAAGGTAGAGAGAGAGATCCAGGATCACCAAACATCTACCCCAGGCTTTCATGTGCATATACTTGAACACACATGTGAGCACATATCAACCATACATGCATAGATGAATAACATTATTTGTTCTTCATCACTCACAGCATTTTTATGTGTATGGCTTAAACTGCTAAAAAAAGATGATCAAAATTTCTCATGATGATTCTATTTTGTCAACACACAGGCACATATTCATGTCTCTAGTAAGGAAAAGGTGGACCAGAAAACACATTTTTATGTGTTCAAGTACTGACATATCTTCAGAAAATTTCAAATCCTCTTAACAGTCTCCTGGTTGTCTGTGATTTATTTATCAACACTTTCGCCTCTGATTATGATTCTCTTCTCTGCATCCTTCATTCCCTTTTTGATCCCATCACCTTATCAATATGACACTCCTGCTCACCAGTGACCTCTACCTTACAAATTTAAATGTCAGTTTTCTGCCTTACTTCTTGCACATCAACACCTGATTCACCTATTTCCACCTTCGTGAATCATTCCCTCTCAGTATCTAATGCTTACTCTGTTCTCCCTGAATCCTCTGGTAATTCTGTTTGCTAGACTTTTTCATTTAGTCATAAGAGGTGAATTTTAAGCTCAGTCCCTACAGTGTCTTCCAAGCCAATAGTGATCTTTCCTTTCCAGTTCCAGGAGAATCACAGATCTGCCTAAATTTTTGACTTTGCTGGATTCTCATTCATTGTTCAGATTAATGCTGTTCAGACAATATTAATCCATTCTGCTGGTTGTCAGCATATTCTCCAACTATCATGGTTCAATGCATTATAATATCAGTAAAATAACTCTAAATAACTGTGTGTGCTTCTCTGGCTGTGTGCATGTATCCACATGCCCATATTTGTGTCTGAGTATTGAGGCCTGAGTACAATATCAGCTCTCATACTTCATGTAGATTCCAATTTTTGTTTAACTGGGTGTCTTTCACTGGCTCGGAGCCCACCAAGTAGGCAAAGCTCAGTGGTTCAAGGGCCCCATGAATAAGTCTGTTTCTCCCTCCACACTAGCACTGGGAATATAGTACAAAACACCACAGGGCACTTTCCTACATGAGTTTTAGAGATCTAATCCAGACTCTTTTACTTGTAAACTAAGCATTTTACCTACTTAGAAATAGTCCCAATCCCCCAAGACAAAATAAAATCAAGGAGTTCTTGAATCTGTTATCATAACATCAACTTGCACAATCAGCTACTTATAGTTATTCAACACCCTTAGTATATTCCACACATATGTAGTTTCCCCTATTTCTATCTTTTAATTCAGTCCACCATCATGTACTAGATGGGGCATTTCCAGACAGTTCTTCATATAGCTTCCAAGGAGTTCATTTTAGAAAGCAAATCAAAGTTTCATTGATTTGCTTCTCAATAGAAACAGACTATACAAAAAGAATATGCATGAAGATCCTTAGAAGCAAAGTGCAATACAGGAGACAAGCACGAACAACTGAAGAATAAAGAATAGAAGGTAGTCAATAAAGAATGTGATCAGGCTGGAGTCTGCCTGGGATTACGAAACTGTAATCTTCTGAAGATGCTGAACATTGGCTCCATGGAGCTAGCCCATCAAAACAATGAGAGAATGGGGTGTCATTGCCCCTGGGATGCTTCAGTAGTGTAAATTCTCTTCCCTTGTAAGGAAAACCAGTCTTTCGAAGCTTCAGAGGTAGCCCTAGGCAAACAGACACAGATGCTAGCTGTTGGAAGTTGCTGAAGAATATTTAAGTGGTTGGGTCCAATGGACAAAAACAGGGAATCTTAGCTATTACTTTTTGTGCTGAAAATACAATAAAATCTTCATATTCCTTTTGAATAATACTTGACACTCATAGTCGTAGTCATGGGCTTGTTGGTCCTTGATAGCTGAGGGTGCTAGGGTTTGACCAAATTGAGTTTTCTGTACTTGCTCTTTCCCTGTCTTTTTAAAAAATTTTAATTAATTTTATTTATTTCTGTATGTGTATGAATGTACTGTCTGCATGCAAGTTTGTGCACCCATGTCGTGCAATGCTGCGGAGGTCAGAAGAGGGTATCGGATTCCCCTGGAACTGGAGTTCTCCTGGAATTGGAGTTTCAGACGGTTCTCGGCCGCCATGTGGGTGCTGGGGATCGAACCTGGGTCCTCTATAAGAGCGGTCGACGCTCTTAACCACTAGGCCATCTCTCCAGCCCCCCTTTCCCTGTCTTTATGTAGAATACGCCTCTAATTCTGAGCTCTGTCCCTAAAGCATTCTATCAGAACAGCATGTCTTGCCAGCCATAATGAACTACCACACAGCTATACCACGTTTTAAATTTGTTATATTTAATTTGTTCTTGTGTATGGATCGTGTGTGTGTGTGTGTGTGTGTGTGTGTACACTAGTGTGTGTGCTGGTGCACTCCCTGTGCAGTACAAGTAGGAAAAAGAGGCTGATGTTTATTGTTCATTTCTGTTACTTTCCAACTTATTCTTCTAAGGCAAGGTCTCTTACTGAATCTAGAGATAGTTGGACAGGGAGCCTCAAGGACCCTCCTCTCTCTGCCTCCTTTTTCCTGTTCTTATTGGGGATATACCCTGCAGGGCTCTACAATTTACCTGGGTACCAGGGAATCCAACTCAATTCATGTTTGCATGACCATCACTATTTACTGAGCCCAGTACCCATTCCCTCTATGTATTTTAATTCTACTTATATTTTTAGATATTTATTTTAAAACATTATTTCTTAATAAAACATAGGCTTCATGAGGAAAAAAAAAACTAGTATACTATGTAGTTCAGAACTATATCCCTGACATTTTGAATACTATCAGATGTATACCAGGTGCTGTATGGAGTATGAATTAGTTGTTTTGGTTATTTACTTCTGGATATGAATTAATATATTTTAATTAAAATCTCTTCAGTATTACATTAGAATACCCTGTACTTGAAATTTTCTCATGGGATATTTGGTTTGAAAAAAGAAGTGATATCTATAGTTAGCAAATTCTAAAAGAAATAATTAATTCATCACATATTTATTTATTGTGTGTGTACATTTATGCGCATGTCACTGGGTACACATGGAGGTCAGAGCACAACCCACAGGAGTCAGTTCCTTCCTTTCACCATGTAGGACTCAGCTGTTAAACACTTTACCTGGCTTTGTGGAAAATATCTTGGCCTGCTAATTCATTTTTCTGGACGTATAAATAGTTATCTTTTGAGCAAATTGTTTCCCTCATTGGACTTTTTTTCCCCTAAATCAGAATGGAGCTAATAATGACTGCTGTTTTGAGCTGTGCTGAAGACTCCATCAGGCATATGTAAGATAATTGGGGTAAAACCAACAATACTAAAAACTTTTCCTCCTCCTTTTTATTGCCACTATGGGTGAGATTTTATAAGAGTCACCTAAAGATCACACAAAATAGTCAGTGTTTGCCAAATAACAGAGAAAAAGCATTGTTCAAGATTTCCATTTTTATTTTATTTTATTTATATTTGATTTTTTCATTTATTTGATTTTTAAAATAATAGGTAATAAATAATGAATACAAGCATCCTTCATGTAAAACCAATTTGCAAGCAGCTATGCCCAAACCCACACAGCCCAAGGCTCCCACCATTCAGCTGGAGAGGCTTGTATGTACAATAATGTTGATCAAATAAGTGTCCAGTCTATATTGCTGTAGTCTCACAATTCACCCCAATCACAGCCCTTACATTCTACCATGCCCACTATTCTACAGATTGTTCTGCAGGTTGGGCACAAGTGGGCGAGAAGCAAATCAGTTTACTTTCTCTGGAGACGTCGTTTTGGACTCTGATCAGCTCAGGCTGTTTCCCTTCATTGGTTGGCAGTTTGTCCAGGAATAACCTTTCAATCCTACTAGTGAAGCATAAGCAATTAGATATACAGGCATTTAAACAGTACTGATTATTATGGTAGGTTACGTTGGTAAAGACACAGATGTTTGGATGATATGCTAATCCATGATCTATAGTTTTTCTGTAAAAGATGACAAGGTCTTACTGTGGCTTATAACATCTCCTAACCACTAGAGGACATAAGCTTGTGACATCAGCCATGAATTATTGCTCCAAAGAGAGAGCTACTAGCCAATTATATTTGGGATATACAGACATATGGCTGCCACTGTTGCACAGTATTTCCAGGCCAGTGAGGTGTAGCTGATGATGATGGAGATGATGGAGGAGTCTTGCTTGACTCAAGGAGACCAATATTTGCTTTATTGATTTAGTGGCCTTTGTAGCACTCTCTGTCATTCCAGAGACCAACTGTACACTTGCAAGTGTGGTCTCAATACATCTTTCCCATGCTTACACCAGGTCTTTGACAGCAGGGCCTTACCAACTCTCTTCTTGCAGGTATCCCAGTTTACAGGCAAGAAGCCTTTACCTTTTGGGGGGCTTGGGTCCCCTGGCCAACATCTCCTTGGCAGAATAATCCATTGCTGACATTGGAGCTCTCCTGTATTAATATATTTTGCTTAATTGCACAGCTTTTAAAGACTTTAGTATTATATTTGGCCCTGAATAAAGAATAATCCTTTCACAGTTCCTATTCTGTTAGTCAATTAAAGAAAGCAGTTATTATACCAAGTGCTAGAGAGGTTGTGGGGAAAGGGGAACACTCCCTTTTTATTTTAAATTTTATTAATTTATTTTTTATGTGTATGAGTGTACTGTCTGCATGTAGGTTTGTGTACCCATGTTGTGCAATGCCGCGGAGGTCAGAAGAGGGTGTTGGATTCCCCTGGAACTGGAGTTAAAGATGGTTCTCAGCCTCCAAGTGGGTGCTGGGGATCAAACCCAGGTCCTCTGCAAGAGCAGTCGGTGCTCTTAACTGCTAGGCCATCTCGTCAGCCTCATGATTTCCATTCAATTGCATAAAATATCATCATTTCATTTTTGATGTTATAAAGATCAAATTATGGGGATAGCATGAGCAACTCTGAAACTGATATCCAACAAGGAGAGACAAGTCATTTCTTAATCTTTCCATAGTAGCATCCAAGAGTTTTAAGTTTAAGAAATTCAGAATTTCAGGAATAAATATTTCAAATCACCTAGAAAAGTTTTTTTTTTAAATTTTTGTGCATAAAGTATTTTCCTGTTACCAGACTCTGAGGGGCCTGCAAGTCCCCCTGTTCTGTGTTATATAAAGAGCCATTCAATCTAGAAATCAAATCATGCCAAATTTTGCTATAGTCCATTTTCTATAAAAATATCATAATTAAGTACCTTTTGCAATGTATCAAGAAAAGTTTGCCTTGCCAACTTATTGCAGAAATTAGAAACGAGACTCTCATATAAAAAGTATACTTCAGAAAGAAACAAGAAACAACGGTATTGGATTTTGTTTCACAAATGAGTCTTAAATTTAAGTATAAATCTATCCTTCAAAATCTTAATCTCATCTGCTTATTTAAAAGCTCTGTGATTTCAGTTCTTATTAGGTTGACAATCTTCAAACTCCTCATTGGCACACTTTTTATGACTATGAAGAAGGACAGATGCATTGGAAAGTTTGGTGAGATGCAGCCGTCACTGTAATTTCCCTTGAGTGCTCTCAAAGAGCAATTTAGTAGTTCTTCTCCCAAAGCTAACCCATGCTGCCTTTCATGGAGCTATCACCTTTTGATCCTCTTGTAACTTTCCCTATCAGTCATTCTTTTTCACTGAACTGTACTTAAAATCTCTACCTCAGTCCTTCTCTGAAATTCCTATTTTGTACTGCATTTTACCTTCTTTGCTCTGTAAAGAATCTGATGATAAGACATGCTTACATGTACATTCTACAAATTCCACAGTTAGCCATTCACAGCTTCTCAAAAGTAGGCATTGCAAGGTAGCAAAGGAAACCCAGGGGACTGGGATGGGTAAGAATATTCCTTCTGAAATGCACTGCACCCTGCTTCTCCCTCCTGTGGTCCCAAAGGCAAAGAGAGGTACAAACTCCCCAAACCACACTTTGGAAAATTCCAGGAAGTTTATTTGGGCATGCTTGCAGAGCAAGTGGGGGAGGGAGTTAACTTACAGGAATCTGTGTGGCCCCATCATGGCCATACCTCAAAGTCCCATCTCTGCATGGCCCTTGCTACCCCTGCCCAAGATGGCAAAGGCAGGAGAGATCCGCCTCAGCAGGATCAATCTATGTTTATATGCCCTTAGCCCCTCCCCTCGTATAGCCAAGGCCAACTGGCTGGTTGGGAGGGGTAGCTGACTCCCCCGGCTCATGTTTTTACCTCATAAGGCCAACAGTCAAGCTTACAATCTTGGGCAAGGAGGTGCCCCTAAGTGTGGGAAGGCATTTGATGCCCAAGGTCAGTTTTCTCAAAGAACCATTCATGCTACATTTCTCCCCTTCCTCTGGGATATTCTGTCTACCATCTTCATCCACAAAAGTCCCTGAACTTTTACTAATTAATTAATTAAGTGTATGAATGTACTGTCTGCATGTAGGTTGGTGCACCCGTGTCATGCAGTGCTGTGGAGGTCAGAAAAATGTGTCAGATTCCCCTGGAACTGGAGTTAAAGATGATTCTTAGCTGCCATGTGGGTGCTGGGATTTGAAACTGGGTTCTCTGCAAAAGCAGTTGGTGCTGTTAACTGCTGAGCCTCAGTCCCTGAACTTTGAGGGAGGTGAAAGACATCGGACATCTCTCATTTCATTTCGTAGCGACATGGAACTCTCAGGTCTTTTTATCATCTGTTTCCAATGGATGGTTGACACATTTCAGAGGTATTCCTGCTACCATGAAAACATAAATAGAAAGAAAAGGGAACATCTAAACCAACAATGACTGCTATAATAATTCCACCTGTGGGTATAAACACAAATGCTTGGATGTTAACTTAGCAGGTAGTTCATATTAATCTAAGAAAACAATTTCAGTGCCCTCTCCAGGGGATCCTTTAACTTCCCCTACCACCAGTTGTTGACCTAGGTTATTGTGTCGGATGTATATTCCTAGCAGAGGAGCAGGCCTTGAGTTAATTGGACATTTGCTGGTTGGACATATACTAGAGGAGCCACTATGCACCACCAGGAACATCTTGCTTGGAATGTGACAGTGCAGCATACAGGGTCTATCATTAAGCAGAACTTTTGGGACCATTTTCCCCTAGTGATCTACAGATAACCCCCTCTGGCACTATGAAGGCCAGCCATCCATTGGCAAGGAGTTTTGAGCTTGTTCCCAGCTGGATCATTTTCCTTTCTCATGCCGCATCTTCAGCAACAGGGTCTTACCATCTGCTTCTGGTGTGCAACCAACATTAGTGGCAATAGCCTTTAATGGGGGTCCTCAGGGCTTCCCTGGCCAATAGCTCATAGAGGTAGCCCTCATACTGGGAATTTTCATTTAACAGTTGGATAATTTTGGCAAGTATCTATTTCTTTTATTTTGATAAGATATTTGTTTATTGTTTGGCATCTACAGGCCCAGGCCATTGTAGACTTCTCTCAACCATCCTTGTGGGTATTACTTGTGCCTTACTCAACCATAAAGCTGCCAATAATTTTACAGCTAAACCCTACCCTAGCTTCCCTTTTTGAATTTATTTTTTTTAATCTTTGATTTTTCAGGTATACTTGATACATCTCCCATGGGTTTCATATTTGTAAAACACTTAGATGTTAAAATTATGTATTAAATCAAACATAAAGTCTAACACAGCATCGGAGGATTTTAGCCATTTGTATTAATTGTTTTCTGAACACATCCATATTGGGTATAATAGCATGGGTAAGAGGCATTAATTTAGCTAGTTCTTAGTACATTTAGACATTTTCTTGAAGCCATTTGTTACCCTAAAGTTTTTACATGGAGCCTCCCTGCATTTCTTTATCCTTGATAAACTCATTGGGGCTGGTTCAAGATGCCTGGCCAACACAGGGTATGGTGGCTAAGGCCTCTTTTGCTCCCACTGTACCTGTTGGTTCCCTGGGTCAGGTCAGGCAGGCCCTGGCTCTGATTTCTGGCTATAGCTATGTCTGTTGTCTTTCCATTGACCCTATTTGGCTGCTGGGGGAGGACCCTGCTAGGCAAACTGCCTACTCCCCTAGCATAACTTTTCTCAGGACAGAAAGATACCCTGTTTAATCCTGGGGGGGGTCGTTATCTGCCACTGGGAGAGTTTTAAATCTTCTATATACCTTTTGTGAACTGTTCCTCAGAGTTTAAAGTCTTCCACAGGCTCTTTACCACAGAGTTTTTTTTTTTTTTATCAATTTTACTTGGATTGGCACAAATATTTCTACATTTTCTCTCAAGTAACCCAAAAAGATTTCTTAATCTGTTTTGTCTCTTATATAACCCTTTTAGGTTGTTATTTTTTCAAATTTTATTTGTATGTGTATATGTGTGAATGTACCCATGTTGAGTAAACCCTGTGTAGGTCAGAAGAGGACATTGGATTTCCCTGGAACTGGAGTTACTGGGAGTTAGCTGCCATGTGGGTTCTGGGAATATAACCTGGGTCCTCCTCTACAAGAACAGCCAGTGCTTTCAACTACTGTGCCATTTCTCCATTACTAGTTGCACTATTCTTTTGCAGACATAATTTATATACTGACTAAATCATTTAGATCTATCAAAACCTCTCCCCTGTGTTTAAAGATATTGCACCATTAAGGATTCAGTACACCCACTAATGCTCCATACCAATCTCGAGATCCTTATCAGTCAAAATTTTCACTAAATCTCTGTTGAACACAGCCCTATCTTGTTCAGTTAACTGGGTACAATATATTGATTTCCTCATACCTGGTTCTCTCAGTAGTGCCTGCCCTTCTTCTATTGCTCTCCAGTCCCCGGTATCCATAGGAACCACCTAGGACCTAAAGGCAAAGGGAGTTACAAACTCACCAAACTACAGTTTGGAAAATTCTTGTTTATTTGCCATTGCTTATAGAGCAAGTAGGGGAGGGGGTTCCTTAGATGAATGTGGGCACTACCCGCCCCCATGGTCATACAGGGAAGTCCTATCTGGGCATGGATTCTGCAAATTCTGCCCAAGATTCAGGAAAGACCAAAGTCAGGGCATTCTCTGTTTAACCTTAGCCCTTCCCCATATATGGCCAAGGCCTACTGGCTAGTTGGGAGGGGTAACTGACTCCCCTGGTCCTCTTTTTCCCTCAGAAGGCCAAGAGTCAAGCTTATAATCTTGGGCAAGCAGGCAGGGAAGGTGTTTGATGTCTCAGGTCATTTTTTTTTTTTCCGGAAGATCTTCCATGCTACAAATTATACAAATTATACCTATGTGTGTGGCTTATGCTTCTCTGCTTACTGTGTGTTTGTTTGTATGTGCATGTGGAGGCCTGAGACCAATGTTGGCTTTCTTCTTCTAATGTTTTTTGTCTTAATATTTGGGACAGGGTCTATCTGTGAACATGGATTTCACTGGTTCTGGTGAAAGTGGCTGGCCAGAGAGCTCTGGAATTCTCCTGTGTCCTCCTCTTGGGCACAAGGACTTCAGTTTAGTACCATCATACCAAGAATGTTACATGAGTGCTAGGATCATACTCAGCTTCTCACTCTTGATCATAAAGCATTTTACTCATTGAGACATGTCTCCAGTCCCTGAAATATTTGGTAATTTGATCTTTGAACATCTCTTCTATAAAGGGAGTTCTGACAAGGCAATGCACTTCAGTACAGGAGATACTTCGTTTCCACTATTTTTCTGTCTTACCATTTGGATGCAGTATTTCCAATGTCCACCAGTGTCTTAATTTTGGTAGTCATGATTCATGGGGAATTCAGCAAGTTTAAAACAAGTAAACGTGAGTAAGCAGAGAAAGTGTCACAAAACAGATCAAAGTTCTTTAGGAGAATATTTCAAATACAGAAAAAAAAACAGTGTTTTGAGAAACCCTCATGGACAATTAACATATTTCTTTTTTGCTCTTGTCAATTACACACATTTAATATTATATTAACATCAATAACAGAGAGGGAAAATAAACCATTATTCCTTTTACTCACAGTGCTTTCCTACCTACAGTAGGACATTTGTCTAGAGGATTCTGATACAACATGCATACACAGACAAGGAAACAGTAGTGGATGTTTGTGCAGTGTTTCAGCACTGTGGCCATAATGAGAAATGTATACATAAATGAGGCACAGCATATAAGCAACTTGTTGGTGATTTGCATAATGGTTAAATTTTCATATTAAATTTTCAAACTGGTATTGTCTAAAATGATGAATGCTAAAATTTATACTAAATTTTTAAATTAAATATCATCTTTAGGATACTAAATATCAAATGAGCAAAATCAATCACAAAAGTCAGTTTATTTGTTCACATAATTTATTGACTTTCTAATTAATTACATGAAACTAAGACTTTATAAGGAGAGTAAATCCAGTTATTCATAACAAAATGATCACTGGAACAGTTTAATTTTTTTTAGTTTCTTTTAAGTATATATTGTCAAATTATTACATTTTAACTGCTTGAAATAATCCCTATATTTTTAGGCAACAAATTCAATGAATATTGTGATTCATGACCATTTTATTCCATTTAAATGAAGCATGCATTTAATCAGAGCAACAAATAGAACAGCAAATTGGCTGCTCACATATAAATCTCAGTTTTACCGTATAGCTTCAGGATTGTTTCCTTAAATGCAAGTATTTCAAATTTTAATTAGAAAAGTTGTGGGGTCACTGCCGGGATTTGTGGCGGGGCCCATTTAATCCTAGGACTACCCATGTGGGAAGACAGCACAGGAAAGCAAACCACGTGTAGGCAGGTGGAGGTTTGAATGCAGAGAGAGAGAGTTTATTCCAACATGTCTGCTTAAATATCCATCATGACTCAATTCTCAGGGCCCAATGATAAATCTTTTCGTCATTACACTCCACCCCATGAGTGTGGCCAGGGAGGTACCATTGGCCTAGAACACACCCCATGGGTGTGGCCAGGGAGGTACTGTCGTCTTAGAATCCACCCATCTAACTAAGTTTTCCCACAAAAAGTAAGTGCACTAATTTCATTAAAATATAGATGAGTAACTGAAAATTATTATACATAGCTTTCAAATCTGTAGCATATGTGAAAAAATATCTTAAATTAGAAATTGTTGGATTTGGATTGAATACTACTGTTGAGTAGAAAAAAATAACTATAGCATTATTTTCTAGACATTGTCATAGCTCCTCCCTGGAATCTCGGTTATTGCACCTCCCTACTGGATGTGTATGTCAATAGGTATTTATCCATTTTCTTATCAACAGATTATGCTGTAACACATCTATTCAATGTCTTTGTGCAAGAATCTTGGCAAAGTGTCATGAGCAGGCAAATTATATAAGGAGAGAAATAAAACAGAAACACACATTCAGAGAGCTGATCATTAATAAGTAGAAAACTTCAAAGTAGTTCTTCCATAATTTTATTATTTCAGAAAATTGTAAAATTTCCATTATAACAAGTAGAGCAAAGTGACAGAGCCCCAGACTTTGACTCTTCAAATGCAGTCCTTCAAAATCCTTTGAAGAACACAGGAAATGTGTGGACTGGATTATTGAGTCAGCATTCTTCTTTCCAGACATCAGTTCTAGAGAAAGCTCCTGTAAAGGTAGACTGAGCCTTCTATGAGAACTGTATGGTGCCATAATTTATAATCACATGAAATTATTTTATTCAACTTTTTGTAAATTTTCTTTTGAATTTTTCATATTTCACACAGAACATCTTAATAATTTTTGTACCCCCTTCTTGTACCTCCCATAGCTCCATGCTCCACTGGAATTCATGCATTCTCTCATTTTCATTAATGCCTATCAAGGTTGTGTCCTCAGACATCCCACTGGGGCTGGCATGAATTTATTAATAATCCCAGTTTGAATCAACTGGGAAATAGGTCATTATAAATCTTTATATATATATACATATATATGTATATATACATATATATACATATACATATATACATATATTTACAAATATATATTTACAAATATATGTATATATGTATACAAATATATACACATATATACATATATGTATATACAAATATATATATATATATGTGTGTATGTGTTTGTGTGTGTGTTGCCTACATGGATGTACATGTACCCTCTTGAGCAATGCCTATGGAAGTCAGAATACAGTGTTGGATCCCCTGGAACTGGAATTACAGATTGTTGTTAGCTGCCATGTGGATGCTGGAGTTCGAATTTGGGCCCTCAGATGGGGCAGACAGTGCTCTTAATCATTGAGCCATCTGTCCATTATTAATTCTTAATAATGTGTATTATTTAGCCACATAATTTATGGAGTTATAAAAAGCAAATGAATAAATTATATAGATTTAGTTTTGTCCAAACATAAAAAGTTATAAAGGGATACATAGTTCATAATATGGAAATTGTGTCATATATACCCATAATTTTTGAAAAAAAATTATTATTATTTATTTTATGTGTGTAAGTACACTATCTACTGTATGTTAGTTCACCCATGTTGTGCAATGCTCCAGAGAGAGAGGGAGTTGGTTTCCTATGGAACTGGGGTCATGGATTGTTGTGAAACAACATGTGGGTACTGGGAGTCAAATTCAGGTCGCATGCAAGAGCAGCCAGTGCTCTTAACCACTGAGCCATCTCTCCAGCTATGCATCTGCATTTCATACATAGGTTATATATGGTAGAATATATTGTTGTGTATATAATTGTATAGAAAGGATATAATTTAAATTTATGACAATTATACAAACATAGGGTATGTATAAGATATAAATGTAGGCCAGGTGTGGTGGCGCAGGCTTTTAATCCCAGCACTAGGGAGATAGAGGCAAGTGGATCTCTGTGAGTTCGAGGCCAGGGTGGTCTACAGAGCAAGTTCCAGGCCAGCCAGCTGGGGCTACATGGAGACCTTGTCTCAAAAACACCAAAAAAGATATAAATGTACAAACTTTTTGTTTTAATTGCAAAGGTGCATACAGTTATCATGTAATACTATAAACAATAGTAACTATGGTAAATACTAACTTCAGGGAGAAGGTGACATCTTTAAATCTTCTAATATGTGTCACAAAATACAATGGTTGGGGCTGGATATGGATGCCTCCGTGTTTTGTGTGAGCTCTCTATCATCTATATATTTGATGATTTTTTTTTTCTCTTTTTGAAGCAGGGTCTCCATTTAGCCCCAGCTGGCCTGGAGCTCACTGTGTAGGTCCAGGCTGGCCTTGAACTCACAAAAGTAAATCTAAATAAGCAAATTTATGCAACTGCATATCTACTAGTTAGAGATAATTTTTTATAATCTCAATATATTTTACTGTACTAGGAGCAGGGAAGAGATTATAAAGTTTATATTTGAGCAAATAACTTTATTTTAAACCTAGCAAAAAATATTAACCAAATCCAAATGAACTGTATCCTCAACTAGTGAAAAATGATAGGACTTATCTTTTTTTTTTTGTCTTTTTCGAGACAGGATCTCCCTGTAGCCCCAGTTGGCCTGGAACTTGCTCTGTAAGCCAGGCTGGCCTTGAACTCACAAAGATCCACCTGCCTCTGCCTCCCGAGTTCTAGGATTAAAGGCATGCGCCACCATGCCCAGCTGGCCTTTTTTTAAACTTTAGGAAAATTAAGGTCTCTCTCTCTCTCTCTCTCTCTCTCTCTCTCTCTCTCTCTGTGATTATGTGTGTGTGTGTGTGTGGGGGGAGAGAGAGAGAGAGAGAGAGCACTTTTTAAGCTTCCTTACTCAACTTTGCAGTGAGTCAAATTTGTGTTAAATTTTACATCTACCTCTTCAATACAGAATAATGTTGAAAATTTAGCTTTAAAATGAAAGCTGCTCCAGGAATTATGGGATGTTCAATCAATTATTAGAGAAATTAAATTGTTTTCATCTATGTTTTACTTGTTAAGGTAGTAAGTGAAGTAATACATTTAAGGAAGAAAATAATTCCATTTTTTTGAACTTATTTAAAGATATAGTAGGCCAGAACAAATTCTGATTAATCAGGGTGTTACCATAATAGTATTCAGTTCTATTATGTTTAACTCATTTATCAATGAAGCAAGCTTTTAGAATTTTTTATCATGAGTCTCTATTGAGGTAATTTTATTTTGTACAGTCAAATTACACTGGATGATACCAGTTATACTCAAATTATTTTCCTCTTTTCCTATACAATAAGAAAGACACCCCAGAATTTGAATTATGTGTGAGCAGGAATTTTTGTGTTCAGTTTCCTATTTGGAGGGAATTTAAAAAATACATCCAACTGATTTTGAAATCTGACTATAAGTATTTGGAGAGTGGGAGGAATAGAAACATGGCTCAGCCATTAAGAGCACTGACTGCTCTTTCAGAAGACCTTGCTTCAATTCCCTGTACGTACATAGTGGCTAACAACTCAAGTTCCAGGGGATCTGATACCCTCTTCTGTCCTCTGTGGGCACTGCACAACATGCTTGCACTTAAGGTCATGCAGGCAATACACTCATATACATACATGTTTTAAAATGTGTGTTGTTTTTATGTATGTATATAAAAAAATAAATCTCTAGGTGTTTTTACTCATTTGAAAATTCTGCATCAATTGAGATGACTGTATGGCTTTTGTCAACAACATGATCATCTTAATTGATGCAGAGACAGCATTTGACAAGATCCAGAATCCCTTCATGTTTAAAGTACTAGAGGGAATAGGACTGAAAGGAGTATTCCTCAACATGATCAAAGCCATAATCAGCAAACCCACTGCCAATATCATCCTAAATAGAGAAAAATTGGAAATATTTCCCTTAAAGGCGGGACCCAGCAAAGCTGCCCCTTATCACCACTCCTCTTCAACACAGTGCTTGAAACACTTGCTAGGGCAATAAGACAAGAGAAGGAAATTAAAAGAATACTAATTAGAAAAGAAGTTAAGCAATCCCTTTTTGCAGATGATATGTTAGTTTACTTAAGAGATGCTAAAAACTCCACCAGAGAACTTCTAGAAATGATTAAGCATTTTAGTAAAATGTTGGTCTACAAAATTAACCTAGAAAAATCAGTAGCCGGGCTGGAGAGATGGCCTAGCGGTTAAGAGTGCTGACCGCTCTTGCAGAGGACCCGGGTTCGATCCCCAGCAACCACATGGCGGCTGAGAACCGTCTGAAACTCCAATTCCAGGAGAACTCCAGTTCCAGGGGAATCCGAGACCCTCTTCTGACCTCCGCGGCATTGCATGACACGGGTGCACAGACTTGCATGCAGACAGTACATTCATACACATACATAAATAAATAAAATTAATAAAAAAATTAAATAAAAAAAAGAAAAAAAAGAAAAATCAGTAGCCTTTCTTTACACCAACAATAAACAAGTGGAGAAGGAATATAAAAAGATCTTCCGACTCACAATAGCCTCAAAATTAATAAGATACCTGGGAACAAACCTAACCAAAGATACCAAAGACCTCTACAACAAAAGTTTTAAACCCCTGAAGAATGAGATTGAAAATGACATCAAAAGATGGAAAGACCTCCCATGCTCATGGATTGGGAAAATTAATATAGTAAAAAAGTCCATTTTACCCAAACTGATATACAGATTCAATGCAATCCCAATCAAAATCATTATGAGCTTCTTCACAGACTTAGAAAAAAATCCTTAAATTCATATGGAAAAACAAAAGATCCCAAATAGGTAAAGAAACCCTAAGTAAAAAATGCATACAGGGGAGAGTGCCCTATAAGACTTCAAACCATAGTCATAAAGACAGCCTAGTACTGGCACAGAAACAGACCTATTGACCAATGGAACAAAATTGAAGATCCAAACGAGCTCATACAATTTCAGCCACCTCATATTTGACAAAGGGGAAAAAACCCTCAATAGAGGAAGGATAGAATCTTCAGCAAATGGAGCTGGCAAAATTGGATCATCATTTGTAGAAAAACAAAATTAAACCCCTACACCTCACCCTGTACAAAAATAAACTCCAAATGGATCAAAGATCTCAATGTGAAGCCTGAAACCCTGAAGGTGATAGAAGAAAAAGTTGGCAAAAACCTACAAGACATAGGTGTAGGAAAGGACTTTCTAAATCAGACAGCAACTGCACAGGAAATAAGATCAACAGTTGACAAATGGAACCTCATCAAACTCAAAAGCTTCTGTACAGTGAAAGAAACAATCAAGGAGGTGAAGAGAAAACCCAGAGAGTGGGAGGAAATCTTCATAAGTGATACATCTGACAGAGCATTAACATCAAGAATATGTAAACTACTCAAAAAACAAAGAAGTAAGAAGACAAATGACCTACTCAAAAGATGGAGTAAAGAGCTGAACAGAGACTTCACCAATGAGGAATTAAAGATAGCTGAGAAACATCTTAAAAAGCTGAGAAACATCTTGAAAAGTGTTCAACATCATTAATAACTAAGGAAATGCAAATTAAAACCAATCTCAGATATCATCTCATTCAGATAAAAAAGACAACAGATGCTAGAGAGGTTGCGGGGAAGTGGGAACACTCATCGACTGCTGGTGGGAATGTAAACTTGAACAAGCACTATGGAAATGTAGAGGAAACCCAGTGAGTGGGAGTAAATCTTCATCAGTGATACAATCTGACAGAGCATTAAACATCATAGAATCTGTAAACTACTCATAATACAAAGAAGTAAGAAGACAATGACCTACTAAAAAGATGGAGTAAGAGCTTAACAGAGACTGCAGCATGAGGAAAAGAACCTTAAGTAAAGTCATGAAGACATGAACGGGTCCATTAATAAAAAGAGTGACTGAGGAAACATCGTTATAAAATCTAGTCATCATCGATAACAATCAAATAAGCGAAAGACGAGAAGAAACTAGATAGTTGCTCACAAATTAAAAACCGAATCTACAGCATACATTTCTCATCTCAGCATGGAAAAAAGACAATCCAGATGCCTAACGACGGGAGGTTGCCCGAAGGGGAAGTTGGAGAGGCGAGAACGAACAAGAGCCTTGGGCCAGCCTGTCTCGTCCTCTTCCATGGCGGCGACGTAGGACTGGTGGTGGAAATTGTGATATGATGAAGCTATAGTCACCGTGATGAGATAAATCATAGTGTGGAAAGCAACGCTGTCATCATGTACTTCAGAAATATGCCTAGCCACTCAGGAGACAACAGCCCTCAGTATTCAATATTAACCATTGGTGGCCAATGGGTGATGTGAAGAGAAATGTAAACGCGCGAAAGAAGAGGCATAATATTCTATTATCAGGAGATAGAAGATGGACAGGGATTCACTGAACCTCTATTGTGGTTGTACTCATGAGCAGGTCCCTGTTTTCACAAAATAGTGAAGGCTGGAACAACCCAAAAGCCCCTAACGATAGTGGATAAACAATGTGGTATTATCATCACACTATGGAAGTACTATCATTCAGTGGTAAAGAAAGATTGGCATTAAGAACTTTGGCAGGTAAATGGGATGGAGCTCCAAGCCAATTATACTGAGGTGAAGTAAACAGCCCAGGCAAACAAATGGTGAAGTGAGTTTCCTCATTTGTGTGGATCATAACACCAAATTCCTACAGAAGAAAAAGGGCCAACTTGAACAACATTATTTTTTATATTTCTGTTTATCGGAAAAAACTATGTTGTTATAATGTAAATTTATCAATGGGGCTCTATGAATCCACGCACCAATTATTTTTCAGAGATCTAATACCGTTTGTCATAGGTTGGGAGTAATGTACTCCATATTTAGAGTAGATATGAGAAGACAATGGAGAAATAATGTGAAATTCCTAAGTATGAAAAAAGATAGACTGAGAGAAAGATGACACGACAGTTACAAGCAGAATGCATGATCTGGGGTGGGTGGGGCAAGGGTCACGAGGGGAACATGCTAAACTGAATTGAAACATGATGTCGAAAATGCAAAACACTCAATAATAAGCACAAAATATAAATAAATAAATAAAATTTGCTCTATGAACGTTTTATTGCAGAAAATTCCATTCTCATCTCAACCATGCTGCTCTTCTCTCCATAAAATCTCACAGTTTGAGTTTGCAACTACTATCAAACTGGAAATCTATTTTAAAACTATTGCTTAATCATTACAGATTTTACTTCATGTCAGCATGCAGAATAGATTCTCTAATAAATAATACAATATTTAAATTCAACTAAATTCTCCTTAGCTTTTGTTTTCATCTTCATATAGAAAAGTAAAATGTTTAGAGTATAATAAATATTTCAGAACACAAAAACAACTAAAGACAATGAGGAAACTCAACATATTTATTTTACACATTTGGCAAGCTCTGCAGACATTACTCCATATTTTCTTAATGTTACAAAAAAACAGCAGCTTAAAAGCCATCCTGTTTCTGCAGACCTACTAGAGTAAGTTCCCATAGTGGAATCATATTAATGGTTGTGTTAGAATATTAAGTAGAAGATACAAACTTGCAAAGATTGATATTCTACCCCTGTGATAAGGCTGAGTGGTGACACATCATGCTAGAATATGAGTTCAATTCTCAGGACCTTAAAATAAAATCCCCAGCCAAAGAAAGAAAAAAGTTACTTGAGGTCAAATTACTAATTGCTGAGCAGAAGTTACAAACTGGCTTTGGCCAAACAGAGTCCTGGATAATGGAAAGAGCTACATTATATTAAAGAAGCCTGGATTTGTACTGTTTGAGTGAATTATATTATATCAGAAGGCCCCAAACTACAGGGATGAAATAATGTTATTTATTTTATGTTCTCTAAAAAGCCAATGTAAGACCATCTCAATGTGAACATTTCATAAATATTTGTGGTTGTGGTATGATAGTTTGCTTCCTTTGGAGTTTCACACAAATAAGTTCTTAAATATGGTCATATTTTGCTTTTTATTTAGTTTAAAATTTTTGTTTAATCGTAAACTAACACATTAGAGTTGTATGTGTTTATATGACTCAAAGTGATGTTATGATTTATGAATACACTGAGAAATAATTAAGTTGAGTTAATTAGTAAATCCATCATCAAAAATACATATTTTCTCATGGTGAGAATATTTGGAATTTATTCTCAATTTTTCAAGATATACAATTTGTTCTTATTTCCCATATTCCTCACACTGTGCAATATATGTGAACCAGAACCAGCCCTTACCTCAATTAACTGAGGCTTGTGTCCTTTGGCAATCCTTCTTTGTTCCTCCAAACACTTTATCCTCTGTAACTGCTACTGGACACTTTTCTTCTTTGAGTTCAATTATTGTAGATTTCACATAGTAGTGAGAACATGTGATGTATCTCTCATGTGCCTCACTTAGGCCTCTGTGATGGTAACAGGTAATTGCCAATTTGACACATTCTGGAATAAGATGATAAGAGAGACTCAATGAAGGATCATCCAAACAAGTAGCCTGTGGGTGTCTCTGTCTTAATAGAAGTGGGAAGACCTGCCTCCTGTAGGAGGCCCCATTCCCTAAGGGGGACCCCATCCTGGACCACACAAGTTTAGAGAATGCTAGCTGAGCACTAGCAAGAATCCTTTCATTTTTTTTTTTCCTTTCTGCTCTTGGTTGTTGATGTGATATGACTACATACTTCTAGTTCCTGCTTTCTTGAGTTCCTTTCAATGATGGACTGCAACCTGGGACTAGCTAGAGAAAGGTTGCTTTTAGCAGGGTGTTTTTTTTTTTTTTTTTTTTTTTCATCAGAAAAGGACTGAAAATAGTCGCATAAAGTGTTCCAGTTCCACCCGTGCTATCCCACCAAAACACGTTTTTCTACAAAATGAGTAACATTGAATTGTGTGTTTGTGGGCACCACAGTCTTTGCCTATTCATCTTTGATGGACTTTTGGCTGATTCTGTAACTGAACCATCAGGACTAGTGTATTGAACGAAGAAATGAGCACACGTCTATAGCACACTGCTTTCAAATCTTTAAGATAAATAGATGTAAATCCACTGGCTCATGCTGTATTTCTATTTTCAGTGTGTGGAACGGATTCTGTAGTTTCCCATAATTGTGCTCATTGACAACCTCCACACTCAAACAGAATTTCTTTGTTTTACATTTCAGCTAAGAGACTTTCTCTTTCACCTTTTGGTAATAGCCTTCCTGATTTGATAATCAGTGATCTTTTAACATTTTTTTTCTTTTTTTTTTTTTTTAATTAGTTTTTATTGTGCTTTGTGCATTTCATACATTTTTCCAATTTCATTCAGGCTATTTCCCTTTCCTCCCCCACCCCCACCCCACCCATCAGAGATCATGGATTCTGCCAAAACTGTCCTGCATCTTTTCTCCTGTTTTTTTTTTCAATATTTTAGCTATAAAGTGATATCCATTGAGTACAGCATTCCTTCGATAGCAAATCTAATCTGCATGGCTGTTGTGCCCAAACACCTAACAGCCCCAGTCCAACCATCTCCCCAGTTGGGGGTGACAGGTTTTTTTGTTCGATCAAGTTGATCAATGAGTGTCCAGACTACAATTGCGTAGTTTCACCATTTACCCAAATCGCAGCCCTTACATTCTAAACCACCCCCCTTTGCCGCAGGTTGTTCCCTAGGGGCTTAGAAAGGGCCACAGGTGGATGAGAAGGTAAAACATCCACTCCCTCTTCTGGAGCTGTTGACTTGACTCTGGTTCAATTCTGGCTGTTTCCCTTTCATGGGCTGACAGTTTGTCAAGGAACAACCTTTCGATCCTACTATGAAGAACAAGCAATTAGATACTATAGGTGATTTAAGCAGCCACTAATGAAGTTATGGTAGGGGTTTTTTAAGCATAGACAACCATGTTTGGTCTTATGTTTAATTCCATGAATTACCAATTTTCCCCCACCGTTAAATATGACAAGGGTCTTACTGTGGCTTATACATCCCTACCTGTAGAGGATGTAACTGTGGCAAATCAGCCATGGGTTATTTCCTCCAAGGGGAGAGCCAATAGCCCAATTAGAATGATAAGATTTGGGATACTAAGGCACAATAAAATGGCTTTGCCTTCTGCTGTCCAGTATTTTTCCAGGCAGGTGAGTTTGTAGCTGGTGTTGATGGTGTAGTCTTGCTTGACTCAGGTATACCCGTATTTGCTTTATTTGGTTTAGTGGCCTTTGGTAACACTCTCCTGGCATTCCAGAGGCCATCTGTAACCTTGCATGTGTGGTCTCAATACAATCCTCCCATGTTAACCCGTAGTCTTTGGCAGCAGGGACCTTTATTGCCATCTCTCCTGTAGGTACCCAACTTCAGAGGCAAGGAGCCCTTACCTTTTGTGGGGCCTTGGATCCCCTGGCCAACATCCACCTGGTAGAACAAATCCATTGCTGATGTCAGAGGCTGTCCTGTATTAAATATATTTTTGTTGAGTGCATAGCCCTAGGACTTTAGTATTGTATTTGGTTCTGAACTGAGAACAATTTTTTTTCTACATTTATGTGGTTCCTTTTTTTTTTTTTAAATAATACTTTTTTTTTTTTTTTATTTTCTTTTATTTTCTGTCATTGTTTCTTCATTTATACCAAGTTCATTTGTATATTTAATATTTTGATATTAGTCTATTTAACAGATAACTGACTGAACACAGATTGTTTGATATCTCCCCTGAATTGTCTATTAATCTCCTTTATTGTATCATTTGCCATGCAGAGGTTGTTAGTTGGTGAGGTGGAACTAGTTTTGGAATAACAGTGGTCTAATTTTAATGGGGTTTGAAAACATCTACTTTTTATGACTACATTTTGTTTTTTTTAAAAATAATTCAAATGTTATGCACATTTTAATACAAATATAAAGTTTGGTGTTTATTTAGTCCCCTCCTTTATCTGCACAATCGCCCCCTTACTGTAATCCTGCTAAATTTAAATAATACCGTTTTATATATCTTAATATATAAATATATAAACTAAACTATTTATGTTTATACTAGTACAATATGTTAATATGACATTTACTATATATATTAGATATATACTAGTTATATATTGAAATATATATTATAGGATTTAATAATATAAATTTAATACTATAATATAAATATATATATTATATATTTTAATTATGTATAGTTTAAATGAAAAACATTAATAATTCGTAAACTGTTATTAGTCTATTATAATATAATATATGATATTTAGGCTTAGTGTCTCTGATGTGCCAATTGTCCTTCCCTGTGGCTCCATCCCACTGGAGGGCGGGTTAAGCCTGCCAAGAGCCCTTCCTTGTAAGAGACCGTCCTTTCCCTTTCCAGCAGACATCAGTAGGCCAAAAGTTCTTTAGGCATGGGAGTTGGGATTAGTCCTTTTCCCATGTTCCTTTATGTCTTATGCTGACAAGTATATTTGGTTTGAGCTTGCATAAGATTTTTCCATGCTGTAACCCTTGTAGTGAACTTCATACAGTGTAATTGACGCATCTGTGGAAAAATTTCAATCCATTGTGGGTTCTCTACCACCTACTATGTCACTATATCTAGCTCTTACAATTTTTCGCTAACTGATGGCCGTTTCTTTTCAGTGACCACTCACTGAGGCTTGGAGAGGCAGGAAGTNGTAGAGGAAACCCAGTGAGTGGGAGTAAATCTTCATCAGTGATACAATCTGACAGAGCATTAAACATCATAGAATCTGTAAACTACTCATAATACAAAGAAGTAAGAAGACAATGACCTACTAAAAAGATGGAGTAAGAGCTTAACAGAGACTGCAGCATGAGGAAAAGAACCTTAAGTAAAGTCATGAAGACATGAACGGGTCCATTAATAAAAAGAGTGACTGAGGAAACATCGTTATAAAATCTAGTCATCATCGATAACAATCAAATAAGCGAAAGACGAGAAGAAACTAGATAGTTGCTCACAAATTAAAAACCGAATCTACAGCATACATTTCTCATCTCAGCATGGAAAAAAGACAATCCAGATGCCTAACGACGGGAGGTTGCCCGAAGGGGAAGTTGGAGAGGCGAGAACGAACAAGAGCCTTGGGCCAGCCTGTCTCGTCCTCTTCCATGGCGGCGACGTAGGACTGGTGGTGGAAATTGTGATATGATGAAGCTATAGTCACCGTGATGAGATAAATCATAGTGTGGAAAGCAACGCTGTCATCATGTACTTCAGAAATATGCCTAGCCACTCAGGAGACAACAGCCCTCAGTATTCAATATTAACCATTGGTGGCCAATGGGTGATGTGAAGAGAAATGTAAACGCGCGAAAGAAGAGGCATAATATTCTATTATCAGGAGATAGAAGATGGACAGGGATTCACTGAACCTCTATTGTGGTTGTACTCATGAGCAGGTCCCTGTTTTCACAAAATAGTAGAAGTCTGGAACCAACCCAAAGCCCCTAACGACTAGTGGATGAAACAATGTGGTATTTCTACACTCATGGAAGTACTAATCTTCAGGTGGTAAAGAAAGATGGCATTACGAACTTTGCAGGTAATGGATGGGAGCTCCAAAGCCATTAATACTGAGGTGAAGTAAACACAGTCCCAGGCAAACAAATGGTGGAACTGGTTTCCTCATTTGTGTGGAGCTAACTACCAAATTCCTACAGAAGAAAAAGGCCACTTGACAACATTATTGTTTTATATTTCTGTTTATCGGAAAAAACTATGTTGTTATAATGTTAAATTTAATCAATGGGCTCTATGAATCCACGCACCATTATTTTTTCAGAGCATCAATTACGTTATGTAATGAGGTTTGGAGAGTATGTATCCATATTTTAGAGTAATATGAGAAGACAATGGAGAAAAATGTGAATTCCTAAGTATGAAAAAAGATAGACTGAGAGAAAGATAGACACGGACGAGTTACGAGCAGAATGCATGATCTGGGGTGGTGGGGCAAAGGAGGTCAGAGGGGAAATGCTAGAACTGAATTGAAACATGATGTCTGATAATTGCAAAACACTCAATAATAAGCACAAAATATAATTAGAATAAATAAAATTTGCTCTCATGAACTGGTTTTTGATTCAGAAAATTCCATTCTATCTCACACACATGCTGCTCTTCTCCCAAAAATCTCACAGTTTGAGTTTGCAACTACTATCAACTGGAAATCATTTTAAAACTATTGCTTAATCATTACAGATTTTACTTCATGTCAGCATGCAGATGAGATTCTCGTAATAATAATACAATATTTAAAATTCAACTAAATTCTCCTTAAGCTTTTTTTTCATCTTCATATAGAAAAGTAAAATGTTTAGAGTATAATAAATATTCAGAACACAAAACAACTAAAAGAAATGAGGAATCAACATAATTATAGTTTTTACACACAGTTTGGCAAGCTCTGCAGAACATTACTGAGGCCATATTTTCTTAATGTTACAAAAAAACAGCAGCTTAAAAGCCATCTTGTTTCTGCAGACCTACTAGAGTAAGTTCCCATAGTGGAATCATATTAATGGTTGTGTTAGAATATTAAGTAGAAGATACACTTGCAAAAGATTGAATATTCTACCCCTGTGATAAGGTGAGTGGTGACACATCAGACTGAGAATAGGAGGGGTTCAATTCTCAGGACCTTTAAAATAATAATCCCCAGCCAAGAAAAGAAAAGTTTACTTGAGGTAATTACTAAATTTAGCTGAGCCAGAAGTTACAAACTGGCTTTGGCCAAACAGAGTCCTGGATAATGGAAAGAGCTACATTATATTAAAGAAGCCTGGATTTGTACTGTTTGAGTGAATTATATCTATATCAGAAGGCCCCAAAACTACAGGGATGAAATAAATGTTATTTATTTTATGTTCTCTAAAAAGCCAATGGCCAGGTGGGGACTTTATGACCTGAGGAGCGGTATCATGTGGTTCAAGCATGTACAGAACAGCACTGGTACAGACTGCCAAAGACCAAAAAAAAAAGGCATAACATCTAAGGAAACATATTGCTCGTGGTTGGTGGTATGATAGTTTGCTTCCTTTGGAGTTTCACACAAATAAGTTCTTAAATATGGTCATATTTTGCTTATAACAATATTTAGTTTTAAAATTTTGTTTAATCGTAAACTAACACAATTAGAGTTGTATGTGTTTATATGACTCAAAGTGATGTCATGATTTATGAATACACTGAGAAATAATTAAGTTGAGTTAATTAGTAAATCCATCATCAAAAATACATATTTTCTCATGGTGAGAATATTTGGAATTTATTCTAAAGTTTTTCCAAGATAGTACAATTGTTTGTTCTTAATTTCCCACATATTCCTCCACTGTGGCAAATATATGTGAACCAGACACCAAGCCCTTACCTCAATTAACTGAGGCTTGTGTCCTTTGGCAATCCTTCTATTGTTTCCTCCAAACACTTTTCTGTAACTGTCTGGCTTCTTCTTTGAGTTCAATTATTGTAGATTTCACATAGTAGTGAGAACATGTGATGTATCTCTCATGTGCCTCACTTAGGCCTCTGTGATGGTAACAGGTAATTGCCAATTTGACACCTTCTGGAATAAGAATGATAAGAGAGACTCAATGAAGGATCATCCAAACAAGTACCTGTGGGTTCTCTGTCTTAATAGAAGTGTGGAGACCTGCCTCCTGTAGGAGGCCCATTCCGCTAAGGGGGCACCCTGCCATCCTGGACCACACAAGTTTAGAGAATGCTAGCTGAGCACTAGCAAGAATCCTTTCATTTTTTTTTTTTCCTTCTGCTCTTGGGTTGTTTGAGTGGATATGACTACATACTTCTAGTTCCTAGTTTCTTGAGTTTCCTTTTCCAAAATGGGGAATGGACTGCACCTGGACTTAGAGCTAGAGAAAGGAAGTTGTTTGCCCTTTTTAGCAGGGGTGTTTTTTTTTTTTTTTTTTTGTTTTTGTTTTTGTTTTGCGTTTATTGTTTTTACAACAGAAAGGACGAAAATAGTCTCAATAATATAGTGTCTCGGTTCCCCCGTGCTTATATATATTCATAGAATATAGAGATGTTGTGTTTTGTGCGGCTATACATTAGAGACTAATATAAGATATAATTTAGAACTTGGAGGTGTCTGAGTAATAGATCTCATCAAAGTTGAATAGATGTTTAGAATGAAACAGTAAATGAGCCCACGTTATAAAGCTACTGCCAATTCAAAATCTTTAAGTAAATAGAATGATGAAATACCTTCAACAGTGGATAGATATAATGATCTATTAGATATGTTGAGAGATATATAGTATTCCATATAGCTACAATTGACACTTCAACGACAACTCAGGACGGTACTTTTCATATATAGATATAAATAATATATAGATAATAGACTTCATATATATATCACCTCTTTGTAAAATATAAAGATATAATATACAGTGATATAATATATTTAATTCTTTTTCTACATTTTGTTGGACTTTGATTTATTTTTCACTAAATTACCTATGAGATCTATTGTTCTTTCAAATTAATTGTTTCTTCATTTATACCAAGTCATTTGTATATTTATATTGTTGATATTAGTCTTTTAACAGATAACTGACTGAACACAAGTTGTTTGACTATCTCCTGAATTGTCTATTAAATTCTTTATCATGTATCAATTTGCCCTGCAGAGGTTGTTAGGGTTGTGAGGTGGAATAGTTTTGGAATAACAGTGTCTAACATATTTAAATGGGTTTGAAAACACATTTTATTGACTCACTTTGTTTTTTTTTAAAAAAATAATCAAATTTAATGCAATTTTAATACAATATAAAGTTTGGGTGTTTATTTAGTCCCCTCCTTTATCTGCCACATCCCCCCTTACTGTAATCCTGCTAAATTTAAATAAGCCTTTTATATTCTTAATATATAAATATATAAACTATCAATATTTTATTAACAAGTGTTATTATAATACATATATCATATTCAATATTAGTTATAATAAGATATATTTAAAGGATTTAAAATCTTTAGATACTATATATATATATTATTATTAGTTTAATATAATGATATATAATTTATATATAATTTATATAAATGGAATATATTATTAATTATGAATATAATATGTTATATATAGTCATATATATATTATATAAATAATATATATATATATATGTATATATATAGGGCATATAGTGTCTGATTTGTGTTCCTCAATTGTCCTTCCCTGTGGCTCCATCCACTGGAGGCGGGTTAGCCTGCCAAGAGTCCCATTCCTGTAAGAGACTGTCTTTCACCTTCCCAGCAGACATCAGTAGCAGCAAAGTTCTTTAGGTTGGATTGGGATTCCTTTTCCATTTCCTTATGTCTATGCTGACAGTATATTTGGTTTGAGCTTGCATAAGATTTTTCCATGCTGTAACCCTTGTAGTGAACTCATACTGTATAGACCATCTGTGAGGAAAATAATCCATTCTCCTTGCTGGTCATCACCTAACTCTCAGCATTCACCAATTTTTCTATCTCGCCTCTTTTTGCAGAGTGACCCTGAGCTTGGGACAGGTCAGAAGTTTGAAATGGTGCCTTAATTTGGGGCCTGAGCGCTAGTCTGACCACTTGTCTCTCTCGGTATGCCCGTCCAGTTGTGTTTTCTGTAGTTAATTACATCTGCTGGCATAAGTAGACTGCGCTGGTAAACAATAAGAATTATTCATTCTTCCTTATGTGTGAATTCATCATTGCTGGTATCTATTGTTGTATAGCGAATTTTTACATTTATAAGGGTAATGTTGGACCTAGGTGCAATCAAATTGGACCACATTCCTAGTATGATCAAAATGGAAATGTTCTTTCCTGTTCAAATTTGTTTATGGAGTAGCGGAAATAATATTTTTATAATTCATATGTGAAGGCTTGAGTATGGAGGTATTCCTTATTTCATTTATCTCTTAGGCTTTTTCAGATTTCAGAGTTTATTTTCATCATGTTCTCTAATGTATTTCATTTACTCAAGTTGTTAAAACGACTTAGTTTGTTCTTATTTTGCTTCGCCAAGCATAAACTCTTAATGTGTTCATATCATGTGAGCATTCAATCCTTTTGGATTATCAATTTAACCTGGATTTTCTTAAGATCTGAGTTTTTTTAACTGCTTTTCATGTTTTGGCTTCTCTGGGATCCCTGTCTCTCCAACTATACATTCATTCTTCACCTTTTCAAGTTTTCGTAATCTAATAAGTTCTTTGAGAGACTATTTAATTTAATTCCAGGTACTTGGGTGTCTTTGATATTCTTTTTTGTTTTTTGGGTCTTTTTTTTTTTTGAGACAGGGATCTCAACCAGTGTCCTGAGAACTCACTCTGTAGACCAGGCTGGCTTGAACTCACAAAGATACCTGCCTCTGTGACAACTCCGGGCAGAGTGCTAGGATTAAAGGTGTGCGCCACCATGCCAGTGCTCTTTGATATTCTTACAGATTACTGATTCTAGATTCGTTTTATTTTTATTTTTTCATTTATTGTTCTTTTAATGTGTCATGAGTGTAACTGTTCTGCATGTAGGTTGGTGAACCGTTGTTCGCCAATGTTTGGAGGTTCAAAAGGGGTGTCAGATTTCCCATGGAACATGTTAGTTAAAGATGTTTTTTATAGCGGCCAACCTATGTGGGTAGCTGGGAATCGATACCTGGGTCTTCTGAAGAAAAGTCAGATGCTCTGTAATGCTGAGCCATCTCCCAGCCCCTCGTTCCAATTTTATAAATAGCAAAGAGGTACTTTTGACAATGCAGCTTCCATTGAGTTGTACTTACAGGTGGTTGTGGGCCACCAGACTTGGGTGCTGAGAACTGAATGTGGGTCCTCTGAAGAGCAATAAACTCTCTTAACCACAAGTGCTATCTTCCCAGTACCATTCTGATTGCTATTTATAGCTATTTTAACCATCAGACATTATTCTTGTATTTAACCATCTCACATTGTTCAGCATTAGAACTCTAGAATATTGTGAATATGGCCCTTTATACTTAAAAATGGAGTTTCATCACTTCCAAATTTTGGAATTTTGATTTCTCCTGTTTTTTTTTTTTTTAGTAGTTTTTTTTAAAAACGAATTGTCTTGTAGCTAATGAACAACTCATAAGAGTTTGCGGTTTGCCGACAAAGGTGATTTATATTTATTGTCCCTATTTCTATTTTTTTTAGGTTAGCGGGAAAACGCAACTTAGTTAAGCAGTCAACCCCTCACATTTCTTTTCTAAGTGATTTATCCTCCCTTTTGAAGGTTTCTTGTCCAGATTCTTCTAGCATAAACGAGATTTCTGATGAGAAATTTAGCTCGTGAAAGCGAGAATGAGGAGCACATTTGTCATAAATGCCATGCTTTTTTTCATTTTTTTTATTTTTTTTGTTTTTTTCTTTTCGGACCAGGGTCTTCCTGACTATATGCCTCTTACATTTTGCTGCTCTCAAAACTTTTTTGATATTTGCTAGTTTGACCATAAGTTTCTAGGTAAGCTCTTCATTTATTATACTTTACAAGGCCTCTGCTGTTAATATATCTGGATGGTGGCAACTTTCCACCAATTAGAGGAGCTGGGAGTTGAGATTTTATATCATATCTTATATATCATACCTTTAGATAGAGAATACTTGCCCCTTTTCTTTTTGCTCTCCTTTTAAAATTTCTAATATCTTGATAGTGTCCCATCATTCTTTTGAGCTTGTCCATAATTTTTTTTTATTTTTTAAATACTTTTATAGATGTTTTGTGTGTTTCAGACATCATTTTTCAGTCCATTTTAGCATATTCCCATTTCCATTCCACCCACCCACCCCAGTTCATGCATTCTGGCCATACATGTTTGCATCTTTCTCTCCGTCTTTTTAAAAATTTATCTCAAAGATCATTGTTTGGGGCAGAATTAACTATATTCAGTCTGTCTTTGACCAGTCCTTATGTTGTTGTGGTTCCTCCCTATTGTATTGCTCCAAAATATGCCTATTATATGTGCATCAACATGTACAGAGATTATGTCATCCAGGAATTAAAGTGTATTTACATCTGATATAATGTTAGGAGTTTGCATTTTTCCATTAATTTTGTACTCTCTCTAAAAATATGAAACCCTTGAACCCATTATCTAAAACACTATGGAAAAATTAAATTTCATGTTCACAGGCCAGAGTATCACCAACCTTAAATGGCTGAGAAAGGAGAAATGCAGCCGTTATGAGAGTCGTAAGTAGGATTGTAACGAGAAAGTGCCAACAAAAGGATTGACTCTCTCGCATTGAAGGGAAGAAATGCCTCAGATTGGCATGAACATCAGCCATCTATGTGATCCTACTAGTAAAACATACTATTTTTAATGATTCCTAACGAAGCTTCCTTCTAGGTGCTGCACAAGGTTTTTATACAAGAGACTTTCTTAACTCCCCCCATAAGATAAGGAGAATATAAGATGAAGAGGATCGTTCCCAACTGTGATTGGAGCCTTTGTTAAGAGGTATCTCCTTGTAAAATCAGTAAAACTGCGTTCTTTAATTGACTAATGGAATAGAACTTTGAAAAGGATTATCTCTATTCAGAACAAATATAATCGCTAAATCTCCTTAAGCTATGCACTTAAGCAAAAATATTTAATACAGGAGCTCTGACATCAACAATGATTATTCTACAAGGAGATGTTTGGCCAGGGGTCACAAGCCCACAAAGGTAAGGCTCTTGCCTTCCAACTGGGATATCTGCAGAGAGAGTGGTAAAAGCCCTTGCTGTTGAAGACTATGATATAAACATGGGGAAAGATGTATGGAGACCGCAACTTGCAAGTATATGCAGATGGTCTCTGGAATGCCAGAGGTGGTTACCAAAGAGCCACTAAAACCATAAAGCAAATATAGGTCTCCTGAGTCAAGCAGAGCTCTCACGTCAGCACCAGTCACAACCTCTCTGCCTGGAAATACTGTGCAGCAGTGGCAGCCATATGTCTGTATATCCCAATCTAATTGGCTATTAGCTCTCTCCTTGCAGAATAACCCAGGCTGTCCATAAGAGCTTACACCTCTAATGGTTAGGAGATGTTATAAACCACAGAAGACCCTGCATACTAACAGAAGAAAATGTAAGTCATGAATAACATAATATATCTCATCAATATCAATCCGTTGTTATACCCAAACTGAAACCTCACCAATAACAATTAGTACTCCAATACCGTCTTCAATTTACGGCTGGAGAGACCATACTCGTCATTAATTGTACTTCTTATGATAGGTAAGTTTGCTAGTCCTTGTCATACTTGATTTGTATTTCTTGCATTGTATAGATGTAACTGTTGTCTGTGCATGTAGGCTCTAGTGCAACAGACCAAATGGCTTTGTGCAATGCCAGGGACACTGTACTTCACACATAGCCTCTTCTAAATCTAAAACTTTTCCAAGTCCTTAACTGTTGAACCCAGTGCAGCCTAGCAGAGCTCAGTGGTAGAAGATGCAGGGCCATCTCTGCAACTTCTGGGGAGGCACTTGTGGTAGAGAAAAATTCCACACCTAGGCAGTGGAGGAACTTAGAACAACAGTTAGGTTCCTGCACCACGCAGAGGAAAGTCAGCAATCCACAAGAAGGAAAGGAAGGGAAGAGAATTGGCAGAGAAGAAGGGTTGCAGAAGCAACAGAGGTGCATATAATAAGAAGGGGCGAAGACTACGATGCTGGAAAGTCCCTGTCCTTGAAGGATAAGGACCACAATCATTTATGACTAAGACTGGCAGGTTGAATACTTCTGCAACAGAACACGACAGGACTCCGTAGTTAGGACTCACTCAACATTTTTATAGAAGTGTTTCAATTAAGAGATAATTATCCACTGGGATATTGAGAATACCACATCTCTAGTTCTTTTTTTTGTATGTGTATGAATGTACCTGTCTGCATGTAGTTTGGCACAGTGTCCGTCGCAATGCCGTGGAGGTCAGAAGAGGGCTCGGATTCCCCTGTGAACTGAAGTTCTCCTGGAATTGGAGTTACACGAACGGTTCTAGCTGCCATGTGGTGGGATCTGAACCCTGGTCCTCTCAAAGAGCATCGGTGACTTCTTAACTGCTAGGCTAAATGCTCTCCAGCCCCAGAATATACATATTTTAATGGATGATATAACACTAATACACCTTATATGAGCAAATAATATGTGTATAGAGAAGGGAAGGCGACCCCTAGCTCGAGCAAATGCAGTTGTTCTGAAAGCATTTCAGTTTACCTGACAGAGGAACTCGTGGGAGTTTTCAAGACTAAGGATGAGATTGAAGAGCTCTCTTTTGTGATGCAGTGAAGAATAGGGCGAAGTTCACTGAGAGTGAACTTGGTCCAAGACTCAACTCTCTTAGCCTCTCCTTCAATCCTACCTTTCTGGAGCTGGGGCGGGTAAGGTGAGCTTCTCTCTTCTGCTCTGTGGCCTTGATTTTGCACTCTGGATACTCATGATGTCAGCTCCCATCAACTTCCAGAAGGAACAGACTTCATCTTGGTGTCTAGATACCTCAAAAATATCCCTGGCCATTATGTACGCACGAAACTAGAGAGTAAGCATTGGCACTCGTGATAGCCTTTCCTCTTGGCCATACTTGGTTGGCACATTCCTTTGTTTGTTTGTTTGTTGTGAAAGCTTTTATCGTTCAATTTTCAGTTTATTTTCTTCCTCCCCTAATTTTACGAACTCGTTCGTTTGTTTTCGAGTTGTTATTCTAATAAGAATTAATTGATTTATGGTTACACCGAGACGGCATGGCCTTGGCATATCATTGGGCATCGCTGAAACCCTGCATCTTCCAGGAGTTATGCAAGTATCTGACCATAAGACCTCGTTACTTAGAGTGAGACCAGCCAAGGCTCCCACCGGCGCGCGCGTTGGGGGGGCCTCGCGTATTAATGTATCGAAGTTGATTCAGATGATTAAAAGTTGTCCAGAGGTCTATATTGCTGATGAGTGTTTCACGCATTCACGATTTTGGTACTGGTGTCAACGATGGTGTGGCGTGTCCGAATGGGCCTCTGGGGCTGAAGAGTTTTGACGGGGCGTGTAGAGGGAGGTTTGAGGTCTGATATTCGGGCACTAAGCAAGGCATGTTGGGCCTTTGTCATATCCAGGAAGTGTCTAAGTCCATGCCGCTGGAACATGTTCTTTCTGCAGATGCTTCCCTACGGCTTAGAATATGGGGACACAGCTGGTGGACAAAGCACAAACCATTTAGACTAGTCTTTACGTGCTTGCGAGCTGTATTATTGCTCCTGGTGAGGTCTGTGCTGTTATTGTTGGGAACTAATCAGCGTGGTAACGTTGTGTGCGAGCCATCCACACTGGAGTCTTCACCAAAGTTCATCCCTACCATAAAAAAATTTACTGTGAAAACCTATATATCTAATGTACTGTGCTAGTACAGTGCATGAGAGTGAGGTGAAAATCTGATGCGTTGGATCCAGGAATTACCTTTCAATCCTACTAATGTTGATAGCAAAAGTAATTAGATATATAGGTTTTAGACAGTACTCAGCATAGTTATTGGTAGGTTACTTTGTTATAGTCACAGATGTTTGGATTGTATGGTGAAAATCCATGAATTATAGTTTTTCTTTAAAAGATAACAAGGTCCGCTGGGCCGTGGTGAAGGTGCATTTCCTGTGTAATTCCCCTCAAAGGGCAACCACTGGGAGGATCAAGCTAGGGGATTGTGAGTTCAAGGCGACCTGGTCTACAGAGCGACTCCAGGACAGCTGGGACTAAAAAAAAAAAAAAAAAAAAAAAAAAACAAAAAAGAAAAGAGAAAAATAAATATATATATACAATACTATATATATACTATATATAATGATATATATGACTGGGTCTTACGGTGGCTTATAACATCTTCTAACTATTAGAGGATGTAACTTGTGGCATCAGCCATGGGTTTTGATATGTACCTCCAAGGTATAGAGATAAGTGGCCAATTAGATTTTTGGGATATACAGACATATGCCTTAACCACTGCTGCACAGTAATTTCAGGCAGGTGAGGGTGTACCAAGTACGAGGGAGGAGGTGTTGCTTGACTCAATGGGAGCCTATATTTTGCTTAATTGGTTTTAGGTCTTTTTGGGTAAAACTACTTTACTGGTATATCACTCAGACGACACCTGTACTTGCAAGTTGCCGGCTGCCTGATCTTTACCATGCGACAATCAGGTCTATGCAAAGAGTACCTTGCTTCTCTTACTTAGCAGGATTCCCAGGTCTTTCAGGCAGAAGCCCTTTAGGCCTTTTTTTCACTTGAGGGGGGGCTTGGAGGTCCCTAGGCTGCAAGCAATCATCCTGGTCCAGAATATGGCAGTGTGCCTGATTGAAGGGAGGTAGGATCAGGAGACTTTCCTTTATTATAAAGTATGATTGTAGCTAAACTGTCACTACAGCTTAAAGAAGACTTTAGTATTATATTTTGGTTCTGAATAAGATGATAATCCTTTTCACAGTTCACATGTCTATCAGTCAATTAAAAAAAAAAAAAAAAAAAAAAAAAAGCAGTTTTTACCAGTTTTTTTTTTTTTTTTTTTTTTTTTTGGTCTTTTTCGGAACAGGGTCGTCGCGCTGTATGCTCGCAGTGTCCTGAGAGATTCAGCTTGGTTAATCGCAGGGCTTTGAGCCGATTTGTATACTTTCTTTATGCTGGTTAAAAGTTTTCGATGATTGTTGGGGCTGCTCTTTTTTTGTATTCGCTCTGCCTCCGCGAGAGTGCGGCGTTTAGGTCATAGAGGCGTGCGACCGACCTAATCGCCTGGTCATTAGTTTTGTACCAGTTTTTATAAGAATTATCTCTATATGAGCCATGTTGCTCTTTTCGGTATAATTTATAGTTATATCATAGTTTAGCTGCTCTCTCCTTCTTCAATACAGTGAGGCCTGATTCTTAAACAGACTTCAAATCTATGACTACAGGTGCTATAGTCTAAAACAGCCTGGTAGGCGCATAAAACAAACCTGTTGACAATGAAACAAAACTGAAAGATCCAAACCTATGCACATACAATTTCAGCCGGGGTGGGGTGGGGGGAAGGGAAGGGGATATATGCCTGAACTGAATTGGAAAATGATGTATGAAATACACAAAGCATCAATAAAAAATAAATAAAATAAAATAAAATATGAATACACACCTTCCTTCCATATACAGTAATTACAGTGTCTGAAAATAAGTGGTAAGTTAATTCTGAGGCTTATTAAGGGATTTACATTGTAACATCACAGTTGCTTTCAGATAGAAAGAGATATAAAAATAATGCTGGTCAGCTTGCCTTTCAATTGGGGAATTTGGTACTAATATCCACAAATGGGGGAATTCCTCATTTTTTTGTTTGTTTTGTTTTGTTTTTTGGTACCAGTGTGTGTGGGGGGAGACTGTGTTACTTCACTTAGCATAACGGCTAAGTGAGTTCCATCCATTTACCTGGAATGTTCATGATATCATCTTTCTTTACCTCTGCATAGGACTCCATTGTGTAGATGTACCACATTTTTGTTGCCACTCATCAGTTGAGGGGCATTTGGGTTGGTTTCAACTCTTCACTATTGTGAAGAGAGCTGCAATAAACATAGATGTGCATGTATCTTTGCAGTATGATGAGTCTTATGGGTATATACCAGGAGTGGTATGGCTGGGTCAGGTAGTAGGCTCATTTTGAGTCTTTTAATGGTTCTCCACACTGCTTTCCACAGTGGTTGTACTAGTTTACATTTTAAAATTATTCTTTATTTTCCCCCTTTGATAACCTCTGAATATTTTCAGATGTTCCGTCTTTGAACAACTTGATTCTTTGATTCTTTCTTCAGCCTAATTGATGTACCCAGTGAAGCTTGGGTTTAAGTGTTGTTTACTCATTGCCTTTTTTTCAACTAACATTTCTATTCATTAGTGATTTCTTCAGCTAACTAATTTTATGAATTATTTTCTTTCTTTTTGTTTTTCTTGAAACAGCTTCTTTCTATATATCACTCAGACTTCACTGGAACGCATGAACCTCCTGCCTCGGCCTCCTGGGTGCTGGTATTACTGTGTCAGCATATCTGGAAATCTGTCCATTCTGTAAACAAACAAGCAGGTTCTTTAAGAATGCTATGGAATGCATTTTAAGCATATTTAGGACCGTCTCAATCTCTGTCCCACCACACTGCTCCTCTCCTGACTCCTCTCCTTGTTTTGATTTTTTTTTGGGGGGGGGTCTTTTTGAGAAAGGATCTCCCTTTAGTTCTAGCTGGCCTAGAGCTCACTCTGTAGACCAGGCTGGCTTTGAACTCACAGAGATCCACCTGCCCCTGCCTCCCCAGTGCTGGGATTAAAGGCATGCGCCATCACATCTGGCTTTTTTTTTATATAACCTATCAGAAACTGGCTCTCCTCTCCACAGCTGTCAATTGCCAATACCTCCTCATCTAGGGCTGGGGTTTCTTGCCCACCTTCCCTATTCATGATGGAATTTTTTGTCATGAGCTTGAGCAGGTCTTGTATATGGTATTGCAAGTACTACGCATTCATATATGCAATTACCTTGTTGTTTCCAGAAAACATATAATATTCTTCACCATTTTTGGAACTTTCAATCTTTCTGGCCCTGTTTTATAATGCATTAAGTGTGTGTGACTTGAAATAATTCAAAATGAGAGTTACGATCAACTGATGTTTATTAATTCATGTTATATTGTTATGATATTATTTTCTTTTAAAATAATACTTTTATTGATGTTTTGTGTATTTCAGGCATCATTTTTCAGTTCAATTTAGACATATTCCCCTTTCCCTTCCTCCCACCCCACCACAGTTCATGCATTCTGCCATACATGTCCTGCATCTTTCAGTCTTTTTAAAGTTTTTCTCTGCAAAGGTTTATTGTTTGGGGCAGAATTTGACAATATCAGTCCATTCTTAGATGCAGTCCTTATATTGTTGTGGTTCCCTTTCCAATTGTATTGCTCCAAAGTATGCTATGTATGTATCACATATGTACCAGAATTATGTCCTCCAAGAATAAACTGTATTTTAACTCTGATATATGTTTAGGAGTTCACATTTTTCCCTTTTAATTTTATATTACTCTAAAATATGAATATACACCTTCCACCCATATACATTAATTACCATGTCTGAAAATAAATGGTAAGTTAATTCTAGGGCTTATTAAGAGATTCACATTACAACATCACAGTTGCTTTCAGCTAGAAAGAAATGTAACAATAAAGTTGTTCAGCTTCCCTTTCGACTAGGGATTTGGTGTTAGCATCAACAAACGAGAGATACCATTCATTGTTTGTTTTTTTCTGGGACTGTGTTGCTTCACTTAGTATAATGGCTTCGAATTCCATCCATTTACCTGCAACGTTCATGATGTTATCTTTCTTTACCACTGCATAGAACTATTTTCATAATGTGAATTGTTTTACTTATTTAACTGTTCGTGCTTTCAAGATCTTCATTCAGTCTTTTATTTATTTCTTCTTTGAATTTCTTCAACATAATTTTAAATGCTCTTTTGAAATGATTGTCTTGTGCATCAGGTAGCTTGCCTTTCTGAAGAAACTTTATTGTGGAGGTTATGATTTCTGCAGGAGACATATCTTCTTGGATTTTCACGTGTTTGTTTTCGCTGTTGAATCTACACATCTAGAGTTACGCCACTGGTGATGTTTCTTGGAATGGATATCTTATCTTCACCTTGGCTGAGATGTCTGGGATCTTTGTTTTCAGTTATTTCAACATATCACAGTGTAGCTGGTCTTAGGGGTGATTAGTGTTATGTCCCTGGGACTTTCGATGTTGCATGAATGAGGTGAAAGAAGTGATCTTAGTTTAGTTAGGGATAGTTGGAAATTCAGAGCCTGAGGATCCAGTAGAAATTTTTCAGGTCCCTGAAGCAGAAGGCTGTTAGGGGAATGGGCCAGTGGCAACCAAGGAACTTGGCTGCGGGATAAGGTACACCTTCCTTTGAAGTGGACTTACCATCAGACAAGATGCAAATTACAAAGATGGAGTCTAGTTTACATGAAGAGAGGGGCTTAGGGCACCCTGACAATATGCACTGGGAATGTTGGGAAGCCTTGGGTGCCATATTGGGGGAAGAGCCAGGGGCCTATAAAAGCTATCCATGTGGGGCTGCCTTGGGCTGGCCATTTTAGTATCATGGGTAGAAGTTACAAGGTTCATGCTGAGACTCTAGGGGGCCATGAGGGAAAAGAGAATTGCTGCTCAGCCTGTAAGTGATGAGTTTCCTTCCATTCACTTTGGGAGCAAATCTAAATAAACTCTGTAGTCTCCCCGAAACTAAGATTAGTGAATCTTCTCCTTGGTTTGCCTGGGAACCCAGTAGCCTCAGGGCGGCAGAGGCCACTTGTGTGGGTATCTTCCTGGGTGGAAATCTCTGCAACAGAGGCACATGTAGGTCTTGTCGGGATTTCTCTGGGCTGAAGTATAGCAAAGATACAGGTATGCATGAGAGCATGGGGGATGTTAGAAAGGGAAAGCAGTTTCTGTAAAAGTGAGCAAGTTGGGCTGAAACAAAAATTGCATAAACTTGAACTGAGCCTCAGGGGATGCTGGGGCCCAGGGAACCCTTTGATCTAGTGGCTACACAGGGGCATTGGGCCAGTGAACTAGGATGGGAAACAGGAAATGCTGAAGTTGGGAAACTCACAGAACTAACAGAGATCACAGTTCTTGCCCATTGAGGTCCAATTTTTAGTCTTTCATTTGGTGATGCCATTGTTGCTTGAGTTCTGTAATTCTTTGTAGTCCTTTGCATTGGTGCCACTTGAAAAATCAGTCACTTTTCAGGTGTTTACAGATGTTCTTGGCATGATGGATCTTCAGCATCCAGTTGAGACTGGGATTCTGTGCATGATGACTTGTTATGAGACTGACCAGGCAAGGCGTTTCAGAATGCCAGAGAACGGAGCACCCAGCTCAGGCCAGCTCTTCCCTCTTGGAAATTGGGGCCTCTAGGAGTCCTGTCTGTGAGGTAGGGAACTGATGAAAGATATATGCAGGGTCGTGCTGCGAAGGGATGCAGTGTCCTTACTCCTTCCATGAGCATGTCCACTTCATTCTGTGGGTCATGCAGGTGAGTCAGCTTTGTTGCCATTTCTTGGAGTACTTACGATGTTTGTTTTTCCTGTGAATGGTACCAAATAGAACTTTCTGCCTAGCATGCTGAAGCCTGGGGCTATTTATTCAGCCATTTGTTTAGTTATAGATTTTAGTGAGTTTTTATTTGTTTGTTTTGGCATGGTGACTAGTTTTTGAAAATTATAATATTGATATTTTCAGACATGTTTAATTTTAATTAAGCACAGAACCTCCTTATTTAAGACAATCTAAACAATTAACCATAACTAAGGAATGATAAAATCAGATATTTGTAAGTATGAACAAAAATGTAGTACCCAGGAAAATAAAAGATGCAACCTAAATCAAGGTACTCTTTTCCAAGAATTACGGCATGGAACTTAGATCTCTCTTTATTACTCTGAATATTAAAATACATGATATCTACATTTTTATTTTTGTTCTTTGGAATGTATGATCTGCCCTTGAAGTCCACTTGAGGGCAAACTTGTTCCTCCTGTTACCTTTGCACACCAAGGAAAAAATGTGTAGATTAGATTTATCTCCTATTAAAGATGTATCACCTTTTGAAATGGATTAATCTCTCAATAAAAAGACTAATCAATTTCAGAAGCAGATAGAGTTCACTCTATTAAAGCAGACACATTATTCATCTGTTAATATTTATAACCTATTAATTAGGACACAGCATTTGTACCCTTGCTTTGGATCAAATACATCATGTATTAAATATATCAATATTGAATAAAACAAAAAGTATATTGAATGAATATTTCAATAAATGAAACTTCTTATAAAATATTAACAATTTTTCTAATTTTCAGGTTTAGTTTTCTTATGGAAGGTTACACTCAACTTTCATGATAGCCTACTTGTGTTAAAATTATTTACTGAATGGTTTATTTTGAGACAATAAATAATATTGAAACATGATTTTCCAAGAAATTCTAGGAACTAGGATTCTTCATTGTTATTTTTCTAACAAATAACAATTTTTAATAATTGGGTTTGACATGGCATAATTTTTTTCATAGTGGAAATTGAACATACTCCCATGCAGTAATAACACACAAAGAACATAACCACACAACCACAAACAACAAAACAAGCCAATAACCAAACAAAAACTAGCTGCTAATTTTTAATGACTGACATATATTTCAAGTATGATGGATTTTTACATTTTTCCCATATTCTTTTTACTGTAATATCATTCATGCTCCAAATAATAAATGCTCAACAAATCACACTCTAAAATATAAAATATCACACTATTCAATGAAACTGACCTTTTTGGATTATATGCTCTTTTCTAATTTCCTTTTACCATACTTTTTTTCTTCTTCATATTTTTTCCTTTGTGTCCCATCTCCCTTCCTCCTCTGAGAACATCCTTTTAAACATGTGAATGGAATTCAAAGATACATACTCAAATATTCCACCACAATTCAAGCAGACATGAACACAAAGGCACACATGTCTGGAAATTTTTTTCAGGGACTTTCATTACAGAGGTAGTGTAAAGAGAAAACAATCATGTTCCATACAAATCTAAATCATTTTTAATAGAAATTTGTGAGGTACACTTCATGTTTGCATTTCTACATGTGTGTGCCTGTTTACACTCTGACACACCACAGACTGTAGTTCCTTTTAAGACTCCTGGAAATGTTTCTCTGAGTTATTTTCTTAACCAACTTCATCTGGAAACTGTTCATCATTGTCCATAGAGCTCTGGTACCTGTCCTTGCCATTCAGTCCTGCTCACTAATTGAAATTCATTTTACATAAGGCTTCCTTTTACTCACCTGAAATGGGGCTTACCTACTTCATCTTAAACACAACATTCATCATTTTCCCCCAATTCTGCTTTCTGCTATTTTATTGCCATTTCTTGCTACAGATTCTCTCTTTTTTCTTTTCATCTCCCCTCCCTCTTTTCTTTCTCCTTCTTGCCCATTCCTCTATAATTTACCTTGTAATTTTCCAAAGAGTTTCCATCTGTTTGAAACTCATTTGTATTCTATTTTCTTCATCCATAAATTTTAAAGTTGCTAGGAAAATATTCCTTTTCCTCTATTCCCCTTATAATAAGAAAAACAATTTCATATTTAGGTTTATCATTTTATTCACAACTTATTTTCAATAATAGACATTCCTTTTATTACTATAGTAAAACAAGAATTTTTCCCCCAAACCAGAATATATACATTTAAAATGTATGGAGAAATATATCATATATGTTTTAATGTATGAAGTGATATTTGGGTAGAGTTGCTGAATTTGACTTTAATGTGTCATAGTATCATTAAGTTTCAGAGGAGATTTGTTATTTTAATCAAAGAGTCAATATTTAGTATTCTGTGATCATTTAGAATTCAAGGAAAATAATCAATGTTTTTTCAAGATTGATTTCTCTATGCCCTGAATCTAAAATGAATGGTATCTTCAGCAATAAGGTCCTACCATCTATTTATGGTGTTCTACCAAGATGATGGCAATAACATGTATTGATTTGGATGTCTTTGTTGTGTCATTGCACAATAACCCATAAGGAGGCATCCTGTACAGGAATTTGGATTTTACTTAATAACCATTGTCCTTTGAGAGCAGCACTGTTTCCCTGTGTGGAGAAACATTGCTCAACCCCAGTAATTTGGTTATAATTTAACAACATACAAACTCATCAAATTTCATAATGCTTCTTATTTCATATCTTCTTAAATTTGGTTACACCACTACAAATCTCTTTTTTTCTCACACTCCCTGCTTCCCCTTTTCCTGTTTAAACCTTTAGTTTCCAACATTCTTCCTCTCCTCTTTTTCTCACACAAGTTTCTTGGGGAGGAAAGACATCAACAGTCTGATCCAGCTGTGGACCCTGCCAGGCAAGATGTGTCTGCTACTCCAGTAGAGTGAAGACTTATGGCATAACCAACTGCTCTCTTGATTAGTCTTAAGGCATGCTCCACAAGAAGGAACCATGCCTGGTATTGGAAATGTGGTGTCAACCTATCCTATATGTCTTAGGCCCCAAGTGGGAAACTATTGATATTGCTTTGCTCAAGGTCATGTCAAACTGCATTTCAAATACCCATGTTTCTTTCTTAAAATATTTTATTGTAGCTTTGTGCATTTCATACAATATTTCTCAGTCCAATTTAGACACATTCCCTTTCCATGCTTCCCACCCCACATGAGTTCATGCATTCTACCACACATGTCTTGCATCTTTTTCTCAGTCTTTTTAGTTTTCTATGCAGAGGTTTATTTTTTTTTGGGGGGGGGCAGAAGTTTACTGTTTCAGTCAGTTCTTTGATCCAGTCTTTTTGTTGTTGTTCCCTCCAATTAGTATTGCTCCAAATATGCATCTACATTTATGTAACACATATACCAAAATTATGACACCTGCAAATAAAGTGTATGTTAATTACAAATCATGTTCAAGAATTCACATTTTGCCGGGCGTGCTGACGCACGCCTTTAATCCTAGCACTTGGGAGGCAGAGGCAGGTGGATCTTTTTGAGTTCAAGGCCAGCCTAGTCTACAGAGTGAGTTCCATGACAGCTGGGACTACAGGGAGACCCTGTCTCAAAAAGACCAAAAAAAAAAAAAAAAAGAATTCACATTTTCCCCTTTGCTTTTACATTACTCTAAAATGTGCATACATACTCTCCACCAATCTACCGAAATTACCAATCTACCAAAAGAAGTGGAAGGTTAATTCTAGGGCTGTTAAGGAATTCACACTGTAAAATCACAGTTGTTTTCAGATTAAAAGAACTATAATATTGGGGCTGGAGAGATGGCTAGAGGTTAAGAGCGCTGACCGCTCTTGCAGAGGACCCAGGTTCAATCCCCAGCATCCACATGGTGGCCGAGAACCGTCTGAAACTCCAATTCCAGGAGAACTCCAGTTCTGGGGGAATCCGACATCTTCTGACCTCCGCGGCATTGCATGACACGGTTGCACAGACCTGCATGCAGACAGTACATTCCTACACATACAGAATAAAATAAAAAAAAAAGAAAAAAATACTTATATCACTAAAAAAAAAGAACTATAATATTAACATTGCTCAGTTTGCCTTTTAACTAGGAATTTCGCTATCCACAAATGAGAGATACCATTTGTCATTTGTTTTTCTGGGACTGAGTTACTTCATTTAGCATAATAGCTTCTAGTTCCATCCATTTACCTGCAACACTCATGCTATCATCTTTATCACTGCAAAGCTCTTGATGTCATCTTTCTTTTTTTATTTAAAAAATTTAATTTATTTATTTTCTACGTGTATGAATGTACTGTCTGCATGCAGGTTTGTGCACCCCTGTCATGCTATGCCGTGGAGGTCAGAAGAGGGTCTCAGATTCCCTTGGAACTGGAGTTCTCCTGGAATTGGAGTTACAGACGGTTCTCGGCCACCATGTGGGTGCTGGGGATCGAACCCAGTCCTCTGAAAGAGCAGTCGGAGCTCTTAGCCGCTAGGCCATCTCTCTAGCCCCTGTAACACATTTTCTTACCCACACCTCAGTTGAGGGACACTTGGGTTGCTTCCAACTCTTTGCTATTGTGAAGAGATCTGCAATAAACATGGATGTGCATGTATCTCTGCAGTAGGACGAGTCTTGTGGGCATATACCCAAGAGCAGTATGACTGGGTCAGGTGGTAGGCTCATTTTGAGTATTTTAAGGGTTCTCCACACTGCTTTCCATAGTACTTGTATGAGTTTACATTCCCCCCAACCTCTCCAGCATTTGGTATATTTTTCTTGATCCTAGCCAGTCTCATCCGAGTGACATAATATCTTAAAGTGGTTTTAATTTGCATTTCTGTAATTATTAGTGATGTTGAACACTTTTTTCCCAATGAATCCTGAAAATGTATTATTTGAGAGAATATACGATATTGATCCTTTGTTTTACAGCTCATGATAATAATCAGAAAATATTCATTTTGTAATGAAAGTCAAAAGAACATAATTACATATAACACATATTGCATATTTTTATTTATACATAAGGAAAACAGTATTAAAAGCATATTTATGGTCCACAATTAGTGAACATGGCCATCTTCTGTGTAAATCTTCAGCAACTTTATTGCCTTTATAATTCTGCTGGTTTCATATAATTAGTATACTAAATAGTCATATGCAGTGATTTGGTTTCTAAAAATATATAAAATGCATCGGGAAGAGCTCCCTTGGCTTCCAAGTGGTCACCATGCTGATGTAGAAAGCCCACTGGGGAAACAAAATAGCAGTCCAGAACAATCAGTGATGAACAACTTCACCAGAAACTTAAACATGGCAGCAGGCAGTATGGACGTGCAATTGAAAAACTGATGTGATGGGAAGGAATACTTTGGAGCCAGAATTTTATCATAATGTAGAGTAATAAGACAGGTTTGTGTAGAAGGGTTATGAGCAGAACACTGTATTATAAATATAAATTGAGGCCCAATTTCTCAAAGGCAATGTACAACATGCAACACTATCTGCCTCTCTGTCCTGCCTTGCAAGGCTGAAGTCAAGTTTGTGTCTTTTCCATAGTTCCTCAATCTACCATAGTTCTAACTTGGAAAGGTGTTCACAGAAGTGGCTTTAAATGAAGAGCTTTATAAGACATTTCTCACCCATCTTTACTTCCTCACTTTATTCCATCTTTTGAGTGAGTCAGTTTTTTATGTCTTTGTTTTTTGAGTAGTTTATATATGCTGGATGTTAATGCTCTGTCAGATTTATCACTGGTGAATGTGTCCTCCCACTCTCTGTGTTTTCTCTTCACTTTATTGATTGTTTCTTTCACTGAACAGAAGCTTTTGAATTTAATGAGGTCTCACTTGTCAATTTTGTTGACCTTATTCTCTGGGCCATTGGTGTCTGATTTAGAAAGTCTTTTCCAGCACAGCTGGGGCTACAGGGAGACCATCTCGAAAATAACCCCCCCCCAAAAAAAAAAAAGAAAGTCTTTTCCTATGCCTATGTCTTGTAGGTTGCCACCAACATTTTCTTCTATTACCTTTAGAGTTTCAGGTTTCACTTTGAGGTCTTTGATCCATTTAGAGTTGATTTTTGTACAGGGTGAGAGGTAGGGGGTTAATTTTATTCTTCTGCAAGTGGTGATCCAGTTTTTCCAGCACTATTTGTTGAAGATGCTGTCTTTCCTCCTGTGAGACTTTTTCAGCCCCTTTGTCAAATATGAGGTGGTTGATATTGTATGTGCTCAGGTTTGGATCTTTTTTTCCATTGGAACAAAAATGAATACTCGTGTTTCTAACCATAGATTTGGTTGTTCTTGATCTTGTGTAGAAAAGCTTATTACTGTCTATCACTGTTAATGCAGAGATTCATAAATGCACAAAGTGCTGTGAATAACCACTGTGAGTGTCCAGCCTTAGATGGGACATCTATATGGATTTTCTCAAGGCCCAGAGAACATTATGGGGGAAGAAAGAATATAACAGCTTGGAATGTGTGCTACAAAATGTCCTCATGACAGGACATGGCTAATGCTCAAGATGAACACAGGAATGGTGCTAGCCTGCACAAGATCTGAACTATATCAAGCCAATGACAAATTTGACCATTGTACGGAAGGAGGCCCTGAGCTCCACCCCAGCATAGGATCACAGTTGAGGGTTGGTACAGGAAGAACAGCCTCTTATTTTAGACTGGTGGCACTTGCAGTTTCCCCATGCGCCAGTGGACAACCCAACATCAGGCACATAAGACCAGTACACAATGGACTTCCTGGGTCATAAAAAACAAAATGATTAGTTAAAGTCAAAAGGGAGATTTGTTGGGGTGAGGGCTGGGGGAGCTGAAACAAGGGAGGGGGAAATCACGTAAGAAATTTATATTGCAACTCTTATTTAAATTTTGATGAATTTTAAAAAATTCTTGGTTTTATTAAAGCAGATTTGTTCATTATGTTTCATATGAGAATTCAAGTGAAATGCCAGATATATTATATATCTGCAGCTGTTCCTTGGCATCTGTTGAGGTTGAACTTCTTGTCAATATTAAATCTTTCAGAAACTCAAGTCTGTTGGTGACATGGCTTAGTAAAAACATATGACCTGCATTCATTCTTCTGCATATAGTCATTCAACATCAGACTATGCTAAACACCAAATATGATATAAATGACAGTTAAATAGTTTGTATAAGGCATTATTTAGAAACAATGCCCCCAAATGTTTTTTTTTCTAGAATGTTTTCCCTCTAAAGTTGTCTGAGTTCATGAGTGTGGCATTTTGAAATACTGTAAGTTCACTGTATATCCTAGACTTGCAACACTTTCTAATGACATATGTCTGAATATTCCTCTCAAAACTTCTCACTAAATCCTTCCAAGAAATATTCTGCCATTTTCCCTTCTATTCTGAAATTCATCTACATTTACCTAAATACACACTCTAGAATATTCTTCTCTGCTATAGCAATCATCTCAGAATTTTATTTTTGTCATCAATAACTTTAAAATTACTAGTGCCATTAATTTTTTATATGAAAAATTATTCCCTTATAGTATCCTAATCTGTTTTCTTTATTTTCTATATTTATTACTGAAAAAATAAGGTTTTGGTAAGGAAAGTTTAAAAAATAACCAGATTATTTCAGAAAACACAGAACTCAGGATAATCAAGTCTAATATGCATAAAAGAAAACTGAAAACCAAGGCTCATAAAGCATCTCTGGATTTGGAGTTTTTATTAACAATTCACAAGGAAAATTCCTAGAAGGTGGGAAGTACTAAAAGTTCCCACAGAAAATGCTTAAACAAGGTGAGTCTTGAACAAACAGGGTTGTGAAAACAACAAACAACAAAAACAAGAACAAAAACAGAGATTGCCATTTAGAAAATAATGCAATGTGTACTTGATGCAGTTTGATTTTTGGTCCTGAACATTTACTAAATAAAGGAAATGTCTTGATTGAACAATGTCTTAGAAAGAAAAAAATAACTTGCAAATTAAAAGCAATACAAACACCAGACATGGTGACATAATCATTTAATCCTAGCCTTTGGGAGGTAGAGGCAGGCTGATCTCTAGGAGATCCAGGACAACCTAGTCTACATAGTGACTTCCAGGTAAGCTGGGACTAGGGAGACCCCGTCAAAAATGAAAATAAAAGAACAAAGAACAACAAAATGCAATGGGAATTATTTGACACTAAAATAGGTAGAGATGTAGTTTCCATTTAGACATGATGAAATTATGATTATCAGAAAGAAAGCTGCCAGTAATGGAGGAGTGTGTTAACTGTAGATCTGTGACAAAATTAACCAATCCTCCTAGCAAAAATATGCCCACTCTTTCACACATTTGTTTGACTGCTTATTCAGCAGGCATGTATTCATGTATTGATATATCTGCAATTTCCACACAGTTTTAAAAAAGGAAAAAAAAAGAAAGAAAATATCTATATGAACAAAGCATACTGGTGCTGAAAACACTATGCATAATAAGGGCAGGAAAGAGTAGGTAGAGAAGTTCAGAGTAAACATCCCTTCCATCGGAATGAACAGCCCCTTGCAAGACAGCAAGTGGGGAAAGCCTATGTCAGCCCAAGGATGATCTCAGAAGTGTAGTAGGAGAAAGCAAATATCTTGGCCCATTTGGGAACTGCTTCATGAACTCTTCATCACTTTGGAGAATGTAGTTGCTGACAGAGTGCTGTGAACTTATAAATAGCATCATTTAATCTTTGTATTTTATTCTGACCCTCACCTCCCATTTCCCTTTGCAAAACAGTGAAAACACTGATCCTAATCATTAATATCAATTGTTAAATGCTATTGCATTAAAAGTTATTTAGTAATTTTAGTGTAGTGATATACTTGATTTTAAAACAGCCCTATTTTATATTGTTTCCCCTGCTTAATAAAATAAACAGATGATGATGGCAGGAAAGCTTTACTAAATTAACTAAAGAAAAACCTACTGAATGACATTGGATGGGAATTCAAATCTTCTGTCATGACGTCTTGCTTCCATAACTTTATAGACTGACTAATTCCAAGTAATAACATCAGTAGATGATTTGATATCAGAAAACCAATTCTAGCCTTTATAGCCTGATCTAGAAACAGCACATCAAAAGTATCTTTAACATGCTGTACAAATAGCAAACATTTTCATTATATGCTCTAGCTATGGGTTACACACACTATTAAATTTTTAAAGAGTGCACAATGTAATAAAATGTAATTGATCTTCTGAACATGGGCGAGGGGGTGTATGTACAAGTACATGTTATACATAGGCTCCCTTAATTAATATTTCATGAAAGTGTTTAAAATCTACAAATGAAGGTCTGGAGGCATACTTCAGTGACTGAGAGCCCGTGCTGCTCTTGCAGAGGGCCGGAGTTCTGTTAATTGCATACAGTCAGGAAGCTCACAATTGTCTGTAATTACAATTCTAGGTGATCCAGTGCGTTTTTCTGGCATCCATGATCACGTGCACATACATGTGCATATACATAGAGACAAACACATAGACATATAAAGAAAATGAAAATAAATTGTTGAAGACAAAAACAATTAAATATATGAATGGATCAATCTTAAATTTTTTACATTAGGTGCATATACTGTTACATGATAATTAGAAATGTTCTTCACATTCTTTAGGAGGAACTAAATAAAACAAAAGTTAGCAACAGGGAAATACTCAGAGAAGCATCAGAACTTAGAGGAGCCTCAGAGAAAGTGATTTACTTTAATTTCTCAGCAACTAGAAATATATGTTTAGCATACTAAAAAATTCTCTCCATGTCAAGGAAATAGAAAAAATGACTTGTTATATCAGTGGATCTTGGAAAACTGTGTTGACTGTAGCAATGTAAGTCTTAAAAATTGGGTCTGTCTCTCTCCAGTGCAACACCATTAAATTTAATTACAAAGAGAAACTTATTTTTGTTATACAAATAATATCCCCACGTAGCCTAATTTAAACTAATTGCCTACACAGTTTTCATTCCAAGGGGAAAACTAAAGTAAAGTAAGTGCTGACTTATTGAAAATGTCTTTAATTATATTATCACATTGAATTCTTCTTTGACCCTTCTTCAAAAGTTACTTTCAAAATCGGAAACAGTGCTGCAAATTATGGCATACCTGCAATTTGTGAAGCTTTGCTCCCACCTGACCTACTTTGCAAGGCATTTTGTTTCTTTTCTAACATGGAAAATATCCCCTTTCTGCAGAAAATTCTCAGCTTTTATGAGAACATGAATAGCTGTACAATTTTTCTTCATTTTCATTTCTTGCCATCTTATTATTTGTTAGGAGGAGACAAGCCTATCTATAAATAACTGGTATCTGGCCTTGGAGACTGAGAGACTTTTGTTTGCAAGTATGCCCCAGGACTAGACCGTGTCAAACATCCTTTAGGCACGACTCTGTGGTCTAGCATCACTGGAACAAAGGGCCAGGCTCCTGAGTTTTCTCCCAGCATGGAAGAAATAAGATTTTTATTTGGATTCAATGATGGCCTTACCAGAGCCTTGTCACTAACTCTTTGGGGCAATAAACTTTTAAAGGACACTAGTTAAGCTGGCTGAAGGCCCTCCCAGCCCATCAGTAACTCTAATATTAACTGCCCTTAAGAGAAGCCCTGGGCCACAAGGGAGTGTTGGAAATAGTGTGCAGAGTCAGTTAGGATGCCTCACATTCCACTGTTTCTCTTTTCCCTTTTGACTCTAAGGTGGGGAAAGGAGACCTAAATCATCTCACTGCTGACCATGGTGGGAAAGACACAGTTTCATGAATATTAACTATTTAAAGGCATACACACTTTAGCATGTCCAGAATGTCCTTTTCCAGCCCAGCAGCCCACCAAGAGACTCACATGTGGCAGTACAGTTTGAGACATTGGGGAGAATTTGGTTAGTACATTGTCATCTCTTTTTGGCAAAGCAATTCCAAAGTTCCTTTTTCAAAAGTGCACTTTCTTTAAAAATATTGTTCTTAATTCCTTGAGAGTGTCATAAAATATACTATGTTCATATTGCCCCATCTCCCAACTATCTCACTTCCACTCCCATCTACCTATCTCTCAACTTCCTGTTCTTCTCCAGCATCAAGTCCAATTTGTGATGCACAAATACTTTTGAGTGTGAAAACTGCCTTGGTGCCAGGTCAGCCTACCAGGGGTCACACCCTCAAAGAATCCTGACTCTTCCTCATCTTACTAAGAAGTCATGAAATATAGAATATTTAAAGAATTTGTCCTCCACCACTATTTGTGATCTGTGTGCTGAACACCTATGATATCTCTTATTTGGTACTGCTGATAATTATGGATCCAAAATGATTAACAAGGCTTCACAGCTTCAACATTATCCACATTCCAGGTATCTTCATTGCTGGCTGGTAGGTGTTTTGAATTGCACTAACCTGAGTGGAACACTTATGGTCTCCCTGTATTTTTGTAGCACTTTTTTCCTATTGCACAACCAGAAATAACTCCAGGGGCAAATATGCCCCTATTTGAGAACCACAGAAATATATATGAAACTGGAATTTTTAAATCACAATTTATTTCTGCCTTCTTTCGAAGTATTTAACTGTAATCTGGAAAGACCAAACAAATAAAAATTTCAGCATGAATGTTTTTTTAATTTTAAATTTTATTTATTTTTGTATGTGTATGAATGTACTGTCTGCATGTAGGTTTGTGCACCTGTGTTGTGCAAATGCCGCGGAGGTCAGAAGAGGGTGTCGGATTCCCCTGGAACTGGAGTTCTCCTGGAATTGGAGTTACAGACAGTTCTTAGCCACCATGTGGGTGCTGGGGATCAAACCGGATCCTCTGCAAGAGCAGTTGGTGCTCTTAACCGCTAGGCTATATCTCCAGCCCCAGCATAAATGTTTTTTAAATATTCTTAATATACACATTCTCTGTAGATGAAAGAAGGGAAATAAAGCTGAGTGATTAAATTTTCTTTGATGGATTATATATGGAGAGGAAAAATAACTTTCTCATCGAGAAGATGATCAGAGGTCAATAGTAACTATCATATTAGTGGATAGTTTGTCCTTTCATTTGAAAGGTCCAGGTCACTAGCAGGGTTCTACAGAGATAATTTGACATCACATAGACATTATGAGCTGTTGGTCATCCATGATGTAGAGAACTCCACACAAAACTGATGTCTCTTTCACACTTGGAGAATCATTTTAATTCCACATTTGATGATTTAAATCAGAAGTTTGTAAAGTGAGAACAATTAGACAGGAAGAATTGAAGGAACCAAAAATAAGACAAAGGTTGTTTGTTCATATTATAATATATTATGTATTTTGAAGAGATAACTATGATAAATACAGAAAAATTAAACAAACACATTTTAAAGAGCTGGGTAGATAGATAGCTCAGGAGTTAAAAACATGTACTGCTCTTACAGAGGACCTCAGGTCAGCTCAGCATCCTCATCAGGAGGCTCACACTTGCCTCTAGCTCCAGCTGCAGAGATCTGATGCTGTCTTCTGGCCACTCCTGATATTTGCATACACATGTGCATAGTAACATGCTAACACACATACATATCATTTAAAATATAATAAATCACAAAAATGTTAAATGAGAGGCTGGAGCAAGATGGCTCAGTGGTTAAAAGCACTGGCTGTGCTTGAAGATAACCAATTTCCTGTAACCAAATGGTGGCTAACAACCATCTCCAACTTCATTTCCAGGGGAAATGATCTCCTCAGTCATTGCATGACACGGGCGTACTAATACACATAAAACACAAGTAAGAAATAACAAATTTAAAAATATTAATTGATAGCTTGTTTTTAAATTCTTACTTTTTAAAAATATTATTTTCAATGTGTATGAGTGTATTGTATATATGTGTATTAAGTATACCTGGGTCCAGCAATAACTGAGGAGGCCAGAAGAAGGCATCACATGCCCTGGAACTAGAGTTACAGGCTAAGCCATCTTTGCAGCCTCTAAATTCCCACTTCTTTTTTTTTTTTTGGTCTTTTTGAGACAGGGTCTCCCTTTTTATTTAGTACCAGCTGTCCTGGAGCTCACTCTGTAGACCAGGTTGGCCTTGAACTCACAGAGATCCGCCTGCCTCTGCCTCCCGAGTGATGGGATTAAAGTGTGCACCACCACGCCTACTTCTAAAGATATGATTTTACTGGTCCAAAAAGAACCCCCTATGTTTAATTGCCACTTGTTATTTCAAGAGCTTGTTTGAATGAGATTTAAAAGATGCTATAACATATGTGCCTTTGTGTGTCTGTGTGTATATGTGTGTGTATGTGTATAAAATAAGTGCATGTCTATGAGTTTGTTTGTGTTTGGGGGGCATACATGTACCACAGTATTCATGTGGAGGTAATAGGGAATCTTTGGTGTCTGTCCTCCCCTTTATACCTGGTTTGAGAAAGAATCTTATCTCTGCTGTGTACCCAAGGCTAGTCTGTCCATAAGCTACTGCCTTCCACTTCCACGTAGAGAAGTGTAGGAGTACAGATGCTTGCACTACTGTGTCCTGCTTTGATTTGGTTTCTAGAAATCTAAACTCAGTACACTAATCTTGCACACTCAATTCTTACCCATTGAGACATCTTTGTAGCCCAGAATTCTACTCTCTTAGCTGAAAAGTGAAAGTATTACTGGACTGACTGACAGGACTTCTCCATTCAAAATCATTCTATTACACTATTCATTTTTTTAATAAGGAAGCTGCTTTTTGAGTTTCTGTTGCATTTATGTATTTATTTTCCCAATGAACTGCAATGATAATATCTGTCAAAATTTTTACCATCATTATACAGAAAATATAAAATCTAATTGATAAGCTAGGAGTGGTAGTGCATGTCTTTAATACCAGCACTCTGAAGCCAGAACTCTGTAAGTTCAAGACCAGCCTGGTCTACATAGCAAGCTCCAGGACAGCTGGGACTAAAGGGAGAACCTGTCTCAAAAAAAGACCAAAAAAAAAATCTAATTGATTAGACATGTATGTTGTGTACCAGCTAGCCTTTATATTCTTCACTATCTTTGTCAAAAATACACAGAAATAATTCCCCAGAGAAATAACCATAAACATAAAGAACACTTCCAGTTTCATTCAGATCTAGAAAGTGTGTAATTTGCTGAGCTGGAATCAAACCAAATGTCCATCAACAGATGACTGGAAAACAAAATGTGGCACATCTACACAATGGAGTTCTATGCAGTGGTAAAGAAAGATGACATCATGAACTTTGCAGGTAAATGGATGGAAATCAAGGCCATTATGCTAATTGAAGTAACTACAAAACAAACAAAACCAAACAAAAAACCCCAAAACAAACAAAAAATGGGGAAATGAGGAAGGTTTCCCTCATTTGTGGTTGCTAACAGCAAATCCCCCAATTGAAAGGCAAGCTGTCATTATTTTAATTTTTGATAAGAAAACTGAAGAGCATATTTTAATACAATATTGGTATCTAGTCCCAGCCTGTTCCTGAAACTGGAACATATAGAGTGAGAATTTAGTTGAATGCAAATGACCAGGGGCACAGGGAGTCCTTTGAGTGTTATACTCCTAATATTTAATTTATTAAAAACTTGGAGGGACACTATGGTCACTGGGTGATTAAAAACAGTGTATCCATTTGAAAGTGACTATCACATTGGGTTTTGGAATTGCTGTGTGAAAAGCAATTCCAAAAATTGTGAACTTTACTTAAATGAAGGGAAATATTACATCCCGATATGAAGACTGAAAATCTTGCAGATGGGTGTTTAGTGCATAGCCACCTAGGTTAGGAGGTAGAGAGGTTGTGGATCTATTGCTTAATATGGCCCCTGCCAACTACAGCTAGATTTGATGGACTCCGAGCCTGGAGAAGTACTCAGATCAGGACTCATATTTGAATTAATGTCTTATTGCCAAGAGTGCAATGGTGAGATGCTGTCCCATAGATGTGGCTTCTAGGCTTTTTTTTTTTAGACAGCAACCCTGCTTGTGCACAGAAGAGAAGTGGTTTCTAGTCCTCAATCTACCCACATGTTCCCCTTAATATGTTAAACTTTTAACTCATTTAACTACTACATATACTGAATATCTTGTTCCACAAATGAACATGGAGAAACTGAAGCTTAAAATATTTTAATACTGGGGCAGAGAGATGGCCTAGTGGTTAAGAGAGCCTACTGCTCTTGCAGAGGACCTGGGTTTGATCCCCAGAACCCACATGGCGGCTGAGAACTGTCTTTAACTCCAGTTCCAGGGGAATCCAACACCATCTTCTGACCTCCGCAGCACTGCACGACATGGGTGCACAAACCTACATGCAGACAGACATTCATACACATAAAAAAATAAATAAAATTAAAGAAAATACTTGAATACCTCAGCAAACACACAGAGATAATAAACTAATTGAGCAGACTTAGAGCATTTTCACTCAGAGCTCCACTACTCAACCTAGTTTTCAAATCAGAGCAAACCAAATGACCATTACTGTTATTTCATGAGTTGATTAGTATTTCTACTACTATAATCAAAGCTCTTAAGGAGGAAAATAAATTAAGTGAAGAATTACTTATTTTGCTCATGATTTCTGTTGTTTATTCTCTGTGAACGAAAACATTCCGTATTAGGGGGAGAACAGACACATGAATGAGCTTCTGAAAGTTATAAGATTCACAAGGTCCATTCTGAAACCTGCAACAACAGTAAGAGAAGAGACTTTCAGACTGGCCAGACTGCCTCCACTGTGGGCAAGGAGCTTGAGGAAGCCAGCTACTTTTGAGTTGTTGCCAGTGGTGATCAGGTTTCTTACTAATGCAGTGACCTTTGAGTCCTCCCTGCCTCAGTACAAAACCCCACACCTATGCTCCTGTACATAACCACAATAAATTCACTGGATCATAGTTAGAATTTGGTGGAATTATTTCTTGATCTGTTCTCAGTGCCTTATCTGGGGAAAATCCACATGTGTAGATGTCACCCCAGGAAAGTCCCACAAAAGTTTGAGACACTTTAATCCATTTTTATTTGGTTTCATGGGCTTGGGTAGAGCCTCATGACAATGCAGCATGTGGTGGGGGAGAGATCACTCCGAGAGAGAGAGAGAGAGAGAGAGAGAGAGAGAGAGAGAGAGAGAATACTCGTAAAAACCAGCTAGCTATGACTACTTTCTCTTCCTATGGCTTCCCTAAATAGCTCCACCAGCCAAGGGTCAACTGTTTAGCACAGGAGCCTGTGAGGGACATTTCATATTCAAACATAACACTTAACCACTGTACAGATGATTCCCTTACGTCTCTGCATATGAGGAAGAAACCTGAGATCTGCTTCTGTTCTGAGTAGTTAAAATTACCATGGCTCCACTTAGAAAGCTTTTAGTGACCCAGGGAAAGAGAGCTTTTAATTTGGAGCATTTTATGTAGCATGTGGAATTTGCCCTCACCTTCTAAAGACTGTTAAATTATTTTGTTATAATGGATATTTTCTATGATGAATCTTCTTGAAATATATTCTAATTCCAATGAAAATGAAACACATCTGATGTGCAATTTATCTATTTTGCATTAGCAAAGATGAGAGGATCTGACATGCATTCATCACCAGGTCACTTTGTGATATTCTTGTCCAGGAATCTTACTTTCATGATTTTCTTTGATAAGGTGCTTAATAATTAAGAGTAAGTATATTTGGGATGTTTGAAGAACTTATATTGAGGAATGTTGAAGACATCATGAGACTGTGTGGTTTAGTTAAAGTGTGACATTGAGGAGAGAGATGTGACTGGATGCCTGTTCTGGCCCAACCACATGCCCTGTAATTAAAGCTGTAAATAGTTATCATTTTTATGATAGGGTCTCCTTGTAGCCTCAACTGGCCTAGAACTCCCAATGTAGATCAGGCTGGCCATGATCTCACAGAGTTACACCTGGCCCTCCTAAGTGCTGGGATTAAAGGTGTGTGCAATCATGCCCAGTTTTGATGAATTGGTTGGCAAACCATACCCACTCAATGGACAACATCAGGGTTATGGCCAGAGGTCTACAAAAACTAATCTTTTAATTATTTTTTCTCATATTAGCTACAACAAAAAGTGTTGACTGCAAATCATGTAGATAAGGAAGGTGTGATGACCCCCAATCCATATGAGGATTTTTGAGATACTCCGGCTTTCATTTCTTGCCCCTCTAAAGTTTCTTGATAACACACCAGCCAAGACTTGAATGTAAATCACATCCTTAGGCTCAAAGCTGTGGAATCTTCCAAAGTTTCACCTGGATGTAAAGCCCAAGGTCTCTCTTTCATAGAGATAAATTATATTATTTGCAACCACTTTACAGCAGCCTTTTACAATATGAAATATATAGTATTAGCACACAGCAACATACCCAGCTCTCTTCACAATAGCAAAGAGATGGAACCAAACCAAGTGCCCCTCAACTGACAAGTGGATAAAGAAAATGTGGTTCATCTAAACAATGGAATTCTATGCAGTGGTAAAGAAAGATGACACCATGATCTTTGCAGGTAAATGGATGAAACTAGAAGCCATTATGCTAAGTGAAATAACAGTCTAAGGAAAAACAAACTATCAATGGTATCCCTCATTTGTGGATGCTAGCACCAAGTACCTAGTTGTAAGGCAAGCTGAGCAATGTTAATGTTATAATCCTCTATCTGAAAGCAACTATGCTCTTGTTATGTGAATCCCTTAACAGCCTCTAGAATTAGCCTACCACTTATTTTCAGACTTTGTAATTTTAGTATATGGGTGGAAGGTATGTATGAATATTTTAGAGTAATATAAAATTAAAAGGAAAAAGTATATATGCACATTTTGGAGCAATACAAATTGGAGGGAACAACAATAACAAAAGGACTTCTCCACACAAATAATCTGCAGAGAAAAGCTTTAAAAAGACGGAGAAAAAGAAACAAGACATTTATGGAGGAATGCATGAACTCAGGGGGGATGGGGGGATGGAAAGGGGAATGAGTCTAAATTGGACTGAGAAATGTTGTATGAAATGAACAAAATTTCAGTAAAAAAATTTCAATCAATTTTTAAAAAGAAATATTATTGCATTCGAAATGATACAAACCTTTGAGCAGGCACAATTAGACTACTGGTTAACCACAGCCACTTAGGGCATTGAAATTCTAGCACTCAGTAGTATAACCTGGAACTTAAAATTTACGTTAACCCTTCGCATCAGCCATACATTTCTAAGAACATTAAACATTAATTTACTTCATTTAAAATTTATCAGGAGCTAGAGATTATATTCTATATAGTTTATGTTAGTTGGGAACTTTTGTTTACCCACAGGAACTTACCATATTATCAAAGGTATTTTTCATATTCAGCTAAGATTTTTCTGATTGACTATGTCTTACCCTGCTGGATATTATAGGCAAATATGTCAAATACCAAATATTAACTTTGGGACTCTTTATATTTAGGAAATTTTCTTTGTATCAAGGACTATACCTAGCAGAGATATGAACTACTATTGACTAATATCCAGGATGCTCTGAGCCACCAATTGTAGGGGTCTGTGTGATTCCGAGCAAGCCTTTGAGCCATGTTCTATACCAGGATGATGAAATGACATTTTCAGAACAGCCTGTGTGGAATCTGTGTTGCCTTAACGACCAATTTGGCTTGTTGTAGAGAACCTGATTATCCGTACCGTGTGACATGGAAATAAATCCAGAGATGGGCAATTTGCTAGGCAAAACCAATCTTTACAACATAGCAGAAAGGGGCCATATAATTTAGGAAACTTTAGAAAACTCTTTACCAGTTTAAAAATGTTAAATAGTTCAACTACTGGCAAAAAAGAAATTTCTTTATAATCTCACGCAGGTATCCACCTGGATGCTGCTTCTAAGCTTTAGGACAGCCTTTGTGGACATGTGTACCATGGATTCAAACCACATCCAGTCCCTGAAAACAGATGTCAGTCTCACTTTGGATACAGCCTAGCATGTGTGGACAAAGGCTATAGAACTGTCTAATATCAAAAGCCCCACTATTTTATAGAGGATAATGCATATAAATGTACAATCTAAAAATAATTTTCATAAAATGACTGGGGAGAACACTGGTAGGTAAAGTACTTGCTACAAAGGTGTGAGAACATGGATCTGATCCCCAAGGACCCACTTCAGAGTCCAGCATATGGTCAGTTGCTGTAACCTCATCACTATGAGGAGAGGGAACAAAGGATCCCTGGAACTTATTATATCTTTAGTATGGTTAAATCAGCTAGGTGCAGGTTCAGTGAAAGACACTGTCTCATAAAATAAAGTGAAGAAAGATAGGAGAGCTGAAGTCAGAAATACATGTATATACATGTATATATGTATAGAACACTCAAGCAAAAATTAATATATATATATATATGTAGTAATATGCATCTGTAAAATATAGGTAATAATATGGTAACTATGGGTATTATAGATGGAAAAGTAAATCCATACAGTTTGTCTGAATATAGCTATCTTAGGAAAATTAAAGAGAAAATTCAAAGATACTATCTGAATTAGCACTATTCTAAAAACTTTAAGAAAATGCATGTGCTTTTAAGGTTTCTAGGAACCATATTAAAATAAGCTAAAAGAAAGGGTATTTTAATTGAAAACATTAAATTTTATTTAATCCAATATACAAAATATTATAATTTTAGCAAGGATACTATATGAAATACTATTCCCACAATTCTAGCACACTTCTTTATGTGAGTGAAAAAAAAAACAATTATTTAAAAGGAGATATATAATCAAGAAATCAACATGTTATCTAAATAAAAATAGAAAAAAAATGGGGTAAAGGGGAGTATTTTGAGCCATAAACTGAAACTTTTATTGCATGGGTATAATTGTTTGTTGGTAAATATGTGAGTTGTAAATTAGGATTTTTAAAATATACTAAATTTTGGTTTAAAATTGTGAAATATTCTTGAAGTGGCCATTAAAAGCCCAGAGATATTAACCTGTGTCAGTATCTTGTTAGGACCAGAGTGTGAGAACAGTCTACCCAGAAGGTCATTCTTGGGACAGCACGCCCTAAGGACAGGGCGACCTCCCAACCAGGAGATATTTGTGATAAGACTTTGAAAACATGCTGTGTTTGCTTAATCACTTGATGTTCCAAAACCCAATGTGGAATAAAGAGAGCAAAATGCAGATGGGAGGAATGGAAGCTGGGGAAACTCTTCAACTGAAGGTAGAAATCAGCAAGGGGGAGAATGCACTAGAGCAGAATGTGTGGTTTGGGGACTTGTTCCTGACTTTCTCTGTTACTATTGTTCTTTGCTTTGCCTGCATCGATGGTTATTATAATCTCACAGTCTACTAATCTTCAGCAAAGCCTTCGTAGTACTTCCTATTCTCCTTCTTCTCCTTTCAACAGGTCTTCAGCTTAATGGGAACAGAGACTGGATGTTACCAGCTTTTAACTTCAGGGCTGCCACACTCTCAGGGCCATGACAGACATTTAAAACAGTGCTTGTTTTAGGAATAAATTACTCCTTGACTACATGTGTTTGTGTAAACTAAAATCCTCATCTCTAAGAGTTATAAGTCTAAATTGAGAGTGAATTCTCAGCCTTCTTCTTTCTAGAATGAGCTTGTCGAAGTTGCCCTCTGGACCTCTCCAGCTGGAGATTTTTATGACTTCTAAATGATAAATCCTTTCATTTGTTCAAATGTTTCACCAGTGGCTCTAAGATTCTACTTTCTTGGCTACAATGTCTGTTAGCGTTCAGAATTTTTGACATTGATCTGTATTTCAAGGATGTTCCTTGTCAAATAGCATATCAATTCCTTTTTAAAACTTTCAGATATATAAAGTGAACTTTGAAATTGACTTCCTTGAAGAAAACATGAATGCCTGTGAACCAAAATGTTTGAACTATTACATACATCCTGCATATTTCAAGAATAATACCTCATTAAATGTTGATTCTTAGATTATTCATAAGTGGTCCAAATGCATTATTACTTTTTTAATAGCAGCAAACCACTACAGAAATATAAAATAAATGTTTATACTAATATATTCCCAACAGTGGATTTACCCAAGCATTAGCACCTGAGTTCAGGTCTCCTAGCCTGGATATACAGCAAAGAACAAGAGACCTTCCTTATCTCAAACATGGTTGAAACTGACGACAGATACTACTAGAGGCTTACCTCTGAACTCACATGAGTACTTTGCCACAAATACAGGTCAACATTCACAAACACAGAAATGTGCACACATATGCACATTCCCAAAGATTAAAAAAAAATCCTGTGAAACATTCATCATTTTGGAAGATCAGTTACATTGATTAAAGAGTGTGCCATAATCACAAAAATATTACGGGATAATAGCAAGATTTATAACAAACATATTTGGGGATGGAGAGATGGCTCAGGGTTTAAGAGCACTGGCTGTTCAATTCCCAACACCCACATAGTGGCTAACAACCACCTGTAACTCCAGTTCCAGAGGGCCTAATGCTTTGCAGTGAGTAGGATGTACCAGAAAGTGCCAGCAGAAGGATTGACTCCTCTGGGCATTGAAGGGAAGAAATGCCTCAGATTGCTGCAGACATCAGGCCCCTCTCTGGATCCTACTAGTAACAATGATTTTTAATGAATACTAATGAGGCTTACCTTCTAAGTGCCACAAATGTTTTAATACAAGAGAATTTCTTAACTCTCCCCCATAGAATAAGGAGAAATATGATGATGATGAGGTTGTTCTCCAGCTGTAGATTGGAGCCAGCTGTTATAGAGGTATTCTCTTGTAAAATCGGTAAAACTGCCTTCTTTAAATGACTAATGGACATAGAAACTGTGAAAAGGATTATTCTCTATTCAGAACCAAATATAATGCTAAAGTCTCCTTAAGCTATGCACTTAAGCAAAATATATTAATACAGGAGCTCTGACATCAACAATGGATTATTCTACCAAGGAGATGTTGGCCAGGGGATCCAAGCCCCCCCAAAAGGTAAAGGCTTCTTGCCTCTAAACTGGGATAACTTGCAAGAAGAGTGGTGGTAAGCCCCTGCTGTCGAAGACCTTTTGTAAGCATGGGAAAGATGTATGAGACCGCACTTGCAGTATACAGATGGTCTCTGGAATGCCCAGAGAGTGTTACCAAAGGCCACTAAACCAATAAAGCAAATATGGTCCTCCTTGAGTCAAGCAAGGCTCTTCCGTCAGCACCAGCTACACCCCTCACCTGCCTGGAAATACTGTGCAGCAGTGGCAGCCCATATGGTCTGTATATCTCCCAATCTAATTGGGTATTAGCTGCACTCCTTGGAGGAATAACCCACGGCTGATGCCAACAAGCTTACATCCTCTAATGGTTAGGAGATGTTATAAAGCCACAGGAAGACCCTGTCATACTTAACAGAAGAAAATGTAATTCATGGATTAACATACCATCCAAACATCTGTGTCTATACCAAAGTAACCTACCATAACAATTAGTACTGTTTAAATACCTATATATCTAATTGCGTGTGCTTCATTTGTAGGATACAAAGGCTATATATTATACTGTTTAAATACCTATATATCTAATTGCATGTGCTTCATTAGTAGGATCGAAAGGTTATGCCTGGACAAGCTGGCAGCCCATGAAAGAAAACAGCCAGAATTGACTAGAGACCAAGACAACAGCTCCAGAGAAAGTAGACTGTTTTGCTTCTCATCCACCTGTGCCCCTTTTCTAAGCCTAGGGAACAATCTGTGGAAGAGGGGGCACAGTAGAATGTAAGGGCTGCGATTGGGGTGAATGGTGAAACTACAACAATATAGACTAGACACTCATTTGATCAACTTGATTGAACATACAAGCCCCCGCTGCAGGATGGTGGAACCCATGAGCTGTGTGGGTTTGGGCACAGCTGCTTGCAAATTGGTTTTACATGAAGGATGCTTGTACTCACAGATTATCACTTATTGTTAAAAAAAAATGAAAACAAAACAAAACAAAAAAACAGAGAAAGATGCAGAAAAATTATAGCAGAATGCATGATCTGGGATGGGCAGGGGTGGAGTGGGGGCAAGGGAAGGGGATATATGCCTGAACTGAATTGGAAAATGATGTATGAAATACACAAAGCATCGATAAAAATAAAAGAAATTGAATCCATATTTTTCTGGTCTACAAAACTTGTGGTCTACTCAACTTCAAGGACAGGCATCATCTTAAGGTGAAAAGAATGAAAAAATATTCCAAGCGAATTGTACTAAGAAGCAAGAGGGAGTCACTTTTCTAATATCAGACAAAAATAGACTTCAAGTTAAAAATAATCAGATGAAGCTGGATATGGTAGCCCACACCTTTAATACCAGGATTCAGGAGGCATAGGCAGGTGGATCTCTTTGAATTCAAGGCCAGCCTGGTCTACATAGTGAGTTCTAGGCTAGCTGGAGCTATAGGCAGACCCTGTCTGAAAAAAAAAAAAAAAAAAAAAAAAGAAGAAGAAGAGATGAAGAGGGTCAATATATTCTTATCCAAGGAACAATTAACCATGAACTTTTCACAATCATTACTATATACCCACCAAACTCGGGTTCACAGAACTCCATAAGCACAATTCTGCAGGACTCTAAGGCACAGATTAATCTCAGGACACTAATAGTGGGGGGCTTCAGTACCCCTCTGAGCTCCTTTGACAGGTTAACTGAACAAAGAATAATCAGAGAGACATCTGAACTGAACAATATGATACCCTAAATGGACCTAACAGACATCTAGCAAACATTCCACCCAAACACCAAAGAATATACTCTCTATTCAGCACCCCATGGAACGTTCTCCAAAATCAGACATATACTGGGACACAGAACAAACCTCAGCAAATAAAAAAATCAGGACATGTGCTTATTGAAATTCATTTGGGGGCACAATAAAGCAGAAGCACGTCAGTAAGGGTTTCCTTCTGCATAAGGTTTTTTGTAATGTGTTAGTCACAATCTACCATCAAATATTTTAGGAATATCTTTAATGTTTAGATAGTATATTAAGAGTATGCAATAATTACATCATAGGTTCTCAAGCAGAGTCAGTCTATTGCAAGGTCCTTCTCTGCTGCCAGTTATCATAGGCTGTTTAAAGTTAGAAAACTGAGTAGAAACACTGAACATTGTAGAAATGCACTTTGCTCAGTAATACTTGAGTTGTTGTAATATTAGACTATCCATTGGATTGTTACAGAAAATCCTTAACTGTAATTGATGGTTATTGCTGTAATAATATGCTGCCTGTATTTCTACCTCTAGTAATGGGCTTTATGTGCTAGATTTCAATATCCTTGAGCCTGGGCAAGTGCACAGTCTTTTTAAAAAATAACATGGTTTACTTGTACAAAACTGATCAGATTTGAGAGATCGTCAATGCCCTTGAAGTGGTTTTTGTGGGTGTGAAACAAATGGTGAGAATTTTAACTGTTCCCTTATTATAGTATTGAAATTAAGTCTACTTAATCTATCAAATCATGTTCATGCCCTGATTTTATGTACTTGTATCTATCAATAAACAGTGTGGAAAAAATCAAAATAATGCCATGCATTCTATCAGACCACAGTGCAGTAAAGCTTAATATCAAAACCAGAATAAGCCCTAGTACCCACATGAAGACTTGGAGGTTAAACAACATACTCTTAAATAATGAATGGGTCAAGGGAAAAATTTAAAAAGGAAATAATAGTTTTCCTGGAAAAAAAAAAAAAAAAAAAAAAAGGACAAGACAACAAAATAAAACCTATGGGGCACTTTAAAAACAGTTCTAAGAGGGAAATTTATAGAACTATGTGCCTTGATAAAAAACAAACAAACAAAAGAAAAAAAAACAAACAAACAAAAACCAGAAAGAGCACAAATAAACAACCTGACACTGCAACTAAAAACACTTGAGAGACAACAAGAAATGAATCCTAAACCAAACAGACAAGAAGAAACAACAAAAATCAGAATGGAGATCAATGAAATAGAAACAAAGGAAACAATACAAAGAATAAATGAATCCAATAACTTGTTCTTTGAAAGGATAAACAAGATAGATAGTTCTCTAGCCCAGTTAGCCGAAAGAAAGGAAGAACAATTCCAAATCAACAAAATTAGAGATGAAAAGGGAACATCACAAGAGATAAAAAGATCCAGACCATCATATGAGAAGACATTAAAATCTGTACTCTATTAAATTTGAAACTGTAAGAGAAATGGATATCTGAAATGATGGAAATCACCAAAGCTTAATCAAGAAAAGATTGAGAGTTTAAATAGACCCATAACATATGAGGAAATTGAAACAGTGATACAAAACCTCCCAACTAAAAAAGCGAGGCCCAGATGGATTTACAGCAGAATCCTATAAGACATTTAAAGAGGACCTACAACCATTATTACTCAAATTATTCAAAAAAAAAGATAGAAACAGAAGGAAATGTCCTAGATTTCTTCTACAAAGCCAGCATCACTGTAATATAAAAACTACGCAAAAATAGAACCAAAAAACAAAACTGCAGACCCATTTCATTAATGAACATCGTCACAAAAAATTCTGAAAAAGAACAAAACTTGCAAAATGCATATAGGCACAGATCAAAAAGCTCATCCCTCATGATCAAGTCAGATTTTACCAGAGATGTACAGATGGTTCAACATACGTAAGTAAGTAAATGAATCAAAAGACAAAAACACATGGTTATCTCAATTGATGTGGAAAAGGCCTTTGATAAAATTCAATATGCTTTCATGTTTAAAGTCCTAAAGGGAACTGGTTCTGGGAGGAACATTCCTCAACATAATTAAAACCATATACAACAAACCCACAACCAACATTATCCTAAATGGGGAAAAACTAAAAGCATTCCCATTAAAATCAGGAATTGGACAAGGCTGCCCCCTATCTCCACTCTTCTTTAATATAGTGCTTGAAATGCTTGCTAGAGCAATAAGACAAGAAAAGGAAATTAAGGGAGTATTAAATGGAAAAGAGGAGGTCAAACTACACTTTTGCAGATGATATGATATATCGTTTACTTAAGGGACACCAAAAATTCCATGAGAAAACTCCTAGAAATGATTAACAGTTTCAGTAAAGTGGCAGGAAAAAAAATTAGTTTAGAAAAATCAATAGCCTTTTTGATGTCAACAACAAGCAATTAAAGAAAGAATACAGTGAGATCTTCCCATTCAAAATAGCCTCAAAAATATCTCAGAATAAACCCGAGCAAAGATAGTAAAAATCTCTACAATGGAAATTTTAAATCCTTGAAGAAAGGGGTTGAAAAAGACACTAGAAAATGGAAGCACTTACCATGCTCATAGATTGGAATAATTAATGTAGTAAAAATGACCTTCCTACCAAAGTAATATACAGATTCAATGCAATCCCAAGCAAAATCCTCATGACTTTTTTCACAGAATTAGAAAAAAACAACCTAAAATTCATATGGAAAAACAAGAGACCCCAGATAGCCAAAGCAACCCTGAGCACAAAGAGCAATGCAGGGATGATTACTATACCAGACTTCACACTATATTACAGGGCTATATTTATAAAGACAGCCTGCTATTAGATCAATGGAACAAAATTGAAGTTCCAAACTTGAGCACATGCAATTTCAGCCACCTCATACTTGACAAATGGGCCAAGAAGACTCAATGGAGGAAAGCTAGCAGCCTCAGCAAATAGTAGGGTAATACTGGATCACAAAAGAAGACTAAAACTAAACTCCTACCTTTCACCCTGTACTAAATCAACTTCAAATGGCTCAAAGACTGCAATGTGAAATCTGAAACTCTGAAAATGATAGAAGAAAACATTGGCAGTAACCTATAAGATATAGGTGTAGGAAAAGACTTTCCAAATCAGACAACACCTGCACAGGAAATAAGATCAACAATAGACAAGTGGGACCTCATTAAACTCACAAGCTTCTACACAGTGAAAGAAACTATCAATGAAGTGAAGAAAAACCCCAAGAGTTGGAGGAAACATTCACCAGTGACAATCTGACTCAATCAAAAAGATGGAGTGAAAAGCTTAACAGATATTTCACAAATGAAGAAGTAAAGATGGCTGAGAAACATCATAAAAGTGTTCAATGTCATGAATAATTAAGAAAATACAAATTAAAATCACTTTAAGATTTCATCTTACTCCAGTAAGACTGGCTATGATCATGAAAACAAATGATGCCAAATCCTGGAGAGGATGTGGGGGAAAAGGGAACACTTATCCACTCTTAAAAGACTCAAAATGAGCCTACCACATGACCTAGTCATACCAGTTCTGGGTACATACCTACAAATTTCATCCTATTTCAGAGATCCATGCACAACCATGTTTATTGCAGCTTTCTTCAAAATAGTGAAGAGACCTGGAAGCAACCTAAGTGTCCCTCAGCTGATGAGTGAATAAAGAAAATGTGGTACATCTACTCAATAGAGTGCTATGCAGCCATAAAGAAAGACAACATCATGAAATTTGCAGGTAAATGGATGGAGTTATTAGGCTAAGTGAAGTAACACAGTCCCAGAAAAACAAATGACATATGGTGTCCCTCATTTGTGGATCCTAGCACCAAATCCTTATATGTAAGGGAAACTGAGTAACTTTTTTCTTTTTAATTTTTAGTAAATAGTAAATACCACATTACCCAATGTTACTATATAAAAACAGCACATAATACATACATCAACTTACTATGTAATTTAGGAGAGATAGCCTAGCGGTTAAGAGCACCGACGCTCTTGCAGAGGACCCGGGTTCGATCCCCAGCACCCACATGGCGGCTAAGAACCGTCTGTAACTCCAATTCCAGGAGAACTCCAGTTCCAGGGGAATCCGAGACCCTCTTCTGACCTCCGCGGCATTGCACGACACGGGTGTACAGACTTGCATGCAGACAGTACATTCATACACATACAAAAATAAATAATAAAAAAAAATTTAAAAAAAAAAGGAATGTAAAGTAATATTTCTTTTCATTTACATGCAATTCTATGGTTAAAATGTGAATATCTAAACACGATTTGGAATTAACCTATAGTTTATTTTCAGACTTTGTAATTTGGAGCGTATATCTGTGTATCTTGGTGCAATATAAAATTAGATGGAACGACAAAGAATTTTCAAAGAACTGACCAAAACAGTAAACTTCTGCCCAAAATATAAACTACAATGAAAAATTTAAAAAGCCTGAGAAAAAGATGAATGGCATGTGTGGCAGAATGCACGAGCTCTGGCATAGTGGGTGGCAAGGAAGGGGTAGCGGGTCTAAATTTGATTAAGAAATGTAAGAAATGCACAAAATTTCAATAAAGAAAAAATATTGCACAAACTTTCAAAACAAAAAATTACGGTTCAGCATTATATAGAATAATGAACATTTTGTGCCATTTTGTATTTAAACGTCTGAATTTAGTTTCAAAAATTGAAAGAAGAAATTTCTGAATTATATCACTGCTTTCTTTGAATTGAGCATTTTAGAAAAGTGCAAAAATGTATTATTAGCAATGTATACTTTGTTACAAAAATAAGTCAAAGAATTGTCCCTGTTTAGAAAACTGTGAAAGATATTTACAATAAGAGAAAACACAATCCATTATCTTGGAACAGAAAAAAATACGTAGTGCAAGAATGATGTGCAAATTTGTAATATGTAAGATTTTTGTTAATGCACCAGAGAATTACTTATATCTCTTTAAATGTACTTGTGTGAAAATAGAGCTTTTATTAATACTTATTTTGTAGGCTGTTGCACAATTTGGTGTGTATAGCACAAATGCGCTCTGACTACAGCTTCATGTATTTTACCTATTATCATGATTAGAGAGGAAAATTAAGTTGTCATCTTATGAAACATTATAGCAAGCATGGAAATAAGAGCAGTTCTTAATAAAACTTATTTTTAGGCTGATGCAAAAATGAGGAAAAAGATTGTAAAATGTGTATAGCACTTGGATTTTCAAAACATAAGCTTAACATATACTGAAAAAGGAATATTAAAATGTTTTTGAGAAAGCTAATGATATATATATATATATATATATATATTTGAAGGTTTCCAAAACTTGGTTTTATTTAAAATCTCACAATGTACTTATTAAGATGTTAAACACAATTCTATTTTCGTTAATGGTAATAGATGAATGAATTCTCATTCAAAACAGAGGGCCTTTATACGGGTGAAATTTCCCTGAGGATACTGAATTGAATTGTTTTTCTTTCTTTGAGAACATGGATTCACTTCAAGTTGAGTTTCTCCACTGAAAATGTCAAAGCACCATGGGCTGGAAATGTAACTCAGTTGGTAGAGTGCTTGCATGGAATGAGGCCCTGGGTTCCTTCCCCAATAACTCATAAAACTGAGCACTTTGGTGGACATCCAAGTTCCAGGACTTGGGTTGTAGAGGCAGGATGACCAGAAGTTTCTGAAATTGAGGTCAGTCAGCCATACTTTAGATGGTATTTCAAAAAAAGAATCAAACTACAAAATGTTCTGACATCCACAATTTTTGAGTACTACCTTGATACTGTGAGTGAAAATTTGATCTCTGAGCTTATATGATGAGTCACAATAAAAATGTAGTTGTCCTAAATATGTCTAGAATCACCGCAAGCACATTTGTAAGATTTACTTTAAACAAGACCACTTTGTGATTAAATGCTCTTCTAATACCTAAGATATTGCATTGTATATATGGAACATGTAAACATCTGAAAGAATCTAAAATCCAAAACACTTTTAGTCCCAAGACTTTCTAATGCAAGATCCACAGGCTGACTTTTTTTCTGATTATTATATTATAAAGAATCTGTTGAATAGCTAAAAGTTTAAAATCATGAATGTATTGTACTTAATTTTATGATAGGGGTTGATGTGGTTTCCACATTTTCCTTCTAAATGATTTGGATCTTTCCTTGATATGTGGCTGTTGTAATTTTCTAATAATTTAATCATTTCTGCAACAACTTAAACAAGCAAAAGGGAGGAGGTTACTTCCCTGCTCATGATAAACACATTACATTAAGATTTTTGATTATGGATTGTATAATTTTTAATTAGAAAAACACTATACTTTTTCAGCAATAACAATACAATGTAGAATTATACCTTGCAATGTAAAAATGCAGCTTTTTCAATGCTTTCAAATTTCTAGCTTGCTACTTCCTGGGGCTCAGGTACAATAAATCAATATTCCCAATAATTTTCAGAAATTTCAAAATTATAATTATTTAAAATCTCTTTCAACATTCTTTACACTCTATTGTTTGAATATCCAAATAAACTCAGTTATTTTAGTAGTAGTACAATTAGTAGTAACAAAGAACTAGAGCACATAGAAATATCTGAATAGGCCTGGGAGGGAGTGGTAGCGCATGTCTTTAATCCCAGCACTTGGGAGGCAGAGGCAGAGGCAGAGGCAGAGGCAGAGGCAGATGGATCTCTGTGGGTTCAAAGTTAATTTGGTCAACATAGTGAGTTCCAAGCCAGGTGAGAATATAGGGAGACCTTGTCTCAAAATGACCAAAAAAAAAAGAAAAATAAATATCCAAACAATGAAAAAAACAGTGTAAAATTCAATCTCCCTGTGAGTTAAGTAAGAATATATATATGATATATATATATAGATATATAAATAGATTCTCATTTCTCAAGGTATAACATTTTCAGCACATTTATTTCCATATCAAATATACAGATTATATATATATGTATATAAATTTTAATGGAAATTATTTCTATATAATTTGAAATAAACTTTGAACATGTATAGAAGACAAACAGGAAACTATTTGTCGTTTTGCTTACATATTTGGAGTAAAAATTAGCAAAGAAAACATTACCTTATTTCAGGATTTCTGCTGTTAGCAAGAAAAATAATTTTTCCCTCTAATTTTAGCAAATGTGACAATCATGTTTATCTGAAACTAGATTTTGGGAAAGGAAGGAAAGATGACTTTTTATTTTATATATAAAACATCCTAATGAATATATAGCTTGCCACCTACAGTTTGAAAATTGGTTTTTCATGAAACATTTTGTGCTTCATCATCACATACATCCTATTTTATCATTAATGCTTTTCTTAAAAAAATCTGTAACATGAGGACTGGCACATTACTGTATTGGTATCACTGATGGCAAGTGGAACATGTCCAGTCATGAATTTTATTTGGCTATCATATTTTCTAAAGCAAAAAAGAGCTGTATGTGAGAATGTGCCAAGTAGCTTTCAGCAAGCTTAATGGCAGCAAAGAACATTATGCTCAGACACTGGAAAGATGAGACAAGGACATTGGTGTGAGAATGGATTTGGGGCAAATTGTAATCAACTGGCAGCAGAGTTGTATATAATATATAAACAAACTTAAAGAGTTTGCAGCAGGCCATAAAGCATTCATAAATGATGTTGAATATATATGCAAATTGAAGACCATAAATGATCCTATCAACCAAAGAAGAGGGAAAACTTTTAGTAAGAAAATTAAGCCCAAGTTTATGTGTGGGTGTTTGGAACTACAGAGGCACAGATTTATTTTCATCATATATCTACCTGATGAATTATTTATTATTCTAATAAAATAACATCATTTTACAATTAAAAAATCAGAGACAATTTCATAGGATTAAGATGTTGCTCTTTAGATTGCATTTGGTTTTCATGAGCATTTTGATTTTGATTTGAATATTAGATAGCCACCTAGGGGCCTGACAAATACTGAAATATATTTAGTTCATCACTTAATGTGGAGTTGTTTCAAATTTGGCTTATGTGTTCTACTTGTACACATGAGTTGGAAGTTTTAACATAAGGATTAATAGATGTGGCAAAATCAAATATAATATTATTTGAAATATGATATGGGTCTACATCTGTTACATATACATACTACACACATGCATTATTTTAAATAAATGACCAATAATTCTGCATGGTATATCTTTGCTCCCAGTAATATTAGTCTGAGGTGGTTTCTTGGTGTTAGCTTCTATTATTATATCTAATAAAATTGATGGCAGTCTCAGTATTTAGCAAACTGTGTCTTCCTTTTTAATAATATTATTGCACTGAATTTCTGTAGTAGTTGGAAGACATAGTTTTATTTACTAATGGCTAATGGCGCATTGTATATAAGTACCATGTTATTTGTGTCCATTCTTCCACTGATGAACACTTTTCTTGTTTGATACCCTAAGTTGCATATTATGAATGAATGATATAGTACTAAATAGTAATGTACTGATATTGTCCAAAAAACCTGTTTGATTTTTTCTGTAATAAATTGTTTCTGTAATAAATCCAAAAGTGGTTTCTGGAACCATCATACAGTTTTTAAAAATGCTTTATTTGATAAAATAATAATGATTTAAAGGCAAATACATATGATGTTTAATCTTCAATGTTACCATAAATTGGCTTAGAATAACCAAAAGAAAAATCATCAGGTGTGTATATGTGAGCTTGGTTCCAGAAGATTAAATTAAAGAAGGAAGACCCACTCTGCATGTGTATGACAGTACAGGGACTAGGACCAAGGCCTGAGACCAAAGGGACAGAGAAGACAGTAAAATGAGCCACTGCATCCATCATTCCCTGCCTCTTGACAGCAGAAGCAGTGCCACCCAGAACCACAACTTTCCTTCTGCTTTCTCTATTCCAGTGGACTCGATCCTCTAACCAGGAGCCTAAATAAAACCTCCCTGCCTTAGGTTACTTTCTTGGGTATTTTGTCATAGCAATGATAAAATAAATTAATCAAGCTTATGAGTCTGGATTTATAGTTTCTGTTGCTTGACATTTCTTAGGAAATAATATAAGCTCAAGAAAAGTTTTAAATAATGTGGTTAATAATATTACTATAAAATAATAGCTAGATTGATCATTAGATTTCAGAATTATTTTATCTATTCCAAAAATATTTGCCTTAATCATTCCAACCTACAACTTGTAAAAATATTTCCTCTATTTCTAAATATCTACTGAAATAAGTGAATTGCGGGAAATGCTCTTTTAAATGAGACTAGATCAAAGAAAATTGTTTGAAACCTACAGTTCAAATCCAAATATATTTTACTTCTTTTATACTTAAAGTTTTATTGGGACAAAATCACACCCATTTATTTTCAGATTGTTTATGTGTTTTCTTCTTGGAATAGCAACAATGACACTTTGGAATAGTATTCAGAGAGGTCCTTAAACCAGAGACTTTGGTCTGGCCACTAATGTAATTAGTGTGCTGATCTGGGCTGAAGAGATGGCTCAACAGTTCATAGAACTGACTATTCTTGCAGAACCTGGAATTTTATCCCACCAACAACAACCATTCATAACTCCAGAATATAATAAGTAATTATACTGGTCTTGGAAAGTAGCAGTCACAAGTTGTTCCTTAGTATCTATGATCTTCCCAACCTGTGTACTTTATATTTATTCTACCATGCATGGATTACCTCCTAGTGAGCAAGTCTAATTAGACAGCTATTGATTACCCACAGGATAAAAGCACCATTATTGCACCAATGGAGACAATTTGCTGGCTCAATCATTGTTGTGGCACTAAGGCTTTATAGCTGGGTAAGAATGTCCCTGGAAGCTTCCATAGAATCTTTTGATACTATGGGAACTCCTCTTTCAGGGAGAAGGCTTCCAGGTCACTTTCAGATCAACTGCTCCAAGTCTCGTATCCAAATTTTTCCATGTACTGAGCAATAGGGTCTTACCTTCAAGTTCTGGGAGGCAGTGGAAGATTGTTCCAGTAGCCTCTATTACTTTGGGTGTCTTTTGGAATACCCTGACCAACAACACAAAGAGACACTTTCCCTGCCTGGCCCTGCAATGTTTGTTATATACACATGTACATGCATATAATTTTCAGTAGATTTATGAAAAAATGCAATTTCCTATGGTTTTTCTTACTACCTAAGCTTTATTTTATAACTTTTTATCTCTCTCTCTCTCCCTGTATATCCTTCCCCATCACCGCCCAGTTAGAGTGTAATGCATTATTCCCGCTTCCTTCATAGTAGCACCTGTGTCCTATATTGCTTCTCCCAAGCTCCTTCTTCCACTCTCCCATCGTGATTCCATTCTACTTTCCTGGCTCCTATAACTTCTTGAGGATATATTCACTTCTAAAGATTTGGAGCTGGGATCCACAAATGAGAAAATGTGTAGTTTGCTTTACTGAGTCTGGGTTACCTCACTAAGTATAACATTTCCCACACCATACATTTACCTGCATATTTCACAATTTCATTTTTCTTACCAGTGAGTAGAACTCCATTGTGTACATGTGCCATTTTCATTATCCATTCATCAGTTGAAGGATATTAACTTTGCTTCTGTTCCCCAGCTACTGTGAAGAAAAAAAAAAAAATAACAGCAATAACCATGGCTGAGTAAGTATCTCTGTTGTGGGATACTGAGTCTTTTGTGTATATAACAAGGAGAGGCATAGCAGGGAGAAATAGTAGATCTATTTTTAGTTTCTTGGAATCCTTCACACTTATTTACATAGTGGCTGCGCCATTGTATAGTCTTCTTGTTTATGAATGAGGTTTTCCCTTCCCCCACATCCTTTCTAGCATTTGTTGTCTTGTTTTCTGGATCATCTCTATTCTAGCTAGGGTAAATAAAATCAAAGTAGTTTAATGTGCATTTCCATGTTTATTAAAGATGTTGAGTACTTTTTAATATATTTCTTAGCAATCTTTATTTCTTCTTTTAAGGACTCTGTGTTCAGATAATAATCCATTCCTTTAATTGGGTTTTTTTTTATTGCTTCTTGGTTTTATGATTTCTTTGTATATTACTGAAAGTAAAACTCTATCAGATGTTTAACTTGCAGAGAACTTCTCCCACTCTGTGGGCTTCCTCTTCACTTGATTATTTCCTAAAGAAGGAAATTATAAGCAGCCTACACAAAAAGATAAAAGATAAAACTTAAACACTACCAAGATGGCTATAAAATAGCTGAATTTAGAGGAGTCACAATACCTTTAGGAAACTAAAAAGATAATGTGCTCATGGAACATTCTGGAAGACAGATTTGTCTAAATAAGACATCTGGCCATGCAGATGTGTTATTTAGAAAAATCTATAGTGTGGGTTTTTTTCAGATCTCATAATTTAAAAGCCCTGCATAGTTATTGAAGCTTTCCTTTCTTTAGTTATTTTATTCTTTTTCCCCTTCATTGTTAAAATTTTAGCCCATTTTCTTGCAACACTTCTATGTATGTTTTCTTCAGTAAATGATTAGTACCATAAACAGTCTTCACTTTTTGACATTTCTTTCATTGATAATATTGTTTCTCTTTTCTGAATTGTAAAATCATAACATTCTGGCTTTGCATGTTTTGATTAAATATGGACAATTCCTTGATGTAAATCTTGTCATACTTAGGATCAGGGCACTGAGTATGAATTAAGGCAAATAAAACACAAAACAATACCAATGTTATACATGTTGTATCAGAAGACGTCTTTGCTCAAAATCTGTTCAAAATCTGCTCTGCAGAAAATGGCCATTTATCAGACAGAATTCCTCTCATACTTATCCTCTACCCTTTAAGGTAGACACAATATTTGGGGAAGCAAATTTCTGAGTTCCATAGAGAAAGACATAAACTTACACAAATGTTTTAAGCAGGCAAGGCATCAGTATTAACTTATGTGCACCATATAAGTATTTAATCTAAATGCTGACACAGAAAAAATAGCTTGTTTGGATAATGAAAGATTTTGGGAACTTTGTTTACTTTAGCTTTGTTCTGTTTTGAGATAGAGTTTCGTGTATCCTATGTTGGCTTCAATTTGCTGTATGTAGCTCAGTATGACCTTAGACTTCTGATATGCCTGCCTCCTAACTACATTCCTAGCTTTCAAGCTTGTTTTCATATAAGTTGTATGTAATTGGTTTGCAGGCACTGCAGGTTTATTATGTGAAAAATCAATAATGAATGAGGATTTCAAATTAGACAAGAGGATAGCAACACAGATCTGTTAAGAAGGAAATGTCTGCCTCATTATGAAGGCCTTTTATTTCATGTTGTTGTTGTCTTAAAATTCCACAGATAATGAGAACAATAGCTGTTCTATGGTGTTATGGAACTCACAGTTAAACTTTCATAGAGGATGAGGCAAATACTGGCACAGTCTGACTTTGTTTCAGGGATCCAAAAGAGAGTTTGAATTGTCACTAATGCTGTTCTTCTATAGAATTGTAATTGAAGCATGGAAGTAGAGATATTTGAAAATGTCTTTTAAAATAATCTATAGTTCCTCCTAGGCTTTTCTAAATTGAAAACAACATGGCAACCACTTCATATTTGCCGCTGAGTATTAAGGTCTTGTCTCTCTGAAAATGAGATAGCAGTTTGATGCTCGTAAATCAGGACACATCTGCTCTGAAGAAAGTTATGATATCTTGGTGAAGGAGCTTAAGAGTACAGAGTACTCCATTCGAAATTTGAGAACTGGGGCTTAGGAGAGACTTCAGTTGGTAAAGTGCTTGCCTTGAAAGCAGGAGGATCCAAATTTGATCCCCAGAAAATACTGAAAAGTTCCCCAGGATAGTGGTATGCTTGTGCTTGTAATGTCAGAGCTGGACAAGAGGTGACAGGTAGATCCCTGGAGCTCACAGGCCAACCAGCCTAGGTCAGTCAGTGAGTCACAGGACAGTGAGAAGCACTGCCCCAAAAGATAAGGTGGAGGGTACCCAGGGAACAAACCAAGTTTTGTCCTCTGCTCTCCACACACAACTGAACACGTTTCTGCACCTCCTTACACATACCTGCACCAATAAACAAATTTTGGAACACACACACACACACACACACACACACACACACCATACATATTAACAATTAAGAACTGCTGTGGATTACAAATTTTTAATGGGGTATTTTCCTGTGGCTTATTAGAGAGCCTGTGCTGCATTCTTCTGACCCTCTGAAGACCTGTCTTATGGTTACCTTGCATCCCACTCTACACAGTGTCTCACTGTTGGAACCCCTTCACATTTTCAGATTGTTATTTGAATCACATGTTCCTTCAGCATCACATGACTCCAATGTTCACATAATTTGTACAGAAACAGCAGCCATTGAAGTAATTCATGATCAGTCAGATATGGGTTTTCCCCTAACAACTTTTCTGTTGTTGTTGTTGTTTTTGTGACAGTCCCAGCTGGCCTGGAGCTCACTCTGTAAACCAAGCCGGCTTTGAACTCAGAGATTTACCTGCCTTTGCCTTCCAAGTGCTGGGATTAAAGGCGTGCACCACCATGCCCAGCCGAACTATACTTTACTGTTTATCGTGCCTCACTGTGGACTGTTTTAGTCTTTCAGCCATGAGTCCTATGCTGGTCCAGTCTGATTTGCGAGTCCTTCCTGGAGGCTAATCAAGATGATTTGTATTTCCTTTGGTGGTGGTATGAAAGAGCCCAGAGAACAGTTTGTAAATGAAGGCAGAAAGTTCAGCATTTTGTGCTTGGTCAACTTTTTCTTGTCTGTGCATTGATACATTTGTTCAAGGCAGAGGATGTACTGGTTAACTTGTACTGAATAGCATGGCATTGAAGACAAGAATCATGGCCATGGGACCTTTGCTGCCAAACGGCGCCATGTGTTCAGATACGTTTGTTTTCAGCTCAGTGCTTTGCTAGTGTGCAGCAGTGTGTTCTGCTATTTCCCCCTGGAAGTAACTTCAACTTTGAACTCCAACTTTCTAACCGAGGAAAGGATCTGGGCACCATGTGTGCCCACTATTCCTAGATAACCAATCATCCTTAGTATTATCCACATGCAATGCAGTTAGTTAGAACGTGTTTAGGGACTCACATTAGCACAAGAAAAACCTCTACTTCATGACTGGGTCAGAAGGACACTGAGGGTAGAGCTATCACTCCTTCAATCTGAACTAGGCCATACTGCACATGCAGAAGAGGGGACTGTTGATCAATGAACCAGAGACTGGTGTCCAGTCACTCCCTCTCCTCTTTGGAGTAGTCAATCTATTAGGCAAACACTTGCTCTGAAAATTATGATCTGCAAGGAGAATGAGAGAGAACTGCAGATCTTTTTCCTTCAGGCTTTCCTTACTACCCATCAGGTAGATGCTGCTGGATGGTAATAACTGTATGTGAAGATGAAATTAAAACCACCAGGATAAAATTATCCAGCATTTTTATTTTTCTGTAGAGAGAAATGAAGGTGAACTCACAAAGTACAAACTGTGGAAAACAAACTACATAAATCTGATGCTTTCTGTGAAAGTCAGAGCTACTGGATTCTACACTGTAAAGTGGTAGTGTAGGACAATACATACTGATGGCTTAAATTTTAACCTACAATGCCACAAAGAAGCAAGTAACACTAGTACAAGCTATGGAAAAGATAGATAAATCTGACCTACTTGGTCTTTTTCCAGCCTTTAGCACAAAGTCTCCACATTCTCATTTAATTTGGGGGGGTCTCCCAAATTATTCTGATGACCCTGATAAATAATGTATACAATGTTAAGATAAAAAGCAACATAAAATATAATTGTAAGGAGTTATAATTTAGATCATGACAAATGTTTTCATATTCTGTGGCAATTTATTTTCTTTTTTTTTAATTTTTATTTATTTCTGTATGTGTATGAATGTACTGTCTGCATGCAGGTCTGTGCACCCGTGTCGTGCAATGCCGTGGAGGTCAGAAGTGGGTGTCGGATTCTCCTGGAGCTGGAGTTCCCCTGGAATTGGAGTTTCAGACGGTTCTCGGCCGCCATGTGGGTGCTGGGGATCGAACCCGGGTCCTCTGCAAGAGCGGTCGGCGCTCTTAACCGCTAGGCATCTCTCCAATTATTTTCTAAATTATCATCATTGCAGTCCTTTTTATCTTCTCATTCTCTTCCTTCTTCAATTTTTTTAAATAAAATCATTTCTTGTGAAACAGGATATTATTTTATCTAGAATGGTCTTTTCACACTATTCAATTAGATAGTTTATTTAGATGAACAATTATTGATGTTCATTTAAAGATGAGCTTTGGGAAGGTCCAGCCTCATCATGCTGCGTAGTCTGTGCCTCCTACATTTTATGGAAACTTAAAACCATCTGATATGCTGAGTACTGATTATTTACGTTTTACATGGAGTTTCTTGTAAGCTATAAATGGTGGAATTGTCACTTTGTTAAAAATCGATAGTCAATTGTCAGTCCTAGAATATTGTAGTCAATAAACACGGAGGTTAGGGAGATGGATCAGTGGTTAAGTTGTTTACTGGTCTTTCAGAAGACCTGGGTTTCATTTTCAGTATCCAGAGCATTCACAACTCCAGGTACCTCCAGTTCTAGGTGATACAGCACTCCTATCTGTTCTTGGGGGGTTACTGTATCCATCGTGTACATATATACTAATGCAGGCTCACACACATATGCAAGGATAGCAAATTAAAATGTAAATCCTAAAAAGGTTGAGAGCTGGCTCAACTGATAAAGTACTTAAGGACTTAAGGATTCATCCTCAGAACCCATATAATGCTGGACATGGTAGCATACAGCTTTCCATAATTTCAGGGCTCATAAGTTGACATGTGAGGTAGAGAAAAAGAATACCAAAGGTCTAAAGACAGCTAGCCTGGTGCACAGAGTGGGAAATAGCAAAACTATCTGTGTCAAAAAAGGTGTAACAGGAGAACAAAAAACCCAGGTTATCCTCTGATTTCCATAGGCACACTTGGTATGCATGGGCTTCTTATCAGCACACAAACACATGTATGTACACAAACAGATGCACAGACACCATGCATACAGAAATACACATGAAGATAAGGAAAGAGTTCTTGAAAAATCCAATTGGGTTGGCTCACAGCTAAATAATCCTAGCACTTTGGGGAAGAAAAATTTGGAACATAACAGTGATTTGGTAGGGAGGTGGTGCTTGATATGGAAGAGTTGTGGATGGGTATGGGCAATATATGTTGTATGAAACTCTCAAGCTTGATTTTGAGAAATTAATAAAAACTGAAAAAGAAAAGTATCAATGTACTTGACATCCTTACATTATAACCAGTGTGCTATCAAAGACAAGATATGATAAAAATGACAGGAAAGCCTGGTGTGGTGGCACAGGCCTTTAATCCCCAACTCAGGAGGCAGAAGCAGACAATCCCTGTGAGACAGAGGCCAGCCTGGTCTACATAGCTAATTTCAGACCTTGTCTGAAGAAAAAAAAATGATAAGAAAAATTATTTTTCCAATTTTACTTTGATTTATCTTTATTCAACTGCCAGGAAAGTTGAACTGTTTTTCATATATGGGATATTTATATTTGTTCTTAGCAAAACATTTTATATGCTTTTCTCATTCTTAAAAAATGAAATATGTTTACTGTTAAGGTGTCTAAGAGCTTTTAAAGATAATTTGCTAGCTCTATGTAGATCAATACAAAATTGTTCATCTTGTAAAGTATGTATCTTTTCGTATATTTTTATAAAACTTAAAAAATTATATTCTCATTTTAATGTATTTTCTACATGTTTGGTCCAAAATGAACAGTTGTTTTATTTCCCTGTAATTTTAGCAGAATCTTTGGTTTAGTTTATTTTATTACTTATTATTATAGGACAGGGACCATATAGATTATCCCACTTAATCCATGTACTATCTCTATGAACATGGATTGACATGTAGGAGGACAGAAGGATAGAGTTTCAAAATGTGTTACAGATTGACAGCATGACCATTATTACTAAGGAAGGAAAAAATCTTTAATTAAGCTCTAGACTTACTGAATTACAATTCTGGATGAGTCACAACAGCCTCTATTAACTAGCCCTCCAGGTGATTGAGTATGGTCAAGGTTTGAGAGCCATTGTGGTAGAGTATTGGCCAAGGCATGTGGTCCTGACAAGTGAGCTTGCATTTGGATTGCCCTTGTGGAGCTGCAAGCATTCTGCCATCTTAGGAGACTGTTTCTATGAACGAGGAAGTCTGCTATCATACCATGTGAATCATTGACCCTCAATCTTATGTAACTCCTGATTCTGTAATAATATTAGGCTTATATTTTTATTATATAAAATACATATTATATTATTTAGAGGTTTACATGCAATAAAATTCAAATTTATGGATAATAAATATAAGCCTAATAAGTAGGAAATAAGTAAGGAATATGAAAACATGCATATATAAATAAAATATTTTTATTTGCTTATTTATGATAATTTCAATAAACAACAGTGTGGATAATAATGTGGACTTACTAGATACTCATCAGGAACATTGAAAATTTTAATTTTTAATTCTATTGCTTAATTAAAAATAATACAATATTTTATTGAAATTATTATAGCAATAACGTACTTCTATCTAATATTCTCAATTTTATATTTAAATTATTATGCAATATAGTGTACATCATCTCAAACATTATTGTGAGAATAACTTTGTAGTTTTTGCACTGAGATCTGCTTTGAAACCACTCGCTAAAATTCCTTTATTAACCATAAAGCATTAGAGATGTACATCAGGCTAGCCAACATATGACACAACTTCATAGGACATCATTTACATAGATTTGAAGAAAGACTTGAAAGAAAAACTTAATTAAAAAAAAAAAAATAATGTGTTATTTTGTTTTATAACATTTCTTAACAACCAAATTTTAAAGTACTAAATGCTTTGAAATCTAGTAGCAAATCATTATGTGATTTAGAATGATGGTCCCTTTGAAGTATAATATCTGCAAGGTTGGTAGTCTTTAATAGTATTAATATATATATAATATATATATATATATATATCCATCTTGTACATACATCTGATAAATTGTAGTGATAATTAAATAGTTCTTTTACTGTCTTTGATCCAAAAAGCAATGCACTGTGGAGTACAGGGATCAAACTTTTGTTGTCAGATTTTTGCAAGTGCTTCTACTTGCTGATGGCTTCCAGGCTCTCCTACTTTGGCCTTAATAAATCTGTTGGTGTTGAGCTTCTATGCAAGCATGAGGAAAATGTTCAGCAGCATGTCCAGCAAGACTACAGGCATATCTCCTTACCATGACCACACCATTAGGATGGACAAAAACGGTTCTTTGGTGTGGAATGAAAAACTTCTTGGGAATCAGTAAGTTGTTCTCCCTTGGTGGTAACAACAGGTTATGGCCTTTGACATATGCCTGCATTTTTGAGAGAAACCCAATACAATTTGTTTGAATGTAAAAGCAATCTTAGGTTTGCCAGATACACTAGTAAGACAGGATGGTAGATAGTCTGGAGAAGAGGGAGAGGGAGAGGGAGAGGGAGGAAATGGGACAGGGAGAAGGGAGGGGGGAGGGGAAAGAGGAGGGGAGGGAGGGAGAGGGACTGGAGAAGCACAGGGACAGGGAGAAGGACAGGGACAGGGAGAGAGAGATGCCCTGGAGCTCATCATGTGGACCAGGCTGGAATGAGGTCACAGAGATCCATGTGTGTCTGCCCTCTACCTGGCCAGGGCTGGGCTTAAATAAGTGCACTACCACAGCCATCTTTGTTTTATAGCTTTTATTCCTTTCTAATTCTATCATTATTTTGGTGATTGAGATGATTCCTATCAGGTAAATTATACCTCTCTTTCTATTTGTGTATGGATTTGCTGCATAAACTTTGTGCTTCTGTTGATTTTCATGATGGTGGTTATCTTTGGTTTCTAGGAAAGTACTGCATTGTGTATTTCCCAAAGTGCCAGCTTAGTGATGAGGAATTTCCTCAGTCTCTGGTTGTTCAGGACAGATTTATTACTCCTTCATTTCTGAGGGCTGTTTTTTTTTTTTTTTTCCTGATAGATGTCCTAGTTGGCAGAACTTTTCTCAAATGAATGGTTGAAATGTCTCTACCAGCAAATGAGCTATGCATGTAATGGATGTTCTCTAATGGTGAGATGAATAGTGCTACAATACACAGTGTAGAGTTTAAACAGCCCTTCTATTTCCACTTTATTTTTATGTTTTGTGGGATAGGACTTTTTTTGTTTTTTTTTGAGACAGAGTCTCACCTTTAGAATCGCCAGCCTGGCCTAAGGCAATACTTATCTATGTAGACCAGCAAGCGCTGGCCTTGAACTTGCAGAGATTGCCTGCCTCTGCTCCCAAAGCTAGATTAAAGCATGGTTGCCAACCTGTCTGGCTGATTATTTTACCATTTTTATTTTAACATAATAAGCATCCGTGGTAAAGGCATTACTTTTAAATAATCTGCTTGATGTCCTTTGAAGCTGTATCTGGATATCAACAGCTCACTTGGATTTGCTAAGTTCTTAGCTGTTATTTCATGACCATGTTTTCAATGTATTTCCTCTTTTCTGATGAAATTGTCTTGATGTGTATATGTGTTCACTTATGTGTCCAACCAATTGGTTAAGTTCTCTTCAGATTATGTTTTAATTCCTTTCATTTTTTCTTTTCCCACCTGATTAAATAAAAATCTGTTCCAATATTTTAGTTATTTTTCTTTTACTTGTAGTTTATCATTCCACATTCCCATTGCACTTTTTATTTCTTTGATTGTGAAATTTTTAACTCAAAGATGTCTGATTGTTTATTATTTATCTCTTTTTAACTTATGATAACATTCATATCCTGAATTATATTTCTCATTAATTTTCTTGTTTATCCGCATTCCTCTGTACCTCATTTAATTTCCTAAGATTACTAACATTTCTTTTCATGTTTCTAGTTTCTCTACATTGATGACTATAAATCCAGTGTGAGATTATTCTGTACTAACTTTGTGGAGTAACATTTATAAAAAACTATGTCCTAAAAATTTAGAAGAGCTTATTGATTAATTGGATAATTTCTTTGTTTTAGTTACAAAGGAGGTTAAAGTCCATACACATCTGTGTGGTTTTCTTTGGTTTCTGTAAGCTATGCCAGTACTTTGTCAGTACTTTAGAGTGATGTGCATTGTGAAGGTAATTGCTCAGTTTTCCAGTGGAGGTAGACTTGCAAAGGTGTAAGCCCTTAGCTTGCTCAGTGTCAAATTTCAGTGGTCTTGGAGCATATGACGGTGTCTGGTATAGTCCAAAGAATGTGTACAGAGTTCCTTCAGGACAGAGAAAAGTAAAAGAAAAGCATATGGTACCAGAATCCATGGGTACCATGCCACAGAGGCGATGCATAACTTTTTCAGGAACTTCATGGTAAATTAGAATCATCCAGGAACATCACCATGTCATTCCATGAGAGTAACTGTGAGCCTCAGGAAGTGTGTGACACTAATATCCATTTTCCTGAAGTACTATACTTGGATGACTCCCAGTCTAGTTTCTAAAGGGGAAAAATGGAAATGATGTGAAGTCATTAATAATAAGAGTTTAAACATGCTATAAAAAATTCCGAAACAATTTAGATTTAATAAAAATAAGCCTAATAAGTAGGGAAATATAAAAGTAAGGAATATTTTGGAAAAAAACATGCATATATAAATAAAATATTTTTTTATTTGCTTATTTATATAATTTCAATAAACAAACCAGTGTGGATAATAATGTGGACTTACTAGATACTCATCAGGAACATTGAAAATTTTAATTTTTATCCATATGCTTAATTCACAAATAATTACAATATTTTATTGAATGAGTTTTATAGCAATAAGTACTTCTATCTATATTCTCAATTTTTATTTAAATTATTATGCAATATAGTGTACATCATCTCAAACATTATTGTGAGAATAACTTTGTAGTTTTTGCCACTGAGATCTGCTTTGAAACCACCTCGCCTAAAAATCCTTTATTAACCCATAAAGCATTAGAGATGACATTCAGGCTAGCCAAACATATGACACAACTCATTAGGACATCATTTAAATAGGATTTGAAGAAAAGACTTTGAAAAGAAAACTTAAATTGGAATGTGTGAAAATATATTGTGTTATGGGGACATCTAGTTTTTAACCACCAAATTTAAAGTAACTAAAATGCTTTGAAAAATCTAGTAGCAAACATCCATTAATGTGATTTAGAAATGATGGTCCCTTTGAAGTCTATATCTGCAAGGTTGGTTAGTTCTTAATAGCTTTAAATATTTATATATATATATATAATTATATGTATATATATACTATTACTTGTACATTACATCTGATTAAAAAATGTTAGTGATAATTAAATAGTTCTTTTACTGTTCTTTGAATCCCAAAAGGCAATGCACTGTGGCGTACATATGTACTGTCTGCATGCAGGTCTGTGCACCCGTGTCGTGCAATGCCGTGGAGGTCAGAAGAGGGTCTCGGATTCCCCTGGCGCTGGAGTTCTCCTGGAATTGGAGTTTCAGACGGCTCTCAGCCGCCATGTGGGTACTGGGGATCGAACCCGGGTCCTCTGTAAGAGCAGTCGGCGCTCTTAACCGCTAGGCCATCTCTCCAATTTATTTTCTAAATTTATTTTCTAAATCATATGCAGTCCTTTTTATCTTCTCATTCTCTTCCTTCTTCAATTTTTTTAAATAAAATCATTTCTTGTGAAACAGGATATTATTTTATCTAGAATGGTCTTTTCACACTATTCAATTAGATAGTTTATTTAGATGAACAATTATTGATGTTCATTTAAAGATGAGCTTTGGGAAGGTCCAGCCTCATCATGCTGCGTAGTCTGTGCCTCCTAATTTTATGGAAACTTAAAACCATCTGATATGCTGAGTACTGATTATTTACGTTTTACATGGAGTTTCTTGTAAGCTATAAAATGGTGGAATTGTCACTTTGTTAAAAATCGATAGTCAATTGTCAGTCCTAGAATATTGTAGTCAATAAACACGGAGGTTAGGGAGATGGATCAGTGGTTAAAGTTGTTTACTGGTCTTTCAGAAGACCTGGGTTCATTTTCAGTATCCAGATGGCATCTCACAACTCCAGGTACCTCCAGTTCTAGGTGATACAGCACTCCTATCTGTTCTTGGGGGGTTACTGTATCCATCGTGTACATATATACTAATGCAGGCTCACACACATATGCAAGGATAGCAAATTAAAATGTAAATCCTAAAAAGGTTGAGAGCTGGCTCAACTGATAAAGTACTTAAGGACTTAAGGATTCATCCTCAGAACCCATATAATGCTGGACATGGTAGCATACAGCTTTCCATAATTTCAGGGCTCATAAGTTGACATGTGAGGTAGAGAAAAGAGAATACCAAAGGTCTAAGACCAGCTAGCCTGGTGCACAGAGTGGGAAATAGCAAAACTATCTGTGTCAAAAAAGGTGTAACAGGAGAACAAAAACCCAGGTTATCCTCTGATTTCCATAGGCACACTTGGTATGCATGGGCTTCTTATCACACACAAACACATGTATGTACACAAACAGATGCACAGACACCATGCATACAGAAATACACATGAAGATAAGGAAAAGAGTTCTTGAAAAATCCAATTGGGTTGGCTCACAGCTATAATCCTAGCACTTTGGGGAAGAAAAATTTGGAACATAACAGTGATTTGGTAGGGAGGTGGTGCTTGATATGGAAGAGTTGTGGATGGGTATGGGCAATATATGTTGTATGAAACTCTCAAGCTTGATTTTTGAGAAATTAATAAAACTAGAAAAAGAAAAGTATCAATGTATCTGACCTCCTTACATTATAACCAGTGTGCTATCAAAGACAAGATATGATAAAAATGACAGGAAAGCCTGGTGTGGTGGCACAGGCCTTTAATCCCCCAACTCAGGAGGCAGAAGCAGACCAATCTCTGTGAGACAGAGGCCAGCCTGGTCTACATAGCTAATTTCAGACCTTGTCTGAAGAAAAAAAAATGATAAGAAAAATTATTTTTCCAATTTTACTTTGATTTATCTTTATTCAACTGCCAGGAAAGTTGAACTGTTTTTCATATATGGGATATTTATATTTGTTCTTAGCAAAACATTTTATATGCTTTTCTCATTCTTAAAAAATGAAATATGTTTACTGTTAAGGTGTCTAAGAGCTTTTAAAGATAATTTGCTAGCTCTATGTAGATCAATACAAAATTGTTCATCTTGTAAAGTATGTATCTTTTCGTATATTTTTATAAACTTAAAAAATTATATTCTCATTTTAATGTATTTTCTACATGTTTGGTCCAAAATGAACAGTTGTTTTATTTCCCTGTAATTTTAGCAGAATCTTTGGTTTAGTTTATTTTATTACTTATTATTATAGGACAGGGACCATATAGATTATCCCACTTAATCCATGTACTATCTCTATGAACATGGATTGACATGTAGGAGGACAGAAGGATAGAGTTTCAAAATGTGTTACAGATTGACAGCATGACCATTATTACTAAGGAAAGGAAAAATCTTTAATTAAGCTCTAGACTTACTGAATTACAATTCTGGATGAGTCACAACAGCCTCTATTAACTAGCCCTCCAGGTGATTGAGTATGGTCAAGGTTTGAGAGCCATTGTGGTAGAGTATTGGCCAAGGCATGTGGTCCTGACAAGTGAGCTTGCATTTGGATTGCCCTTGTGGAGCTGCAAGCATTCTGCCATCTTAGGAGACTGTTTCTATGAACGAGGAAGTCTGCTATCATACCATGTGAATCATTGACCCTCAATCTTATGTAACTCCTGATTCTGTAATAATATTAGGCTTATATTTTTATTATATAAAATACATATTATATTATTTAGAGGTTTACATGCAATAAAATTCAAATTTATGGATAATAAATATAAGCCTAATAAGTAGGAAATAAGTAAGGAATATGAAAACATGCATATATAAATAAAATATTTTTATTTGCTTATTTATATAATTTCAATAAACAACAGTGTGGATAATAATGTGGACTTACTAGATACTCATCAGGAACATTGAAAATTTTAATTTTTATCCTATGCTTAATTCAAAATAATACAATATTTTATTGAATGATTTTATAGCAATAACGTACTTCTATCTAATATTCTCAATTTTATATTTAAATTATTATGCAATATAGTGTACATCATCTCAAACATTATTGTGAGAATAACTTTGTAGTTTTTGCACTGAGATCTGCTTTGAAACCACTCGCTAAAATTCCTTTATTAACCATAAAGCATTAGAGATGTACATCAGGCTAGCCAACATATGACACAACTTCATAGGACATCATTTACATAGATTTGAAGAAAGACTTGAAAAGAAAACTTAATATGGAATGTGGAAAATATATGTGTTATGACATCTAGTTTTTTAACACCAAATTTTAAAGTACTAAATGCTTTGAAATCTAGTAGCAAATCATTATGTGATTTAGAATGATGGTCCCTTTGAAGTATAATATCTGCAAGGTTGGTAGTCTTAATAGCTATTAATATATATATATATATATATATATATATATCCATCTTGTACATACATCTGATAAAAATGTAGTGAATAATTAAATAGTTCTTTTACTGTCTTTGATCCCAAAAGCAATGCACTGTGGAGTACAGGGATCAAACTTTTGTTGTCAGATTTTTGCAAGTGCTTCTACTTGCTGATGGCTTCCAGGCTCTCCTACTTTGGCCTTAATAAATCTGTTGGTGTTGAGCTTCTATGCAAGCATGAGGAAAATGTTCAGCAGCATGTCCAGCAAGACTACAGGCATATCTCCTTACCATGACCACACCATTAGGATGGACAAAAACGGTTCTTTGGTGTGGAATGAAAAACTTCTTGGGAATCAGTAAGTTGTTCTCCCTTGGTGGTAACAACAGGTTATGGCCTTTGACATATGCCTGCATTTTTGAGAGAAACCCAATACAATTTGTTTGAATGTAAAAGCAATCTTAGGTTTGCCAGATACACTAGTAAGACAGGATGGTAGATAGTCTGGAGAGAGAGGGAGAGGGAGAGGGAGAGGGAGGAATGGGACAGGGAGAAGGAGGGGGAGGGGGAGAAAAGAGGGAGGGGAGGGGGAGGGAGAGGGACTGGGAGAAGCACAGGGACAGGGAGAAGGACAGGGACAGGGAGAGAGAGATGCCCTGGAGCTCATCATGTGGACCAGGCTGGAATGAGGTCACAGAGATCCACTGTGTCTGCCCTCTACCTGGCCAGGGCTGGGCTTAAATAAGTGCACTACCACAGCCATCTTTGTTTTATAGCTTTTATTCCTTTCTAATTCTATCATTATTTTGGTGATTGAGATGATTCCTATCAGGTAAATTATACCTCTCTTTCTATTTGTGTATGGATTTGCTGCAGTAAACTTTGTGCTTCTGTTGATTTTCATGATGGTGGTTATCTTTGGTTTCTAGGAAAGTACTGCATTGTGTATTTCCCAAAGTGCCAGCTTAGTGATGAGGAATTTCCTCAGTCTCTGGTTGTTCAGGACAGATTTGATTACTCCTTCATTTCTGAAGGGCTGTTTTTTTTTTTTTTTCCTGAATAGGATGTTCCTAGTTGGCAGAACTTTTCTCAAATGAATGGTTGAAATGTCTCTACCAGCAAATGAGCTATGCATGTAATGGATGTTCTCTAATAGGTGATGAGGCTCTTACCTTAATGTTTTCAGCTCTCTTTATTTCACTTTATTTTATGGTTTTTGGAAAGGACTTTTTTTGTTTTTTTTGAGACAGAGTCTCCCTTTAGTCCCAGCTGGCCTGGAACTTACTATGTAGACCAGGCTGGCCTTGAACTTGCAGAGATCTGCCTGCCTCTGCTTCCCAAGTGCTAGGATTAAAGGCATGTGCCAACCTGTCTGGCTGATTATTTTACCATTTTTATTTAACATAATAAGCATCCGTGGTAAAGGCATACTTTTAAATAATCTGCTTGATGTCCTTTGAAGCTGTATCTGGATATCAACAGCTCACTTGGATTTGCTAAGTTCTTAGCTGTTATTTCATGACCATGTTTTCAATGTATTTCCTCTTTTCTGATGAAATTGTCTTGATGTGTATATGTGTTCACTTATGTGTCCAACAATTGGTTAAGTTTTCTTTATTATTTTTAATTCCTTTCATTTTTCTTTTCCCACCTGATTAAATAAAAATCTGTTCCAATATTTAGTTATTTTTCTTTTACTTGTAGTTTATCATTCCACATTCCCATTGCACTTTTTATTTCTTTGATTGGAATTTTTAACTCAAAGATGTCTGATTGTTATTATTTATCTCTTTTTAACTTATGATAACATTCATATCCTGAATTATATTTCTCATTAATTTTCTTGTTTATCCGCATTCCTCTGTACCTCATTTAATTTCCTAAGATTACTAACATTTCTTTTCATGTTTCTAGTTTCTCTACATTGATGACTATAAATCCAGTGTGAGATTATTCTGTACTAACTTTGTGGAGTAACATTTATAAAAAACTATGTCCTAAAAATTTAGAAGAGCTTATTGATTAATTGGATAATTTCTTTGTTTTAGTTACAAAGGGAGGTTAAAGTCATAACATCTGTGTGGTTTCTTTGGTTTTGAGCTATGCCAGTACTTTGTCAGTACTTTAGAGTGATGTGCATTGTGAAGGTAATTGCTCAGTTTTCCAGTGGAGGTAGACTTGCAAAGGTGTAAGCCCTTAGCTTGCTCAGTGTCAAATTTCAGTGGTCTTGGAGCATATGACGGTGTCTGGTATAGTCCAAAGAATGTGTACAGAGTTCCTTCAGGACAGAGAAAAGTAAAAGAAAAGCATATGGTACCAGAATCCATGGGTACCATGCCACAGAGGCGATGCATAACTTTTTCAGGAACTTCATGGTAAATTAGAATCATCCAGGAACATCACCATGTCATTCCATGAGAGTAACTGTGAGCCTCAGGAAGTGTGTGACACTAATATCCATTTTCCTGAAGTACTATACTTGGATGACTCCCAGTCTAGTTTCTAAAGGGGAAAAATGGAAATGATGTGAAGTCATTAATAAGTAAAGAACTTGGTAGCTTCAGGAAGTCCCTGAAATTGACCAAGTTCACCTGGCCATCACTTGCTAACCACATCTGAGGCTTAAGGAGAGCTGAGAGACACTCTAACAATATGAACTGGCCGAAGAGGCAGAGACCAGCTCATCTGCCTAGAAGAGGCTCAGGACAACTTAGCAACATGGATAAAAACAAAAACAAAAACAAAAACAAAAACAAAACAAAAAACCCCACTCACTTCAATGTTTTGAATTGCCTGCACATTATGCACTGGGCTGCAGGTTTCCTGCTTTAGTGAGATGTTGCCCATGCTTTCATGAACTTATTATATTGCAAACTGTCTTTGAGTCATTTCTGGTCCTGTAAGCAACCCCTCCCCAATACTCCTGTAAGTAACCCCAATCAAACTCTTTGTTTCACCAAGTTGGATATTGGTAGCATCCTCTCCTTAGACTGTGGCTGGTTCATTTTTTAGGGTGAGTAGGCATTTGTTATATATCCCAAGGAATAGTGTACACACCACTTTCCCTAATTCATACAGGGCAGGTGAGATGGAACTGGTTTGTTTATGAGGAAGCCAGTGATCCTATAGATGCAACATTTGAAGGAGGCTGCCTTCTGCACTTTGACGTACTGTTGCCCCAAACTTCTGACAGTGTCAAATGCTGGTCACTAGGACAATGTAGTGGCCAGCAGTGGTTCTTAAAACAACTTGAGTTGTGGGGCTTGAGGGCCTTCCTTCTTCAGAGCAGAGTAGTTACTTAGAAAAGACCTCTTCCCAAAATGGACTTAAGTCCTGTGAATACCATGGAACTCCCCTCCAGTTAGGATCTCTGCATGCTGTTGTAATGAGTTGCATTTCATTCTTCCCAAGATATAGAGTCCTCAGCCTGGGCCAGAGCTGCAAGGGCTTTCCTCTTGTTTGTCTCAACAATATAATTATCATTAGTGGACTACCATAGACATATTTATCTGTACTGGAATAAGAAATGTATAAAGTTTATGTTTCTCAGTTTGGGTAAATTTAATGAAAGCTTATGCCTTGGCTCCTGTTTATGGGTATGTGTAATACAACTTAGGCATCCATAGGTCAAAACATAAAAACCTAAAAAAAAATAAATAAATAAAAAAGGAGGTGGGAGGTGGGGTAGTATCCTTTATGGGATACAAATTGAAAACTCTGTGTTCCAATCCTATTGATAAATTTTCAATTTTTGAAATCTTGAAACTAACAATGGGAGAATTTTATGTTCCCACAGGTAAAAATCACCAATCTAAATGCCTGAAAACGTACAAGTTATGGTTGTGCAGGATGGACTGGGAAATGCCAGCAGAGAGGCTGACCCATTTGAACATTAAAGAAAGAGGAACCTCAGACTGCCTGAGTCACAGACACTGAGCATCTCTCTGAATACTATTGGGGTTAACTGTTTATAATGGGCCCTAACGAAGTTTACCTTTCAGATACTGAGAAACCTTCCTACCTCTCCCCTTTATAGGAAAAAGAAAAACATGATGGTAATGAAATCATTCCCTAACTGTAAATTAGAGCCAATTGTTACAGTGGTAATTTCCTATAAAACAGGTATAACTACCCTTTTTTAATTGACTGATAGGCATAGGAACTGTGAAAGGATAATTCTCTATCTAGAGCCAAATTCAATAGTAAAGTGTTTATAAGCTGTGTAATTAAGCAAAATATATTACTACAGGAAAGCTCTGACATCAGCAATGAATTATTCTGCCTAGGAGATGTTGGCTAGGGGATTCAAACCCCCCCCCCAAAATTATAAAGGCCTTTTGCCTATAAGTGGGATATATGCAAGGAGAAAGGCAGTAAGTCCCTGTTGTCGAAGACCTGGTGTGAGCATGAAAAATGTTATGAGACGTCACTTGCTAGCGTACAACTGGCCTCTGAAATGCTAGAGAGCGTTACCAAAGGCCACTAAAGCAATACAGCAAAATATTGGTCTCCCTGAGACAAGCAAGACTCCTCCGTCAATATCAGCTACACCTCAACAGCCTGGAGATACTGTGCAACAGTGGCAGCCAAGTGTCTATATATATCCCAAATCTATTTGGCTATTAGCTCTCTCCTTGGAGGAATAACTCACAGCGGATGCCACAAGCTTATGTCCTCTAGTGGTTAGGAGATGTTATAAGCCACAATAAGAACTTGTCACCCTTTATAGAGAAACCACAGTTTGCGGATTAGCATACCATCCAAGCATCTGTGTCTATGCTCACAGCTTAGCTTGACATAATAATTGGTACTGCTTAAATGCCTGTACATCCAATAGCTTGTGCTTTGTTAGTATGACTAAAAAGGGTATCACTGGAAAAGCTGTCAACCCATGAAGGGAAACAACCTGAACAGACTGGAGTCCAAAATGACAACTCCAAAGAAATTAGACTGTTTTCTTCTCACCCACTTGTGCCCCTTTCCCAAAGCCCAGGGAACAAACTGCGGAAGAGGAGGCGTGGTAGATTGCAAGGGCTGCGGAGAGATAGGGGTGAATCATGAGACTACAGGAATATAGTCTGGACTCCTAATTGATCAACATGCCTGTGCATACAAGCTTCTCCAACTGGACTATGGGAACCTTGGGTTGTTCAAAATTTGGACAGAGATACTTACAAAATGCACCAATTACCTAATTGTATGACATACTGAGTAACATCAATGTTATCTGCAAACAACTGTGTAATTATATTGTAGAATCCCTTAAAAATAAACAAAAAAATAAAAATAAAGTTTATGTTTCTTAATCATTTTAGAGAAAGAAATCTAAGTCTTTTAACACCATCTGATATCATCTTAGCTTGTGGAAAGATCCAGTTTGAATTGGGGGCTAGTTCTCAGCTAACACCCCTCAGGACACCACGTGGATGGGAGTCAAGGGATTTCGCTGAGCCCACCCCAAGGAGGAGCAAACAACTTGGCCTGGGTGTGTGATGCTGGTTGGGGCAATGGCATGCAGTGGCACTGAGTTGGGGGTCGGGAGGGCTATGATTGGTTCTGGGAATTGATGTCATTTAGTTTATAAAAGAGGGCTGTAGCAAGGAATAAACTGAATTCCCCTTAACATCATTATGGAATTCCCAGTCATCATTTTTTAATCTTTTGTGTGCATACAGGCCAAAGCAGGCCTGCATTTCATTCCAGTGGCCAGTGGGTTAGAAAGAGGTTCCAGTGAGGACCGCCAATCTGGATAGCTGGTGTTGTGAGTGGACATAGACTGAAGATAGGCCAACAGCCATCATCCTGAAATTCCTGTCCAGGGTTCAGCAGTCTCTGTGTAGGTGGGAAGTCACGGCCAAGAGTGGTAAATATGTCTCATTGTCTTAGGCTAAAGGCCTGAGTTGGAAGTACCACCGAGGCCGGGCTATGGAAAGTAGCAGGCTGGCCTCTGCAGCTGCTGGCAGGTGCTGTGTCCCCCTCCCCTTAGCAGGGCCATGTGGTCCCTGTTTGGTACAAAAGAAAGCTTCCTACATTAGATCATCTTTCAAATAAGAACAAATCAGAGAAAATAATTCAGAATGTTTAAGCAGAAAGGTGAAGCTGGATTGACTTTGCCAAAGAGGTTCCTTGAATAAATAAGTACAATTGAACTATATATTGGTCTCCTTTAGAAGATTTGAAAAATATATAGTTTCATTGTTTTGTTTCTTTTTTCCAAGAGCATCATATCCAAAATACTAAAAGCTATCTTTTTCCTTATCTCTAAAATCTTATATACCTTTAAAAAAAAGTAATGCCTACTTTATTTCATTCAAAATAGAATACCTTAAATTTAATTTAAGAATGCATGAAATCAAATTTGTGGACACTTCTAAGCTTCACAAACATTTTACACCACAGGAGATGAGGCCTTTACCATATTACAGGTACTGGCACATGGTGTTTCAGGTAAACAGGTCTATGCTGTAAACAAGGTCAAATGTAAACAGAGAATAAAAGCTTCCAAGTCCAGATTTTAAGGCTTTTCTACCGTGAGCATGAAACATATTCTAAGTTAGGTAAAATTCATTGTAAACAGAGGAGAAAACAAAGAAAGGACTCACAAGTAAATATCTCTCATTTCCGAAATTAGAGAGATTCCCATTATACCAACAGAACTCAGATAATAAAAATCTGACTCTCAACCATTGCTTTTTTTTCCCATGGGGAATAATGCTTTAACATAAGCAAAACAGAATTACAGCTAATAGCAAAATAAAGCCATGGGAGCAAGAGGAAGGAAGTATTGAAGGGGAGAGGGTTCAGCACAGGTGAAGTTCCATTTTACCGTGCCCATAAATCTAATGTCCAGAGGAGGTGGAGTGGGTATGCTTGGAGATTTCACAGATACTAATGTGCATTCTGGATCTTATCAGTCATAGAGTTTAATTGCCTAGAGCAATTAAACTAAATTAAAGGTGTCTAACTGACTACTTATTGGCATCTTCAAAATTGTCCATGAGTAATTTTCATTGCCAAAAATCAAGTCTTATAAACATGTTAATGCTTATCACGAAGGTATTTGCCTGGTTAATAGAGGTTCCAATACAATGCTATGGTTGATTCAGTGCATTTGGGCCACAATTATTTCTATAGACAATTGTAAAAGACTTGCTGATATAAGTTATTCAAAGTTAAAAGCAGAACCACTCAATGCCCTAGAGGTCAATAAAACTTTGAATTTTGTGGTGATAGTCCTACAAGATAGAAACATGTGTTTCTTTCCTAAGCAATATACAACTTAAAAACTAACCTTGTGGTTTCCACATTCTGACTATTGTGACTAGGGCAGCAATGAACAGGGGCGAACAAATAAATCTGTAGTAGGCCACAGAGTCCTTTGGGCATTGGCCCAAGAGTGTTCAGGTTGGATCATGTGGCAGATCTATTTCTCACTTATGGAGGGATTTCCACACAGATTGCCATAGTGGCTGTTCCAGAAATATATATATTTCTTTTACCTGAAAGAAACTGTACCATTATGTTGCTATGTGTGCGATCAAACTTTCCTAGCAGCGAATCTTGCGAATTATAACAGCAACTGGCTTGGCTGGATATGTCGACTATTGCACAAATGTTAGGAAATAACCAACTACTTTCTAATTTGATTTAAAGTTGGCTTCATAGGATTGAGCTCATATCTGACACTTATATTAGGCCTAGGAAACTGTGATTTTTCAGGTCACAGGACATACAGAAGAGCCTCTTGTTATTCTGCTAAGTAGAAATAGAATTAAAGTGTTTTTTGATGACTTATTGATATGCCCATTATACCCAGATTAATGCATCTCTAAAGTCTCATCACAGATGCTTCTTCATGTAGCAGATGGTCATTAACACAGAGACCCACAATGGACCCACACTCTAGAGTGTAGATCCCTGCTTTTCTTATGACACTTTCTTCCTCTTGAATGTCTTCATGTCTTTCTGCCATGTTTATACTTGTTTCCAAAGTTATGAATCTTAGCTTTCTGGCTTTTCTGAGATGTATTTCATATGAAATATGATCAATTAATACAAAAAGGGAACTAAAGTTAGGAATGTATGGAGAGACCATGGAATGTTTCACATTTTGTTTCTACCTTCTATCTGTGGTAAAACAGTAGTTCTAGTCTTCTTATTTATTCATCTTTCCCAATATGATCTTTGTGTCCAATTTTGACAAAAATTTGTGTGATTTCTACTTCATTTATTCTCCAGCCCTTAACTAGTACATTTTTTATTCAAGCTCTAATATTGGTTATGTTTCCTTTATGCTGTTATTTACTCTGTCATAACCTCCTTTTTTCTGGCTTAGATCATCTTTTGATTATTTTTTCTTCTAGAGCAAACTATTTTTTTTTTTAATTTTTATTGATGGTTTGTGCATTTTATACATCATTTTCCAATTCAGATCAGGCATATTTCCCTTTCCCTTCCCCCCCACCCCCACCCCATCCCAGATCATGTATTCTGCCATAACTGTCCTGCATCTTTCAGGTTTTTTTTTTTTTNTCTGGATACATAAACTTGAATCTATAGGCATATATATAGGATGGAAAACAGGAACTATGAGCCAGCTTATGGGAGGAGGACTGATAGTTGAGGGCTCTAATAATGATGAATAGTACGCTATCAAATGGCACAAATATCAAAAATACATTCAGAAAATAGTATTTTATAAATTTTTGGTCTTTTTGAACAGGGTATCTCTGTAGCTCTGGATGTCCTGAACCACTCTGTACTGTAGACTAGGGCTGGCCTTGAACTCACAGAGATAGCCTATCTCACAGAGATAGCCTATCTCACAGAGATAGCCTGTCTCTGCCTCCCAAAAAATATTTTTAAAAATTTTTTAATTATGTGTGCATGTGTGGTGTGTGTGGGGGGGGTGCAGGTCTGTGTGCCTTGTGTGCGCACACATATAGGAGTAAAGTAAGCCACAGAGATGGAATAAAAATATGGGATGGATCCCTTTTAACGGGTTAAGAGATGGTTGTGGTACCAAATGAAGTGGGTGCTAGGAACCGAATTCAGGTGTTCTCCAAGACCAGCAAGCATTCTTAATGGTCTGAGGCATCCCTTTGGCCCCAGATGAAATAATGATAACAAAGAGCCAAATTGTCTCTAATTTCTAGGTACATAGGAGGAAGGCAAAACCAAATTTTAAAACAGTTATTATGTATAAAGGCTACTAGCAACACCAGAGCTATGTTCCCGTCCCTAGAAATACTGTTATATTTATTGTGGTCCTGGGTTTTTGTACACTTTGTGAGGGCACAAACTATTTTTAAAAAATCCATTTAAATGACTAGGCAACTGAAGTCCAATAAGGTTACTAAGGAAGCCCAGCATCATTAAGCTTGTAGACTATTTCAGCTGCTGTTAGTACAGAGTCATTTTCAGTATGTGCTGATACCCTCTCCCCCACTTTTTCCCATTAGTGTCTTTCAACATTTCTCATTCCATTGGAGTCCAACTGCTTGATGACTACACCTCACAGTGTGGAAATACTACATGTTATATTTAATTACACCAACTTAGCCTTGTGTTTTACATAGACAAATATTATGACAAATAGAAGGAACTTTTCACTGCACCGTTAAACACCACGGATGTGAAGTTTTTGGTTTCTGGAAAGTAAGCACGGTTCTGTTTGCATAAAGTATAGCAGAGCATAAAGGGTTCCTGAAAGCCACCAGTAACCATATACCCCCTCGCAAATTAATAGCAGAGATATGACACAAAACTATTTTCCCCATCATTTGCTAACTCTGTTGATACAAGCAAAGGATAATTTTTAAAAAGTCCTCTACTATATATTTTAGATCATTAATAATATCGGATATGTTTTTTTTTCATTTCCTCACAGTGCATGTCACTGTCCTCAACAATTCTTATGTGTTTCTGCCTCCTGGATATCTCTTTGAAATTAAAACATGAAATTTTATGCTGTCAAAATTGGATTAATATTAGTATTCAAGGAATACCTCACTACAGTAAAACTTTGAGATCTTTAATAGGACACAGTGTTCATAATTTTTAATACACATTATGTCAGAAATGTAAACATATGATAGACTGTGAAATATGGCATGTTATATTAGCATTTCCAACATCCTTAGTCAATATTCTGATAAGAAACTTCATTCACCTAAATTGATATTAATACTTAATTTATAAGGGAGGAGTGTATTTGTATGAATATATTCCTCTTCAATAGTAGTGATGTGAGGGAAATACAAAATATGTGTACAAGATCTTGTCTAAGATTTATAGATTTTCTAATTTTCATTTTATTTAGTTTTTTTTTTTTTTTTTTTTTTTTTTTTTTTTTTTTTTTTTAATTTTTATGTGCATGTACATGCAGTGCCTACTGAGACCAGAGATGTTGGGTCCTATGGTACTGGATTTATAGACAGTTATTTGCCACCTTGTGGGTGCTAGAATTCAAACCCACGTCTTCTGCAGAGCATTCAGTGCTCTTAACTGCGAACCAAGCTCGCCAGTCCACACATTTCACTCTTTCCAATGTATTAGAGCAATAGGTATTTATGTATCCTCATAAGCAAAGACTGTTTCTCTTCTCTGGTTTATGCACACTGTGATTAGAAACATCTTAATCTGTTGAAGGTCAGATAGTGTGAAGGGGCCTGATGCATCCCAGAAAAAAAAAAAAAAAAACTTCCAAATCTGTGATCTTATTTAAGTTTTGAAAGTTAGCCAAGTCTATTATTTGTATTTATAATTTAAAAAGTCACTGTGCTCTCAAAATATGTAGAGACCCCCCGATGGTACTGATATTTGATATTTGATTAGGTTAAGATGCAAATGTGAACCTTCCATATGCTGCTGGATAGCACGGGAACAACAGGTTCCTCTAGCCAGCCCACCTTGGATATTTCAGTTATAAATATTCACAAGCTCTGTTAATGTCCCATCATGATGACTTAGCTTTGCATCTGCCAGCCTCTGGGCCAGTGATCAAATTTGCCATTCTGTTCTCAGTAGTGCAAATTAATGCTACTAAAATAATGGGTCTTGAAAGTGGGCAATTTTTCTAAAATTACTAGAATTAAATCCTGAAATGTTTACTCCAATTAAAAAAGATATATAAGAAAACACTTAGATTATAAAAGAAAGTTGTATTAGAATTGGAAGAAATTTTGTCATACAAATAAAGTTGTCTTATTTAAAAAGTAGTTCTTAATCAGAAATTGGATAAGACTAGAGGGCAATAATTATATCAGGTGGGAAAGATAGTGATTATTGCAGAATGTACTAGCAAGTTAGATCTTCTGGCCTAGATGTTGAAATCAATGCTTACTAAAGCGAGAATCTTTTTTTTTTGAATTTATTTATTTTTATTTCTGTATGTTTTGAATGTGCTGTGTCTGCATGCAAGTGTGGGCACCCGTGTCGTGCAATGCCGCGGAGGTTCAGAAAAGGGTGGTGTCGGAATTTCCCCTGGAACTGGAGTGCTCCTGGAATTGAGTTTTTCAGGATGGTTCTCGGCAGCCATGTGGGTGCTGAGGATCGAACCCGGGTCCTCTGTAAGAGTGGTCGGCGCTCTTACTGCTAGGCCATCTCGCCAGTCCCCTAAAGCGAAATCTTTTAGACAATCTTCATGCACAAAAGATTCTGGAATTACAGGAATATTAGCTCACTTTTGTGTATACAGAGACAGACATGGGGAAGAATGAGAGATCTTAGGTTCCTAACTTTTTCTGCTATTCTGAATTATTCAGAAAAGTGTAACCTCCTCTTTTTTCTTTCTATCTCTTGTCTAGGCATGGACTGTCCCCAAAATTTGCAACTTCTTATTATTTTTCTAAGTTTCAGATCCCTGACATGAGACTGTTACTTTGTTAAATGTCTGAACTCCATGCCAGCTTTAAACAGGCAAGTGGTTTATTTTTTTTTTTCTTTTTTCCACTCTCCTCTCTAGAGCAGCAGGTAGGATTTACATCTTACCTGCCCTCTGGGTTTTTTAAATCCTAATAATAAAATTGTCCTAAGGCTTCTGCCTGAGTCCATTCTTAAATTTCTGTTTATGGATAAGAAACAATGAAAGAAGACTCTGTTTCTCTTGCAGGATCTGGCAACCCAGACGGGATCACAAAAATTCCAGTAACAAAAGCATGTAATTTATGGCTAACTCTCTGATATCATACAACTCTAACATTTCTAAGGTTCAATTGTGATATTATTTTTCTCATCCCCATTCTCATTATTCTAGATCCTCATTTTCAGTCAGGCTTTTCTCATATTAGCTGTGGGTAAGGAATAAGATTTTGCTTGTGGATTGCATAAGCTTTATTTCTTGAGGAATCGTGCGGTTCAGTATTCACTGAGAACTAGGGAGTGTTGTAGTTTAGGAATTTCTCTATCCTCCAGGATGTGGAAGATGTCAAAGAGCTTGACCATTTCAGGGTCTTAGCAGAAACAATAGTTCAACATTCTGTCAATCTCTTCTTGCACGCGTGGACTGGAATGAAGATCAAAGCAGAAATCTCAGTGATCTATTCTAGCGCCTCCCTAGCAATGCAGAGCTTCCTGTGCTTCCTTTTCCACTAAGCTGGTATACATGCTTATTCTTCTGGGAGCTTACACTGCTTTATTTCTTTTCGATGCTCCATAGAGATAGTAATTGCCATATAAGCAATACCTGAATGGCTCACTGTTTCAGACAATTCCATGAGGTCTAAAAAAGCTCCTACTGTCCAATTCTAATGTTGCACTGAGTAAGACAGTTACAGCAAAAAAAACCCTCAGTTAACCAACTGAGCATAAATAAGCATATTTTTTAAGCAGCTAGAAGTGTAGAAGCAAAGACAGTGATGAGTTTAATAGGACTTTAATTACCTGCATTGAGTATAGAAATCAGAGTTTTCTAAAACCTCGAAAGGAAAAAAATGAGAATAAATGAGAACTTCATATCTTTTTAAAAAACAAAAAAAAAAAAAAAAAAAAAGGATTTTTATTTTTTTAATAGATATTTTTTAAATTTCAAAGTTATTTCTGTATGTGTATGAATGTGCTGTCCTGCATGCAAGTTTTGTGCACCCGTTCGTGCAATGCCGCGGAGGGCAGAAGAGGGTGTCAGATTCACCTGAACTGGAGTTCTTCCTGGAATTTGGAGTTTTCGGACGGTTCTTGACGCCAGGTGGGTGCTGGGGATCAAACCCGGGTCACCTGCAAGAGCGGTTGTGCTCTTAACCGCTAGGGCTATCCGCCAGCCCCTAAAAAGATTTTAATTTAATATGAGGGCATGCATTGCCTCCATGTGATATAAGGGTCCCTGTTCCGGAAAATGCCACAGAAATCAGAAGAAAGCAATCGATTCCCTTGGAACTAGAGTCCATGGATGGAGGATGATAGCTGCCTAGTTTTGCTTGGAATCCAAACTCAGGTCTCTACAAGTTGTAACCACTGAGTCATCTCTCCAGTTCCTCAAAACTAATTTCTTAATAGTTATTTAAAGCTATTTAAATATGATGTGCTATCTCATTAGGTATAGGAATTTAAGAATCTGTGTAGAAGTTAATATACCAGATGGTTTTACATATGCCCAAGGTGTGCAATTTTCTACTGGTAGCAGGAAAAAGTTAAGTGCAGCATCACTGGTGATGGTTTCACTAGTGTGAAAAGGCAAGGCTGTAAACCATAATGTCCAAGGGAATTTAACAAAAGCATAGCTTATCTGCTGATGTTTGGAGTCCTTGGAGATTCATATGGCTCAGCATTGTCTTACCCAGTGAATAGGTCTTGATATGTTTGTATGCACTTGATAAATTGCTCACTGAAATATTTTTCACATTCTGATCACAAAACACTTTGATATGACTCACATATTCTGAGATCCATTGATTCTTTAACCTTATGTGAAATTTCTCTGGGATTATTTCTGACAATTCTGAGGACATACCTTATATGTGCCCAATGATTTGTGCTATATAATCCTCTGGATTCTTCTGTTGTATGTGAAGCCTGATATACTGAGCATCTCTTTCAGAACCACTGATCAACCAGTCAGGCTGGGGGCAGCTACTCAGTAGCCTGTTCACAAGATCCTCCCCACCCCTGACTTCCTGAAATCACCAATTCTACAGTAAGGTCCCTTTAAAAATCTCCTGATGAACTGAATGTGGGAAATTTCATCAAGAATTAAAATGTGTTTCTGATTAGGGACCTGTAATACTATAAGAAAGTATCACAGGGTGTCAAGATCTCATTTACTTAGAGGCCACTGAAAAGGTCACTATAGTGCCCTTTCTTTATCTACATATGGTCCTATGATAGTAAAGATATCATATGCCATTAAATAGTACAGTAGACTTCCATATTTGGTCACATGCATGGTTGGCTAAATTTTTTAGGGTGAGTTGTCTCCCATGTGAGACTCAATATTTACACATAATTGGATCCTGGTTGTTCCAACTCGTTGCTTTGACAGACAGTCCTGGAATTGGTAGTAACGACACAGCACACAGATTAGAATGAAAGCTCATTTTAGCCAGGTTCACAATTCCATTGACTCCTCTTATCATCTATTGTTTACTTGAGTAGCAATAAGTAACTCACTCTTAAAAATGCAAGTTTGTGAATCTTGAACCATTTTCCTCTGGAACCATTTTCACATTCACTGCTATTTTCTTTGGGTAAAACTGAAAATGATACTCAATTCAGTAAACTTTTAATTTCAATCTTGATTTAAACAAATTCATCCTGAATTGATTCCCTTTGTGGGTGTGGTTAATGATACTTTTTTGTTAGCAAATTTTTATGTGTAGCCAAGTGGAATCCGATATTAGTTACTGTTCTCTTGCTGTGATAAAAACACCAATTCCACGGCAATGCCTAGAAGGAAGATTTGATTAGACATATGGATCTAGAGGAGTCGAAGTCCATAATGCCAAGAGAACCAGAAAGATGAGCAATTATCCCTTCAAGCAGGTGCAGGAGGCAGAAAGAGAGCATTAGAGATCTGGCAAGCCTTCAGAACTCTCAAAGGCCACTTTCAGTAACATGCTTCCTCCAGCAAGGGCACATGTCCTAAACTTCTCAAAGCAGTGCCACCAGCGGGGTAAAACAGCCAAAAACCCAGAGCATATGGGACACATTTAATTAGGAGTTAAGAAACCAGAAATCATGCTTCAATCAAACCTTAACCAAAAATATAATCTTAACTCATTATTTTTCTCAAGCACTTTTGCTCCCTTCTCACTTGTGTTTCTCTGCTCGGTCATTATTTTGAAGTAATTATATATCAAACTTTTCAATTTCTAACCAAGAAGTGCAAAAAGCCAACCTGAACTCTGTGGCATTTTCATTCCTTAATATAATTCTATCTTCATGTTGACAGCCATATTTCAGAACATTCAAGATTTGTTGTAACTTCTATTTCTTTATTCTTCAACTCCTTGAAATCTCAATTCAAACTTCCAACCCTCTGTTCAAGTTAACTTTACCAGGAAAGAGAAAACACAATTTTGACATACAGTCTCAGTCTTTCCAATATCATCAGGTTAATTGAACAGTTGCCTAAGCCTACCAAGAAGTCATACTACCAGAGAGTCTATTAATGTAGTCATCCTGCTAACAAAAATGAAAATTTTCAATGCCTGTGTTCTTGCCAATATCATGATCATTTATTTGAGATTGCGACAAAGTTACACTGTCTGCACAAATCATGGGTTTGGTTGATTGGGCTTTGAGGCAAATTTTCACATCCTCATGACTACAGTTAATTAGATAAAGTAAGATGTGCGAAGAAGACTATATTCATTGTCCGAAGAAAGTTGATAATATTTAATTTCCAGAAAATTTGCATTTAGGAAACAGGAGTTCAGACAGTTACAAGCTGCAGCACTAAGAATGTCTAGAACACAGGTAGGAGCCCCCCAGGGTTTGTGTGGGTAAGACCATGAGAGGGGTTGTCCTAAGGCTGAGATATTCTCTCAATAAGAGGGAGCAGAAATAGAAATATCTGGGGAAAAATTGTTCAGAATCCATATCCATTAGTTTCCATCTCCAAAGAATCCAGCCGGTCATTTTCCACTTATGAATATCAAGTTTCAATTGCTGGAGCACTTCCACATTTAAAAACTGAACTTACTAGTTTGAGAAAACATGTTTAGATGTTTTTCTTCCTCCCAAATGATGTGTGATAAAACTACTACATTAAGGAGAAGAAGTGATACCTTAAGGGCATTAAGCCGAATAATAATAAATCACATATAATTTTTTAAGCCTCACATAATGAAAAATAACATTTTCTGGTCATAAATTTTATGCTACTCATATGGTAAGTTGACACAGTTGTTCTTGTTTTGTTAATCTATTCACATTTAAAAGATGACCTCATTAAGTATAAACACAAATTTTCAAATGTCATGACTGCCTCTACTAGATAATGTTTGTTTTGTTGAGTTTCAGTTTAAAAGCAGATTTAAAGAACAGGGGAAAAGTGTCCTATTTTAAATGTTAAATTGTTGTCGCCTATTTCTTGTTCTTATGTATTTTTATGTTCATTTTGACAATATCCTAGAAAAAGAACCTAGATAAAGTAATCTTTTGAGCAGCTGAATATCAGGAAATAAAATAGAGTAAATTACCATAAATCCTTTGTACAACTTACTTAGCAATGGAGAAATTACTTCGTTTTGAAATTACATCTATCTGTATTAATAAGAAAGCTGTGATAAATGTCTGAAAGCATTCTATCTGTTATATTTATTATGTAGAGATAAAATAAACACATATTTCACCGAATAAAGATACAAATTATATACACATTACAAGTTATATATAGACTGCATACACTGAGTTCCATATAAGTAATGGCCCCTCTCTTTGGACAGGAGAATGCCCACAACCATTCCTGGAGATTATGCCAGGTACTTCACAAAAACTAGAGATTTCAAGTATACAGATGGTCTCTGGAATGCAACAGAGTGTTACCAAGGCCACTAAACCAATAAAGACAAATACGGTTCTCCTTGAGTCAAGACAAGACTCCTCTGCAGGAACCAGCGTACTACCTCACGTGCCTGAAATACTGTGCAGCAGTGGCAGCCATATGTCGGATATCCCAAATCTAAGGGATTAACTCTCTCCTTGGAGGAATCAACCCACGTTGGTTTGATGCCCACAAAGCTTACATCTTCCATTTTAGGGAAGTTTATACAACCCACACACGAAGCCCCTGTCATACATAAACAGAAGAAAATGAATCATGGATTAACATACATGCCAAACATCTGTTGTCTATACAAAGTAAACCTACCAAACAATGTAGTACTGTTGTGTAAATACACACACACACACACACACACACACACACACACATATATATTATAAACCATATATAATAAAATATATATATATATAGTGTATATGTATGAATTTGCAGTTTTTGCTTCTTCTGTTAGGAAAAATCGAAGGGCTATATATTATTACTGTTTAAATATCTATATATCTAATTGCGCTGTGCTTCATTAGTAGGTCGAAAGGTTATGCCTGCAAAACTTGGCACCCATGAAAAGAAAACAGCCAGAATTTGACTAGAGACCAAGACAAAAGCTCCAGAGAAAGCTAGACTGTGTTGCTTCTCATCCACCTGTGCCCCTTTTTCTAAGCCTAGGGAACAGTCATGGGAAGAGGGGGGGGTAGAAGTAAGGCTGAGATTGGGGTGAATGGTGAAACTACAAAAATATCAAACTGGCACTCATTGCTCAACTGATTGCACATACCACCACCTGCGGGTGGTGGAACCCCCATTCGCTGTGTGGGTTTTGGGCAACAACTGCTCGCAAATTGGTTATACAGTAGGATGCTGTACTTCAAAAAAAAAAAATATCAAACTTAATTAAAAAAATGAAAACAAAACAAAACAAAAAAAAACAAGAGAAAGATGCAGAATAAGACTTACAGCAGAATGTATGATCTGGGATGTTAGGGGTGGGGTGGGGGGAAGGGAAGGGTTATATGCCTGAACTGAATTGGAAAATGATGTATGAAATACACAAGCATCAATAAAAATTAAAATTAAAATAAAAAAAAACTAGATTTCTAATTTATTTTTTTTTTTTTTTTTTTCAAAAAGAGAATTTTTTTTCTTTTACTTTGTTATGTAACCTACTGAATCAGTTTCTGTGTCTTTGGTAGGAGCCTAATTCATAATCAGTGCCTGAAAACATGGTAAAACTAGTGCATTGGAGTCGCAGGTGTTGATTACAGAACAAATCCTGATTTCACACTGTCTAAGTCAATATATCAATGGATGAATGTGAAGATCACCAAATTATGACAAACAAAATATTTGGGGACCATCATTGTTGCCTTGACAACCATTTGTCAGAAAACACTGCATATGAAATTCAAAAATTTGGTAAGTTTCTAGCAAATAAGACATAAAAATAAACGTTATACTGAAATATAAAAGGAAGAAGAAAAGCTAAAGAAATTGAAAAGCATTTCTCTGGACTATCTTTAGAAGAACAAAAAAAAAAAAACTTTATCTTTGGTTTTTTTTTTTTTTTATAAGAAAAAATATATAGTTTAGTAGTATCATTTTATCATCAGTAATGTTTACTAGATGAATCCCTGCTACCTGAAATTTTTATATATGTTGTATTTCATTAAAAATGCATGTTATTCCTATATGAAATTAGGCAACTATATTCCTGGTAAAGTTCATATAAAAGTCACTGTGGAAGGAAGACAGATTAGTCAAGCTATTAATTATGTTGCTGAATCTAATGTTTTGTTTGTTTTAGCTTAAAATTTTCTTTCTTTATTAAAGTCATTAGTACTTGACAGTGAATAAGCTTGTGTGGAAAATCCCTAATTAGGTTGGAAAAAATTTAAATTTATTTGCAGTGTAATATACCTGAGGTTTTGTCAATATGGGTGGATATAATGATCCTCATAAAGAAGCCATGAGGTCTAAGTCAAAACTGAGAAATTATTTTCAACACTAGTTGAATGATGAACAAAGTTATAATTTTGCTGATGACTCCTCTCTGTGCAGACATTAGACATGTAAAGGGAAGGGTATGCTGTAAATCAAAAAATAGTTCCATTAATCATAATGGGGGTTAAATGTATGTCAGGAGAATGAATCCTCTTGGGCATTTAGAATAGGTTTTAGTTGCTATACATCTGTTGATATAGCTTGCTAAGATAATTTCACACTTTCAAAGAGTCACTGCTTTTGGCAAGATTAAATAAGAAGGATCCACCTGGCCATGCCATTTCGAAAACTCTGGCTCTCAAATGTTCCTGAGGAATCATGAGGCATATGAGATGACATATGTAAAATTCTTGCACAGTGTAGACAGAGTGATCCATACTGCCTGCCCCTACAGGTAAATTAAAGACATGCTGCAGAACAATGGCTGTGCCATCTGCATGCTTTGGTCCTACCAGCTCTCTGGAGGTTAGACAGAGCTGCTCCTCCAGTGCAACACAGCATAGTTTGTCCTTGTGCCAGGTTTGGGTAAATGCTGCGAATTGAGCTGTCTGGCTTTGGTTCTATAATCAAGATATATTAAGATCTTACAAATGCAAATAGCTTCATTAGAGTATTGATGCCTTTAGGCAGGAAGAAGGGAGATTACTGAAAAAAAAGTATGGAGAAAATGCCTTTGAAGAGTCTAGAAAAAGAAGAGGGAAAATGTCCAGTTGGACTGGGAAAAGTATTTTATAAAAATTTTATTGATGTTTGCTTATTTCATATATCACTTCTCAGCCCAATTTAGACACATACCCATTCCATGCCCCCCCGCCCCCATCCAGTTCATGCATTCGCTATACATGTCTTGCATCTTTTGCTCAGGCTTTTTAAAGATTTTCTCTGCAGAGGTTTATTGTTTTGGGCAAAGTTAACTCTGTTTCAGTCAGTTTCTTTGACCCGTCCTTTTGTTGTTGTTGTGCCTTCCCATTTGTATGTTCCAGACTAATGCAGATATATATATATATATATATATATAGATATATATTATGTGTTGGGTGTGTGTGTGTGTGACATATGTACAACCTCTGACACAATCTTATGGTTCACTATATATATAATCTATATAAATATAGATATATGTCACATATAACCAAAATTATAACCTCTGACAACAGTCTCACTTGATGTCCAGGGTTCTCTCCAGTTTCACTTTATTTTTTTATACTTCTTCATGTTTTTAATTTTTAACCAATAAGTAATAATTATGAATACAAGCATCCTTCATGTAAAACCAATTTGCAAGAAGTTGTGCCCGAACCCACACAGCCCCCAAGGGTCCCCACCATCCAGCTGGGGGGGCTTCTATGTTCAATCAAGTTGATCAGATGAGTGTCCAGACTATATTGCAGTTCACTTTATATCCAGGGTTCTCTCCAGTTAGATTTGAGATTGAAGACTTTTGCTGTATAAGTGCACAAATCATTTTACACCACAACTTCATGTTGATGTCTCTTTTGTCGTCACATAAATAGTTTGCTCTACAAGCCTACATCCTCTACAGGTTAGGAGATGTCATAAGCCACAGTAAGACCCCTGTATATTTATCAGGGGGTAAAAAATGTAATTCATGAATTAACATATCATCCAAACATATGTGTCTATGCCAAAGTAAACCTACCATACTATTAGTGCTGCTTAAATAACTATAATATCTAATTGCTTGTGCTTCATTAGTAGGATCGAAAGGTTACTCCTGAAAAAACTGTCAGCCCATGAAAGGAAACAGCCAGAATTGACCAGAATCCAAGTCAACAGCTCCAGAGAGAGAGAACAGTTTTGCTTCTCATCCACCTGTGCCCCTTTTCTAACTAAGCCTAGGGAACAAACTGCGGAAGAGGGGGCGTGTAGAATGTAAAGGCGTGCGATTGGGGTGAACGGTGAAACTACAGCGATGTAGTCTGGACATCATTTAATCAAACTTGATTGAACAAACACCTGTCAACCTCCACTGAATGGGTGGACTATGGGGTTTGGGCACAACAGTCTATAGATTGGTTTTGCACGAAGGAGCTTACTCATGGATTATCACTTATAGCTAAAAAAAATGAAAAAGATGTATGAAAACAAATGATTCACTCAAGAGGGTGTAAAGAGCTGACAGAGACTTCATCAGTAAGGAAGTAAAGATGGCTGAGAAACATCTTTAAAAGTGTTCAGCCGGGCGTAGTGGTGCACACCTTTAATCCTAGCACTTGGGAGGCAGAGGCAGGCGGATCTTTGTGAGTTCAAGTCCAGCCTGGTCTAAAGAGTGAGTTCCAGGACAGCTGGGACAACAGGGAGACCCTGTCTCAAAAAGACAAAAAAAAAAAAAAAAAGTGTTCAACATTGGGGTGGGAGAGATGGCCTAGCAGTTAACTGCTCTTGCAGAGTAACCGGGTTTGATCCCCAGCACCCACATGGCGGTTGAGAACCGTCTGTAACTCCAATTCCAGGAGAACTCCAGTTCCAGGGGAATCCGACGCCCTCTTCTGACCTCCGCGGCACTGCACAACATGGGTACACAAACCTACATGCAGACCATACATGCATACACATAACTAAATTAATAAAATAAAATAATTTTTAAAGTTTTTTTAAAAAGTGTTCAACATCGTTAATAATTAAGGAAATGCAAATTAAACTGCTCTAAGATATCATCTCACTCTGATAAGACTGGCTAATATCATGAAAACCAAAGACACCAAAGGCTGGAAAGCTTCGGGGAAAAGGGGAACACTCATCCACTGCTGTTGGGATTGTAACCTTGTACAACCACTGTGGAAATCAGGGAGAAGAACCCTTTAAAAGACGGAAAATGAGCCTACCACAAGACCCAGCCATACCTGGGTATATACCCACAAAACTCATCCAACCGCAGTGCTGGAACCAACCCAAATTCCACTCAATGGATGAGTGGATAACAAATACGTGGTACATCTACACAATGGAGTTCTATTCAGCAGTAAATAAAGATAAAATCATGAACTTTGCTGGTAAATGAAGCCATTATGCTAAGTGAAGTATCTCAGTCCCCCAAAAAACAAAGGGGGAATGGTTTCCCCTCACTTGTGGATGCTAGCAACAAATCCCCTAATTGAAAAGCAAGCTGAGCAACTTTATTGTTATATTTCTTTCTATCTAAAAGCAACTGTGTTGTTATAATGTGAATTGGCCCTATCATTAACTTACCACTTACTTTCAGACATTGTAATTACTGTAAGTGGGTGGGAGGTATATATACATATTTTAGTGTAATATAAAATTAAAGGGAAAAATATGAATTCCTAAACATATTTCAGAGTTAACATACAGTTTACTCCAGGAGGAAATAATTCTGACACATATATGAAGTTTATATAGGCATATTTTGGAACAATACAAATGGGAAGGCACAACAACAACAAAAGGACTGGGTCAAAGAACTGACTGAAAGAGTTAACTTCTGCCCAAAACAATAAACCTCTGCAGAGAAAATCTTTAAAAAGCCTGAGCAAAAGATGCAAGACATGTATAGCAGAATGCATGAACTGGGATGGGGCGGGGGGCATGGAAATGGGTATGTGTCTAAATTGGGCTGAGAAGTGATATATGAAATAAGCAAAACATCAATAAAATATTTTATATAAAATACTTTTCCCAGTCCACTGGACATTTTTCCCTCTTCTTTTTCTAGACTCTTCAAAGGCATTTTCTCCATACTTTTTTTTCAGTAATCTCCCTTCTTCCTGCCTAAAGGCATCAATACTCTAATGAAGCTATTTGCATTTGTAAGATCTTAATATATCTTGATTATAGAACCAAAGCCAGACAGCTCAATTCGCAGCATTTACCCAAACCTGGCACAAGGACAAACTATGCTGTGTTGCACTGGAGGAGCAGCTCTGTCTAACCTCCAGAGAGCTGGTAGGACCAAAGCATGCAGATGGCACAGCCATTGTTCTGCAGCATGTCTTTAATTTACCTGTAGGGGCAGGCAGTATGGATCACTCTGTCTACACTGTGCAAGAATTTTACATATGTCATCTCATATGCCTCATGATTCCTCAGGAACATTTGAGAGCCAGAGTTTTCGAAATGGCATGGCCAGGTGGATCCTTCTTATTTAATCTTGCCAAAAGCAGTGACTCTTTGAAAGTGTGAAATTATCTTAGCAAGCTATATCAACAGATGTATAGCAACTAAAACCTATTCTAAATGCCCAAGAGGATTCATTCTCCTGACATACATTTAACCCCCATTATGATTAATGGAACTATTTTTTGATTTACAGCATACCCTTCCCTTTACATGTCTAATGTCTGCACAGAGAGGAGTCATCAGCAAAATTATAACTTTGTTCATCATTCAACTAGTGTTGAAAATAATTTCTCAGTTTTGACTTAGACCTCATGGCTTCTTTATGAGGATCATTATATCCACCCATATTGACAAAACCTCAGGTATATTACACTGCAATAAATTTAAAATTTTTTTCCAACCTAATTAGGGATTTTCCACACAAGATTATTCACTGTCAAGTACTAATGACTTTAATAAAGAAAGAAATTTTAAGCTAAAACAAACAAAACATTAGATTCAGCAACATAATTAATAGCTTGACTAATCTGTCTTCCTTCCACAGTGACTTTTATATGAACTTTACCAGGAATATAGTTGCCTAATTTCATATAGGAATAACATGCATTTTTAATGAAATACAACATATATAAAAATTTCAGGTAGCAGGGATTCATCTAGTAAACATTACTGATGATAAAATGATACTACTAAACTATATATTTTCTTGCCATAATTACCTAAATTTATGTAGTAACTTAATTCTCATGGTGTTCTTCCTAAAGATAGTCCAGAGAAAATGCTTTTCAATTTCTTTAGCTTTTCTTCTTCCTTTTATATTTCAGTATAACGTTTATTTTTATGTCTTATTTGCTAGAAACTTACCAAATTTTTGAATTTCATATGCAGTGTTTTCTGACAAATGGTTGTCAAGGCAACAATGATGGTCCCCAAATATTTTGTTTGTCATAATTTGGTGATCTTCACATTCATCCATTGATATATTGACTTAGACAGTGTGAAATCAGGATTTGTTCTGTAATCAACACCTGCGACTCCAATGCACTAGTTTTACCATGTTTTCAGGCACTGATTATGAATTAGGCTCCTACCAAAGACACAGAAACTGATTCAGTAGGTTACATAACAAAGTAAAAGAAAAAAAATTCTCTTTTTGAAGAAAACATTCCCCAAACAATAAATTAGAAATCTCTAGTTTTTTTTTTATTTTAATTTTAATTTTTATTGATGCTTTGTGTATTTCATACATCATTTTCCAATTCAGTTCAGGCATATAACCCCTTCCCTTCCCCCCACCCCACCCCTACCCATCCCAGATCATACATTCTGCTGTAACTTTTCTGCATCTTTCTCTGTTTTTTTGTTTTGTTTTGTTTTCATTTTTTTAACAATAAGTGATAATTTGTGAGTACAAGCATCCTTCATGTAAAACCAATTTGAGAGCAGTTGTGCCCAAAGCCACACAGCTCATGGGTCCCACCATCCAGTGAGGGGGGCTTGTATGTTCAATCAAGTTGATCAAATGAGTGTCCAGTCTATATTGCTGTAGTTTCACCATTCACCCCAATTGCAGCCCTTACATTGTACCGTGCCCCCTCTTCTACAGATTGTTCCCTAAGCTTAGAAAAGGGGCACAGGTGGATGAGAAGCAAAACAGTCTACTTTCTCTGGAGCTGTTATCTTGGTCTCTAGTAAATTCTGGCTGTTTTCTTTCATGGGCTGCCAGCTTGTCCAGGCATAACCTTTCGATCCTACTAATGAAGCACATGCAATTAGATATATAGGTACTTAAACAGTATAATATATAGCCTTTTGATCCTACTAATGAAGCACACGCAATTAGATATATAGGTATTTAAACAGTACTAATTGTTATGGTAGATTACTTTGGTATAGACACAGATGTTTGGATGGTATGTTAATCCATGAATTACGTTTTCTTCTGTTAAGTATGACAGAGTCTTCGTGTGGTTTATAACATCTCCCTAAGAATTAACGGAGCATGTAAGCTTGTGGCATCAGCCGTGGGTTATTCCTCCAAGGAGAGAGCTAATAGCCAATTAGATTTGGGATATACAGACATATGGCTGCCACTGCTGCACAGTATTTCCAGGCAGATGAGGTATAGCTGGTGCTGACAGAGGAGTCTTGCTTGACTCAAGGAGACCGATATTTGCTTTATTGGTTTAGTGGCCTTTGGTAACACTCTGTGGCATTCCAGAGACCATCTGTATACTTGAAATCTCTAGTTTTTGTGAAGTACCTGGCATAATCTCCAGGAATGGTTGTGGGCATTCTCCTGTCCAAAGAGAGGGGCCATTACTTATATGGAACTCAGTGTATGCAGTCTATATATAACTTGTAATGTGTATATAATTTGTATCTTTATTCGGTGAAATATGTGTTTATTTTATCTCTACATAATAAATATAACAGATAGAATGCTTTCAGACATTTATCACAGCTTTCTTATTAATACAGATAGATGTAATTTCAAAACTGAAGTAATTTCTTCCATTGCTAAGTGTACAAAGAATTTATGGTAATTTACTCTTATTTTATTTCCTGATATCTCAGATGCTCAAAAGATTTACTTTATCTAGTTGCTTTTTCTAGTGATATTTGTTCAAAATGAAACATAAAAATACATAAAGAACAGAAATAGAGACAAAGAATTTTAAATATTTAAAATGAGACACTTTTCCCATGTTCTTAAATTGATTTTAACTGAAAATCAACAAACAAACATATCTAGAAGATGGCAGTTCATGTACATTTGAAAATGTTTGATGTTTTATACTAATGAGGTCATCTTTTTAAATGTGAATAGATACAAAACAAGAACAACTGTGTCAACTTACCATATGAGTAGCATAAAATTTATGACCAGAAAATGTTATTTTTCATTATGTGAGGCTTAAAAAATTATATGTGATTTATTTTTTAGCTTAATGCCCTTAAGGTATCACTTCTTCTCCTTAATGTAGTAGTTTTATCACACATCATTTGGGAGGAAGAAAAACATCTAAACATGTTTTCTCAAACTAGTAAGTTCAGTTTTTAAATGTGGAAGTGCTCCAGCAATTGAAACTTGATATTCATAAGTGGAAAATGACCGGCTGGATTCTTTGGAGATGGAAACTAATGGATATGGATTCTGAACAATTTTTCCCCAGATATTTCTATTTCTGCTCCCTCTTATTGAGAGAATATCTCAGCTTAGGACAACCTGCTCATGGTCTTACCACACAAAACCCTGGCTCCTACCTGTGTTCTAGACATTCTTAGTGCTGCAGCTTGTAACTGTCTGAACTCCTGTTTCCTAAATGCAAATTTTCTGGAAATTAAATATTATCAACTTTCTTCGGACAATGAATATAGTCTTCTTCGCACATCTTACTTTATCTAATTAACTGTAGTCATGAGGATGTGAAAATTTGCCTCAAAGCCCAATCAACCAAACCCATGATTTGTGCAGACAGTGTAACTTTGTCGCAATCTCAAATAAATGATCATGATATTGGCAAGAACACAGGCATTGAAAATTTTCATTTTTGTTAGCAGGATGACTACATTAATAGACTCTCTGGTAGTATGACTTCTTGGTAGGCTTAGGCAACTGTTCAATTAACCTGATGATATTGGAAAGACTGAGACTGTATGTCAAAATTGTGTTTTCTCTTTCCTGGTAAAGTTAACTTGAACAGAGGGTTGGAAGTTTGAATTGAGATTTCAAGGAGTTGAAGAATAAAGAAATAGAAGTTACAACAAATCTTGAATGTTCTGAAATATGGCTGTCAACATGAAGATAGAATTATATTAAGGAATGAAAATGCCACAGAGTTCAGGTTGGCTTTTTGCACTTCTTGGTTAGAAATTGAAAAGTTTGATATATAATTACTTCAAAATTAATGACCTAGCAGAGAACACAAGTGAGAGAGCAAAAGTGCTTTGAGAAAATAAGAGTTAAGATTATATTTTGGTAAGGTTGAAGCGATGATTTCTGGTAACTCTAATTAAATGTGTCCCATAGGCTCTGGGTTTTTGGATGTTTACCCCAGCTGGTGGCACTGCTTTGAGAAGTTTAGGACATGTGCCCTTGCTGGAGGAAGCATGTTACTGAAAGTGGCCTTTGAGAGTTCTGAAGGCTTGCCAGATCTCCAACTGCTCTGTCTACCTCCTGCACCTGCTTGAAGGGATAATTGCTCATCTTTCTGGTTCTCTTGGCATTATGGACTTCGACTCCTCTAGATCCATATGTCTAATCAAATCTTCCTTCTAGGCATTGCCTTGGTAATGGTGTTTTATCACAGCAAGAGAACAGTAACTCATATCGGATTCTACTTGGCTACAAATAAAATGATAACAAAAAAGTATCATTAACCACACCCACAAAGGGAATCAATTCAGGATGAATTTGTTTAAATCAAGATTGAAATTAAAAGTTTACTGAATTGAGTATCATTTTCAGTTTTACCCAAAGAAAATAGCAGTGAATGTGAAAATGGTTCCAGAGGAAAATGGTTCAAGATTCACAAACTTGCATTTTTAAGAGTGAGTTACTTATTGCTACTCAAGTAAACAATAGATGATAAGAGGAGTCAATGGAATTGTGAACCTGGCTAAAATGAGCTTTCATTCTAATCTGTGTGCTGTGTCGTTACTACCAATTCCAGGACTGTCTGTCAAAGCAACGAGTTGGAACAACCAGGATCCAATTATGTGTAAATATTGAGTCTCACATGGGAGACAACTCACCCTAAAAAATTTAGCCAACCATGCATGTGACCAAATATGGAAGTCTACTGTACTATTTAATGGCATATGATATCTTTACTATCATAGGACCATATGTAGATAAAGAAAGGGCACTATAGTGACCTTTTCAGTGGCCTCTAAGTAAATGAGATCTTGACACCCTGTGATACTTTCTTATAGTATTACAGGTCCCTAATCAGAAACACATTTTAATTCTTGATGAAATTTCCCACATTCAGTTCATCAGGAGATTTTTAAAGGGACCTTACTGTAGAATTGGTGATTTCAGGAAGTCAGGGGTGGGGAGGATCTTGTGAACAGGCTACTGAGTAGCTGCCCCCAGCCTGACTGGTTGATCAGTGGTTCTGAAAGAGATGCTCAGTATATCAGGCTTCACATACAACAGAAGAATCCAGAGGATTATATAGCACAAATCATTGGGCACATATAAGGTATGTCCTCAGAATTGTCAGAAATAATCCCAGAGAAATTTCACATAAGGTTAAAGAATCAATGGATCTCAGAATATGTGAGTCATATCAAAGTGTTTTGTGATCAGAATGTGAAAAATATTTCAGTGAGCAATTTATCAAGTGCATACAAACATATCAAGACCTATTCACTGGGTAAGACAATGCTGAGCCATATGAATCTCCAAGGACTCCAAACATCAGCAGATAAGCTATGCTTTTGTTAAATTCCCTTGGACATTATGGTTTACAGCCTTGCCTTTTCACACTAGTGAAACCATCACCAGTGATGCTGCACTTAACTTTTTCCTGCTACCAGTAGAAAATTGCACACCTTGGGCATATGTAAAACCATCTGGTATATTAACTTCTACACAGATTCTTAAATTCCTATACCTAATGAGATAGCACATCATATTTAAATAGCTTTAAATAACTATTAAGAAATTAGTTTTGAGGAATTGGAGAGATGACTCAGTGGTTACAACTTGTAGATGACCTGAGTTTGATTCCAAGCACAAACTAGGCAGCTATCATCCTCCATCCATGACTCTAGTTCCAAGGGAATCTGATGCCTTTCTTCTGATTCTGTGGCATTTCAGGACACAGGGACACTTATATACATGGAGGCAATGCATGCATATATATTAAATAAAAATATTTTTAAGGGGCTGGAGAGATAGCCTAGCGGTTAAGAGCACCAACCGCTCTTGCAGGGGACCCGGGTTTGATCCCCAGCACCCACATGGCGGGCAAGAACCGTCCGAAACTCCAATTCCAGGAGAACTCCAGTTCCAGGGGAATCTGACACCCTCTTCTGACCTCCGCGGCATTGCACGACACGGGTGCACAAACTTGCATGCAGACAGTACATTCATACACATACAGAAATAAATAAAATTTAAAAAATATATATTAAAAAAATAAAAATACTTTTAAAAGAAATTTGTTTTAAAAAGAATAATGAAAGTTCTATTTATCCTCATTTTTTTTCCTTTAGAGGTTTTAGAAAACTCTGATTTCTATACTCAATGCAGGTAATTAAAGTCCTATTAAACTCATCACTGTCTTTGCTTCTACACTTCTAGCTGCTTAAAAAATATTGCTTATTATTGCTCAGTTGGGTACTGAGGCTTTTTTTTTTGCTGTAACTGTCTTACTCAGTGCAACATTAGAATTGGACAGTAGGAGCTTTTTTAGACCTCATGGAATTGTCTGAAACAGTGAGCCATTCAGGTATTGCTTATATGGCAATTACTATCTCTATGGAGCATCGAAAAGAAATAAAGCAGTGTAAGCTCCCAGAAGAATAAGCATGTATACCAGCTTAGTGGAAAAGGAAGCACAGGAAGCTCTGCATTGCTAGGGAGGCGCTAGAATAGATCACTGAGATTTCTGCTTTGATCTTCATTCCAGTCCACGCGTGCAAGAAGAGATTGACAGAATGTTGAACTATTGTTTCTGCTAAGACCCTGAAATGGTCAAGCTCTTTGACATCTTCCACATCCTGGAGGATAGAGAAATTCCTAAACTACAACACTCCCTAGTTCTCAGTGAATACTGAACCGCACGATTCCTCAAGAAATAAAGCTTATGCAATCCACAAGCAAAATCTTATTCCTTACCCACAGCTAATATGAGAAAAGCCTGACTGAAAATGAGGATCTAGAATAATGAGAATGGGGATGAGAAAAATAATATCACAATTGAACCTTAGAAATGTTAGAGTTGTATGATATCAGAGAGTTAGCCATAAATTACATGCTTTTGTTACTGGAATTTTTGTGATCCCGTCTGGGTTGCCAGATCCTGCAAGAGAAACAGAGTCTTCTTTCATTGTTTCTTATCCCATTAATACAAGAATTTAAGAATGGACTCAGGCAGAAGCCTTAGGACAATTTTATTATTAGGATTTAAAAAACCCAGAGGGCAGGTAAGATGTAAATCCTACCTGCTGCTCTAGAGAGGAGAGTGGAAAAAAGAAAAAAAAATAAACACTTGCCTGTTTAAAGCTGGCATGGAGTTCAGACATTTAACAAAGTAACAGTCTCATGTCAGGGATCTGAAACTTAGAAAAATAATAAGAAGTTGCAAATTTTGGGGACAGTCCATGCCTAGACAAGAGATAGAAAGAAAAAAGAGGAGGTTACACTTTTCTGAATAATTCAGAATAGCAGAAAAAGTTAGGAACCTAAGATCTCTCATTCTTCCCCATGTCTGTCTCTGTATACACAAAAGTGAGCTAATATTCCTGTAATTCCAGAATCTTTTGTGCATGAAGATTGTCTAAAAGATTTAGCTTTAGGGGACTGGAGAGATGGCCTAGCAGTTAAGAGCGCCGACCACTCTTACAGAGGACCCGGGTTCGATCCTCAGCACCCACATGGCGGCCGAGAACCATCTGAAACTCCAATTCCAGGAGAACTCCAGTTCCAGGGGAATCTGACACCCTCTTCTGACCTCCGCGGCATTGCACGACACGGGTGCACACACTTGCATGCAGACAGCACATTCATAAACATACAGAAATAAAAATAAATAAATTAAAAAAAAAAGATTTAGCTTTAGTAAGATGATTTCAACATCTAGGCCAGAAGATCTAACTTGCTAGTACATTCTGCAATAATCACTATCTTTCCCACCTGATATAATTATTGCCCTCTAGTCTTATCCAATTTCTGATTAAGAACTACTTTTTAAATAAGACAACTTTATTTGTATGACAAAATTTCTTCCAATTCTAATACAACTTTCTTTTATAATCTAAGTGTTTTCTTATATATCTTTTTTAATTGGAGTAAACATTTCAGGATTTAATTCTAGTAATTTTAGAAAAATTGCCCACTTTCAAGACCCATTATTTTAGTAGCATTAATTTGCACTTCTGAGAACAGAATGGCAAATTTGATCACTGGCCCAGAGGCTGGCAGATGCAAAGCTAAGTCATCATGATGGGACATTAACAGAGCTTGTGAATATTTATAACTGAAATATCCAAGGTGGGCTGGCTAGAGGAACCTGTTGTTCCCGTGCTATCCAGCAGCATATGGAAGGTTCACATTTGCATCTTAACCTAATCAAATATCAAATATCAGTACCATCGGGGGGTCTCTACATATTTTGAGAGCACAGTGACTTTTTAAATTATAAATACAAATAATAGACTTGGCTAACTTTCAAAACTTAAATAAGATCACAGATTTGAAAGTTTTTTTTTTTTTTTCTGGGATGCATCAGGCCCCTTCACACTATCTGACCTTCAACAGATTAAGATGTTTCTAATCACAGTGTGCATAAACCAGAGAAGAGAAACAGTCTTTGCTTATGAGGATACATAAATACCTATTGCTCTAATACATTGGAAAGAGTGAAATGTGTGGACTGGAGAGATGGATTCGCAGTTAAGAGCACTGAATGCTCTGCAGAAGACGTGGGTTTGAATTCTAGCACCCACATGGTGGCAAATAACTGTCTATAAATCCAGTACCATAGGACCCAACATCTCTGGTCTCAGTAGGCACTGTACTACATGGTGTACTAACATACACACAGGCCTAACACTTACACACATAAAATAGAGATAAATAAATAAAATGAAAATTAGAAAATCTATAAATCTTAGACAAGATCTTGTACACATATTTTGTATTTCCCTCACATCACTACTATTGAAGAGGAATATATTCATACAAATACACTCCTCCCTTATAAATTAAGTATTAATATCAATTTAGGTGAATGAAGTTTCTTATCAGAATATTGACTAAGGATGTTGGAAATGCTAATATAACATGCCATATTTCACAGTCTATCATATGTTTACATTTCTGACATAATGTGTATTAAAAATTATGAACACTGTGTCCTATTAAAGATCTCAAAGTTTTACTGTAGTGAGGTATTCCTTGAATACTAATATTAATCCAATTTTGACAGCATAAAATTTCATGTTTTAATTTCAAAGAGATATCCAGGAGGCAGAAACACATAAGAATTGTTGAGGACAGTGACATGCACTGTGAGGAAATGAAAAAAAAAACATTATCAGCATATTATAATGTATATAAAATATATAGTAGAGACTTTTTAAAAATATCATTTGCTTTGTATAAACAGAGTGAGCAAATTGATGGGGAAAATAGTTTGTGGAATATCTCTGATATAATTTGCTGAGGTATATGGTACTGGTTGGCTTTCAGGAATCCCTTTATGATATGAATATACTTGATGCAACAGAACGTGCTTATTTCAGAAACCAAAACTTCACACTCAGTGGTTGTGTAACGGTGAAGTGAAAAGTTCCTTCTATTTGTCATAATATTTGTCTATGTAAAACACAAGGCTAAGTTGGTGTAATTAAATATAACATGTAGTATTTCCACACTGTGAGGTGTAGTCATCAAGCAGTTGGACTCCAATGGAATGAGAAATGTTGAAAGACACTAATGGGAAAAAGTGGGGGAGAGGGTATCAGCACATACTGAAAATGACTCTGTACTAACAGCAGCTGAAATAGTCTACAAGCTTAATGATGCTGGGCTTCCTTAGTAACCTTATTGGACTTCAGTTGCCTAGTCATTTAAATGGATTTTTTAAAAATAGTGTGCCCCTCACAAAGATGTACAAACACCAGGAACAATAAATATAACAGTATTTCTAGGGACGGGAACATAGCTCTGGTGTTGCTAGTAGCCTTTATACATAATAACTGTTTTAAAATTTGGTTTTGCCTTCCTCCTATGTACCTAGAAATTAGAGACAATTTGGCTCTTTGTTATCATTATTTCATCTGGGGCCAAAGGGATGCCTCAGACATTAAGAATGCCTACTGCTCTTGGAGAACACCTGAATTCGGTTCCTAGCACTCACTTCATTTGGTACACAACCATCTCTAACCCCTGTTTAAAGGGATCCAATATTTTCTTCCATATTCTGTGGCTACCTGTACTCATATATGTGTGCGCACACAAAGGCACAGACATGCACCCCCCCACACACACACACATGCACACATAATTTAAAAACTATTAAAAGTAGTTGGGCATGGTAGTGCATGCCTTTAATCCTAGCGTTTGGGAGGTAGAGGCAGGCTTATCTCTGTGAGTTCAAGGCCAGCCTAGTCTACAGTACAGAGTGAGTTCCAGGACATCCAGAGCTACAGAGATACCCTGTTTCAAAAAGACCAAAAATTTATTAAAAATAAATATTTTTGAATGTATTTTTGAATATTTGTGCATTTGATAGAGTACATATTAATCATATTTAGAGCCCTCACCTATCAGTTCCTCCTACCCATAGCTGGCTCATAGTTCATGTTTTCCATCATATGTATTAATGCCTATAGATTCAAGTTTATGTATCCAGATGTCTTTCAGTGTGAGTTCACCTGCTGATGCCAGATGATCCTATCTAAAGTCACTTCCTTAAAGAAGATCAATGTCCAGTCACCTGGCAGTGATCAGCTGCCAGTAGTTCCAAGACTATTGTTGTGGTCTCCTGACCATTTCTCTCGTTGCATTGGTCTTGTGTATGCTGTCACCATTGCTGTAACTTCATATGAGGAAGTTTCCTGAAGCCTGGAAGACTCAATTTCCTTGACCAACTCTAGCTCCTACAGTCTCTTCATACCCTCTTCCCCAGTAGTCCATGAGTCCTGGATGGGTGAAGTTTAATATAGGAGTCCTATACAGAGAGGCACACACTCTGCAGTCTCATATTCTTTACACTTGGCCAATTCTGGACTTCTGTCGCATAAGGGAGCTTCATGGGTGTGAGTTGAGAGATGCATTGCGGCATCCACCTCCGCATCTGCCACACCCACTCCAGTAATGCCTGTGTAAACAATATGAGAAATCATATCCAATACAGGCAGGGGAGCAGTGTCCTAAGGGGCTACGACCCCCTGGAGGTCCCTGGCAGAACGCCAGGCTAAGATAACTCCCGAGATTGAGATGCTTTCCTAGGATCTTACGTTTTCTGGTGTTGGATTTAGCATAACACTGAGCACAAAAAGATCTTTTCTTAAAGCGATACAAAACTAAACTTTTGAATGTGTCAAAAACTGGCAATTAAAATGCCTCCCTTGGGCACAGGGCTTTTTCCTGGCACAAGAATTTTCTGCAGATCCAAAGTAAAAAACGTTGACCTTTCTCCTTAACAAACAATGTAATGCAAGCTGTTAATATATATGGCAAGGTTAAAACTTGCTTCGGATCAAGAAAACAAAATAATTGCATGACAGTAATGTTCTTGCCTTACATGAATGTCCTTAAAGAAAACAGATTCCAGTGGTAAAAATGTATGATGAAATAGACATCTCTTCATTAAGGTTAAAACAAAAATTCCCTCAAACCTAAAAATAAAAGAATTCCTTTTCCTGTGGTCCTAGACAAAGAGGTAGGTAAGACATTCCTATTTGTTAAAGCCTGGATTCTATCACTCCTAGTAAAGCAAGACAGAGGCTAAGTCTCCTTACACCAGCCACTTATCTACAAAAAACAAAGCTGTTAGCTGAGCAAACAGTGGGACAGCTCTTAGTTCTCAGTAAAAATTTAAACCTTAAATTAGCAGTCAGAGTTAAAAAACTAATAGCTAACTTAGGACATTATAGGAATAAGGTTTTTACTTCAATAGAAACTTAAAAGCAACTATTAACTTTAGGATGTATTTACTCTAGCCTCAGAATGGAGACAATAAGACCAATATCTGCTGTTAAAGAACTTTGTAGTTACTACCTGTGAGCTATGACTTTTCAATTATGACTTGTCTTCTTAGATGTTATTTCCTTGTAAAGGTTACTCTTAAAGATTTCTACATTTTACTTCAAAGAAAGTTTATTTCCTAACCAAACTTTGTGATGTTTTAGTTTCCTGCTCTGAGTGCTCTGAGCTTTTCAGTTAATGTGTAAATCTTGACTTTTTTACCTACCTATGTAATTGTAAAGCTTTGCCAAATCCTTTGTTCTGCCTCTCCAAAAACCACTATATATTCACTGCCCCTGTCAATAAAGTTGCTGTAGATCTGGGAAACTTCTCTTAGTTTTTCATTTCTGATGCCGTTTAAACTTCCCTGTGTTTTTTCCTGCCAAGAGGACTCTGCAGAAATCCACGACCCCCCGAGGAGAGCTAGCCGGTAGCAGGCAGCCGGGAATGGTCGGCAACAATGCATTAGTGTTCTCTCTACCCTGTATTTGACTATGTTATGTGAACCTTAGGTATAGAGTTTTCATTGCAGATGTGCTTCACAGACACTCTCTGTGTGACCAGTGGGCTGTGGAACTGGTTAAAGACTCAGGTCACGATGGACAAATATATTATATAAATGAGCATATATATATATATATATATATATATATATATATTGCCTAATTTCTCTAATTTAATGGTAGAACTGGAGAATTCTAAATGTGGGTCTTTAAATATAAAATAACATCATTAAATAATAACCTTTTTTCTAAATGTGAATAATCAGTGGATTCAAGTTGGTTTTCACCCCATATCTTAACCATTATGAAAGACATAAAATTCTCTTGAAATCAAATCACAAAATAATTATTTCTGTCAGTCCTCTTCTCCCTGCAGTCTGGGCTGAAATTCCCTTTCAAGAATGACAGGCATATTACTTGACTGGTATATAGAAAATCACTTTTGAAATAGCACATAATTGCATTCCAAGATGCATCCTTAGGCTCAAGAACACAAAGGCAGTAGCAAACTATTATTTTAAGATTGTCATATACATGCATTGTTAGACTATGTAGGAAATCTGTTGAAGACATGGAAAACAGATTAGGAATAATTTGGTTCCTAAATTAGTTTTAGTTAAGAAATCTCAGGGCTGGAGAGATGGCTCAAAGGTTGAGAGCTCTGACTGCTCTGGTGGAGTACCAGGTTTGATTCCCAGCGCCCACATGGAGGCTAGGAGCCATCTTTAGGCTGGAAGTGTTGCCACATGCCTTTGGTCCTGGTGCTTGGGAGGCAGAGGTGGGAGGATCTCTGGGGGTTCCAGGCCAGCCTGGTCTACAGAGTGGGTTCCAGGACAACTGGAGCTATGGGGAGAAGCTCTCAAAGAAGAAAATTAAAAAAAAAGAAATAAAAAATTAAAATTAAATATTAAAAAGAAAATTAGAAATCAGAAGAAAATGTTCCAACTGATTCTTCCTTTTTATGATAACAATGATTTCCAAATATTTAATTTAATTCTCCAAAACAGAACTATTTTCAAACTTCCAATTCTTCTGCTTCTGTGCTAGCATTAAAATTGGGTTCTATAAAATTCATTTGAGTTTACAAAGTATTGAGTAGTAAACCACACTATTGTCTTTATTAAATGGCACTGACATAATTTTACTTAATAAACCTATGGAGAAATACTAAGATAAGTATCAAAATATATGCAAACATTTTGAAAACCTTCATTAGAACTAAGTAATTGTGTGATTTTAAAATCAGAAACTAAATATATTAAACAGACACATATACACTCACATACACACACACACACACACACACACACACACACACACACTGAAGCAAGAATGAGTATTTCACTGTGTTTATTGTAGTCATTTTAGTATGCATAGTTGAAAAAGCATCAGTTTTATTTGTCTTTTACTTTATTTAATGTGTGTTTATGTAATGTATTATTTATTTAATACATTATTTAATGTAATGATGAATTGCGTGCATGGATATAAATGTGGCCATGTTGTGGAATGAAGACGGAGGTCAGAAGAGGGCCTCAGAGCTCCTGAATTTGTAGTTATGAACGTTGGTTAGTTACCACATGGGTGCTGGGAATAGAACCCCATTCCCCTGTAAAATGGCACAGTGTTAATTGCTCAGTCATCTTTCCAGCCCCAAGGCATTCATTTTCTAGCAGAATAATGTATAACTTACAATTTTATTAAAAACAGTGGATATTTAAACAAATCACAAAGTCGGATTCAAAATGTGTCTAAATCATTACATCATTTTTCTCCATCCAAATACAATAGATTTTTATCAATTCAAATTTGTTTAGATCACATAAATGCCATTAATCTTAAGTGATAAATACTTTTGAAATTCATTCTTAGAAAACGTGAAGGAAAGAAAGTGCTTAGGCCTACTTCCAGGAGAACAGAGCTAAACAGGGACCCGAGTGGCAATTTATATACCATTAGTGGTGGGAAAAAATATTAGCCATTTGAAATCACATACATGCCTGATAAAGGCAATTGTCCATAATAACTCCAGATGGTGTTGAAAAATGTAAAACATCCCATTTTATTTCACTGTCTTGACCATTCCCATTGAAAGTGGAATCTGATTGCTGCCTCTGGGGCTGACTTAATATGGGTATACATCCAAAAATCTATGCTTCACTCTCTGAATCATTTAAGTGAGCACTCATGGAGTGCTGAGCCCAATCCTTTTCAGTTGATGCTAGTGTTTGTATTCATTTGATTTCACATGCAAGGCAGATAACCTTATCTTGATGAAAACCAGAGCAGTTCAGTACTGGTGGATCCTTTGTGATTTGCAGGCGTATCTAACTTCAGATATTAGACCTGTCTAAGGAAACAGGGCATCAGAGGGAGGCTGGCAGTAGAGTGCTCAGTTCATCAAAGGAAGGAGACTATCTATGATCACAGCATTTTGATCCTTCATTTATGAAACGAGCTTGTTTCTTATTGATATATTTAGGAAGTCATTACAGTTCAGTTCTATGAATTTTAAAATATAAGTTCAAAATTAGCACTTTGCTTCACAAAAGAGAATCACAATATTACCCCATGACATCTGTTCTCCCTGCATGTATCCCCAAAGACAAACCCTCTGGACCTACTGAGTTTAGACAGAGACACTCCATGCATAATGATGTGGTTGATAAAATTTAAAACAAACAAACAAAATACACTTTTTATAACTTGGATTACAACCATTCTCTTAAACCAGTTAAATGGCACAGTTTTTTTTTTATCAGGGGTAAACAATATGTTTAGAACTGTATACTTGAACATATTCAATTTTTTATATATGCAATTATAAAAAATGATGCTTTTTTCTAGTGTGGCGGTGCACGCCTTTAATCACAACACTAGGGAGGCAGAGACAGGTGGATATCTGAGTTCAAGGACAGCATGGGGGCTACAAGGGGAGCCTGTCTCAAAAAGACATATATAAAAATAAATAAATAAATAAATAAATAAATAAATAAGATGCCTTGGTTAACATGTTACCATTTCATAAACAGAAAGTTTAAGTAAGGCAAATTTTTTAATATCTAAGGAGAAATAGTTTTGTACATACCCCTGTCTTATAATGCCTCAGTTTGTCACTTTTCAAGTGTAAGATGCTGTAAGCTGATATTATTCAGTAAAAATAATAATATAGTATTTTTATTTTGGAATTTTATCTTGACCTGGACTAGTAAATATGGTAGGATACTGTCCTGTAATACTTGGTACTCTGCCGAACTCCCAGCCATGATCATGAAAGTCATTATTGATACTGTATGTTGTGTTGAAAACTCTTTCAGAAACAGGTATTCAATGAATTATAGAACATGTTCAGTCTTCTATTGTAAAATACAGTATGTTCACTTTGCACTATAGTTATTTAACCAGTCTGTTTATGCTTAAGGCAGGTTAGGATAAGCCCTGGAGGAAAATTTTTAGATTTTTCATTCAAGGTATAATTTAGTCTCACTTAATTTAGGTCCAGTGTGACTCAAATTATAATGTGACTGTGCATAGCAAAGTTTGATTAAAGCTGTATATAAACATGGCAAAGGAAAAGTCTATGACTATGCCACACATGCCCAAAATCTGGATTGGCACAGGTTTGTTCACTTTTCATCATGATATGTCTAAATTAATACCAAAAATATATTAGTCATTTGTCAGTTAATGAAGTTTGAACTCCTTTTATTAATATCTTAAGGCATTTTTATTGTTATTAAACTTTTTCCACATATCATCATTTTTCAATCTAATCTAGAGTCACTTCCCTTTCCATGCCCCCCACCCTACCCGAGTTCCCACACTCTGCCACACATGTCCTGCATCTCTTTCTGAGTCCTTCGAGAGTTTTTTCCAGTTATTTTGTTGTCGTTCTCCACAACTTGTATTGCATATATATAATTATATACATACATAAATATATACATACATACACATATCACATGAATTGGAAGATTTTTTTTTGCTAAAAGATGTCATGTTTTCCTTATGGAATGGTTTGAATATTAAGAATTTGGGGAGTCAGAGCCCATGTGGTTTGGCGGTTCTGTAGTCTCCATTCTACTAATGAGTGTATGAGGCTGATCTCTGCTTTTGTTGAGAGCCCCAAACTTCTTTGCTATAGTGGCAGCATTCCAGATTCACTATTCCCTAGCTCAGGAATACCTGGGCCCATCCCTCAGGTCCAGGCTAGGCTTCCCTGCCTTGGACACAGATTCAGACATTCTGCCCTGGAGAGCTATGAAGAGCCGGAAGCAAAACTAAGTGTCCCTCAACTGCTGAGTAAATAATGAAAATGTGGTACATTTACACAATGGAGTTCTATGCAGTGATAAGAAAGACAACAACATGCAGGTAAATGGATGGAAAGAGAAGCCATTATGCTATGTGAAGTAACACAGTCTCAGAAAACCAAACACATTTTGTTGTCCTTCATTGGTGGATCCTGGCACCAAATCCTTATAAGTATATATCTGTATGTAACTACAGGAACTAGGGTAAATGAAAACTAACTAGGAAGATAAAGGTGGCAGGTGATACTAAGGGAGGAATGGACAAAATCAGGTTGTCTAAATGAGAGGAGAGTGAAAGGTCATCATAGAAGGAAGTTGGGGATAAGAGGGAAAAAAGGGAGCCCAAGACAAGTGGGGCCATAGGAGACTGCCATTATCAAGGGATAAATGGGATATTTTAAATGGTGAATGCATGGAGAAAACATGGAGATAGGACTAGACTAAAGGGAGAGAGGAGAGATAAAAAAATGCCTTACTAGGATAAAAATGTCTTCAGAGAATCACGTTAGTCTAATAATGCATTGACAAATTATACACACAATACCTCTATATGAGTTCCTATGCAAAGATGAATGGTATATATCAAGAAACAATACCAGACAGAGGAAAACTTCCTTTGAGACATTGGCCAGGGTAGTCCAAGAGACTCCCAAAATTAGACAGTCTATTGCCACCGTTCTTGATTGCCTCCCAGAACCTGAAGCTAAGACCCTATTTCTGAAGAAAAGACATACTTTGGAGACTGAACCTTGATCAATGGAACTGTATCTGATCTGGAAGCCACCACCCCTGAAAACTATCTGTGAAGAGCACTATACAAGCCACTAAAGGGATCACCAATATATGGTTCAACATCATCCTCAAGAACAAATATCCACATCAATGACCACCAGGGCATACAACATCTGTGCAGTAGCAGTTGAGGGGAATATTAATGGACCTAAAGCAGAATCAGTGAAAGGAATATTAATGGACCTAAAGCAGACTCAGTGAAAGGAATCTCATGTGTGGTATTGTTAACATTCCCATATGCACACAACTGCAGAGGTCATAGATCTTAGACAACTCCACAAGGATGACACATTCTTAGGCTAAGGTAACTTTTTTAATAATTACAAAAGAATTATCACTATACTTACAGAGAAATATCCTAGGCACCACTTCTTTTGCTCCATATGAGAATAGTAGAGAGGCCCACAAATGGACACACACAGACGTGGTCTGTGAATGGCTCATTGCCTAGGCAACACATTTACAAAGCAACCTCTACATGCAAGACCCAAACATCATAGAACAAGGACCCAAGGAGGCATTAACTACCTCTTAACTTGGTCAAGGAAGTTCCTCCATGCAACAGGAGACCAGGAACTCAAAAAGGCCTGAATGAACAATCCATGAAGATTAGGAGTCTACAGAGTGAGGTTTCATGGACAGGTTACCTATATTCAGCTTCATCCACCCAGGTCTCAGAGGGGGCAGAAAGATTGTAAGAGAAAGATCAAATGGAAAATGAATGCTACAAGCTACTGGGACCCGGTTAATATGAACCTACAGCATTGTTATCACCATGCAAAAGACCCATGCAAGCTCAACTGGACAAACAAACAAACAAACAAACAAACAAACAACAAAAAAACCCAGAACTTTAGAAATGGGTAGCAGAGCCCAACCTCAGCTGAGGAAATATTGGCACAAATGGAGGTCAGGTCGGGAAGACCTGGCTTTCTTTAGAGAAGAGACTCTGGATAGACTGACTAGGCCTCACTGGAGGAGCTGGCACTGGGGAGTAAGCAGGGAGAGCAATTTTGCCTGGTGGACTCTGGCAGGAATGACAGAAAAAATGAACTCTGCAGAGGGAGGTGAAGGGTACCAAGGGAGAAGCAAGAATAATGGTGATTAAGACTGACTGAGAATTTATGTATGGAAGACACCAATGATTCAATGAAAAATAGTTTAACCACAGAACATATTTAACTAACATGGCACAGGAAATCATTGCCTGTTCAACTTAGACTCCAACATTTTTCATGGTATGCACATTTATATAATGCACATGTTCTTTAACCCGTGATGAACTTGTTATAAAACATATTACTGAAGAGTATAAACTTCATTAATTGCCAAATGAGCAATAATCCCATGATGTTCCATTAGGCAAATCAGGATGTGAGGTGGACACTATACACCCTTTCTGATGAGTATTTTGATTCAGTGTTTGCACAGCCTAGGTCATTGCTGTATGTTGATCAAGCTTTAACAGAATATTGGTGTGAATATCAGTAGCATAAGTTGAATCACATTGGATCCAATATAAAAGAGACTAAATTGAACCTCGAGGAGGGAAAAATAAGAAGTTTCCCCAGAACATTAGGAAAATTAGCTACCATTCCTCAGGGTTAATTTATTCATTTAATTTACATATGGAATACCTTAGAAAATATATTCACTTACTTGAATAATCGAGTCCTTAAGCTCCAGCTTTCAGTCACCATTCAGGTAATTTAGGCAACATTTTTTTTCTTTTTGAATTATCTTCATGATTATGTCTTCAGTTGGTTTTATGTGGAGAAAAGTGTGAAAAGCTCATCATTCTCTGCCAAGTATATTTTCCAAATATTGTTTTTGCCCCAAATCATTTTGGATCATATCTGCCCAATTTGCTAAAGAATATTCAGTTACCTGTTCCACATGGACAAATTTATCATAGGTACATTGAAGAGCTGTGTCCTGTGTGTGTTTACATATCTATGCATATGGTTTGTGATTATACATGCATATATAGATTTACATATTTGTATACAATACGTATATTTATATTGTACATATATACAAGCATACATATCTGTTCACAAATACATAGACAGACAGATACATGTGTATAAATTGTGTCTTTTGGCAGAATTTTATCCTATTTTGACATTTCCAATGATATTTCTATTTGTTATGTAATAAGATCATCAGATTGCCATCATTAGCTACATAACATCTACTCCTTGAATCACCATTGGGCTGCTTTGGAAAGTGGTCATCTTACTTATGCAAATATGTTGGAGGGAAGTTGCTGCTATAGCAAGGAACAGTCATTGGGAATGGGTCTGGTCTGAGAGAACCAGGAACACTGATAGTCAACAGGGTCCTGCAGACTCTCCCAGAGAAGCTGTGGTCACTCTTTCTGTAGTAAGGAAAATGAAATGTTGTGTTGAATCTGTGTTTGACAACTGTTTTCCTCTCAGCTATCTGAAATTACTTCAAGGTTTTCAAAACAATGTTTTAATTTAGGCTTCTGTGAATGTCATTCAGTAATGCACTCTTCTCTTCTCAGAATGCTTTTTTGCTGCATCTCTCATCTCCTAAGTTGCTCCTATGTCATTCCTTTCCTCTTAAAGTGTACCATCTTTGAAATTTTTGCAACTTGATAATTCTCTTGCTATTTATTGAATATGTATTTATTTTAAATATTTTTCAGCCATATTGAAGTATACTAATTGAAAAAATAGTATAAATATATATTTATTTTTATTGTTATTAAAATTTTCATACATCATACATCATTTCTCAGTCCAACTTAGTCTCAATTCCCTTTCCATGCCCCCCACCCCACCCAAGTTCATGCATTTTGCCATACATGTCTTTTCTTGCATTTTTTTCTGAGTCTTTCTAAGTTGTTTTTTTGTCAAAGCAGAGGTTTATTGTTTTGAGACTTCACTGTTCTTTTGTTGTTGTTTTTCCCTCAAACTTGTATTGCTTATATATATATATATATATATATATATATATATATATATGTCTCACCTACGACTTTATATTACTCTAAAATATGCATACCTATCCTCCACCCATATACCAAAATTCAAAAGTTTGAAAATAATTGGTAGGTTAATTCTAGAACCTGCTAAGGTACACGATATATGGTGATTTGATATACATAGGCACTGAAAATTATTTCCACAATCTAATTATCATATATATGTACTTAATGATATACTCTTTTACTGGATTTCAAGTGTATACTATCTTTCCATTAAACATGGTAAGAATAATACAGATATTCTGAGAATGTTAATTCTGAAAACCATAGAATACTAAAAAAGTTGTTCTTATAACTAACATTTAAGTGTCTAATACTTTATATATATGTGTATATATATGTATTGTTTTCTTAATTTTTATTGAACTCTTGAGCATTTCATACAACATTCCTTAGTCAAATTTAGAACCTTCCCCCTTCTATGCCCCCACCATGCCAGAGCTCCTGCATTCTGCCATACATGTCTTGCATCTTTTTTGCAGTCTTTCAAATTTTTTGATGCAGAAATGTATTGTTTTGGACAGAATTTTACTGTTTCAGTCAGTTCTTTGACCCAGTCATTTTTGTTGTTGTTGTTCCATGATAATTCTTACACATTCCAATTACTGTCCTCTACACTAAACTTTAAACTCAATCTTCAATCTCTCTTTTTCACTCCCCCCTCATAAAAATCACTTTTTAGATGTTTTAGTACCCCCTTTAAAGATTCAGTCAGCATAATAAGTACTTGTTTGTTTTTTTCTCTTCTCATACATAATCTTCCATTCCCAAGACAACAATATGGACAGGATTCATGGTCAGAATTTCTTACATTGGAATAGTCATTCTCTATGTGATTTCATTTACTTTCAGTGAGTGAAATTTTAAATTAAAAATCCATATTGGCAGATTCACCTTATAATATAACAGGGTGACTTTGGAACTCACTGTCACAATTAAGAGACAAAGTCATAGTGTTAAACTTTTACTGCAAGCTCCATCCTAGCCAGCTTCCAAAGCCTCATACTTGACTGTCAATATTTGTTCAGGATCACCAAGCACTCTAACTTTATGGCTGGTTTAGCTTCATATACTTGGTCCTCCCTTATCAGATTTTCATTTCTTCATTCATTAATATTAACAATATCTTGCTCCATTTTCCTGGAAATACTCAATTTCAAATATTCAGTCCCTCTATGAGCTCATTGGTATTTCTTACTAGAAAGGGACTCTTAGGAAAAACAGAAAACACAGATGTACTCCCTTCCCTCACTTTAAATGTTGTAACATCATGTATTGCTTCATTCTACCAAAAATTTAATATTCATGCTTAAAATTTATAGCGTTCCACTTCATACACATCCTAGTTTTGTACCTTTCATGATACTTGAAGATTGCCTATTATTTTATTTGTGGAAATTAATGAGACAACTTTAGAAAATTGCAACAGCTGCTGTTTTGTCCAAAGGTGAAGGGTGGAAAGGATCTTACTCCTACATTAGTCTTCAAACTCTTACTGAATATTTTAGAGACTTGAAACAATATGTCTTTCTTCTAAAAATGTCCTGAATTCATAAACTTCTTGCCATCAGAATATGTTGATGTGTGGTATTATTTTATGGGATTATATCTCTTCCTTCCATGAAGACTCTAGTATTTGTCCCAATAATTGATAACTGTACCCCCTGAATCTGAAACCCCATCTGTTGTTGGACTTGTGTCTGACTTCTGGCAGAGTTCACTTGCTATTCATTGGAGCAAGCACAGTGTGCCTTATTTTTAGTCATGCTGTAGAATTATTTCCTAAAAAAATGCATCCAATTATGTAAAAAGAAAACCTCAAAGCCTTATCTATTATTATTCCACATGCAATCACATGTTCTTGGCAGGCTAACTTGACACTTCCCCATGACTGCAAAACTGAGTCACTCCTTGCCTTTTACCTTAACCCCATAGCTCCCATTGCTAAGGTCAAATTTTCCCTTTCTGGTGTATTTCTTTGGAACCTGACCTTTATTCCTGACCACTTTTTCATTTCTCATTCACCTTTAGATCTCAGAGTGCAGTATTACTTTACAAAGCTCAATATTTGCTCTAACATCAATTCCTATATATTGATATCTTTATGTGAATGCATCAGAATTATCAGGGCAGAGTTGAAACTGACAGATTACAATGATATATGTCCCAAGGAATTCATTCTCTAATGCATTTCTTCTTTATGGTATCCTTAGAAGTTTATGGGAAGGTACTAACTTTATGACTGTGAGTTAAGCCTTCTAAATGTCATCTTTGAACTACATAAGGGAGAAAACAATAGCACACTGCACAATGTGAAATATTAAAACCATATTCTGGCTCTTAATCTGATAATATTTTTAGGCCCGCATAATCATGTTTTCTGCTGTAGTCAATTTATATCAAAGTATATACATTTTTTGCCAGATCTCAACTTGACATAAAAATATGAATTCTTTTTTTGTCATTTCTATTACCATTTTATTGATATGGTAATTCTGAAAAAGTTGTTTTAAAAGCAATTTTAATTTTTTTTCAACGATCTTTTCTTCTTTCTGTTTAGTTTTGTGGCTGCTTGTTGGACTGGGGTTGTTAGGATTAGGATTATGACATAAAACCTATGAGAAGAAATTAGACAAAGGGGTGAGCGATATTTTAAAAACAGAATTTTATTTATTTGTTTTTATTTTTTTCAAAATAGAATTTTATATGATGTATATAATTACATGTCACTATTCTGTTTTAAATTGTCTACTTTACCAAGTTTGGCTACTTGGTCTCCTTTCTCTATTTGTTTCTTTCTTTTTGTTGTTATTGTCAAAATATTTTAAGTTAGCATAGGGTGTGGTGGCACACATATAATCCCAACACTTGGGAGGCAGAGGTAGGCAGATCTCTGTGAAAATATGAATTTTTATAACTTATTGCATTACATTTTTCATAGCTCAATGCTATGGTGTTTATTTAAGCTGGCTCTACATGGTTCATTCTTTATGGTTTTTCACACCTTTATTTTTATTTTTTATAAAATATTTTATTGATGCTTTGTTTAGTTTATATATCATTTCTCAGTCCAATTTAGACACATTCCATTTTCCATGTCCTCCACCCCACCCCAGTTCATGCATTCTGCCATACATGTCTTGTTTCTTTTTCTCAGTCTTTTTAAAGATTTTTCTCTGCAGAGGTTTATTGCTTGGGCAGAAGTTAACTGTTTCAGTCACATCTTTGACCCAGTCCTTTTGTTGTTGTTGTTCCCTCCCATTTGTATTGCTCAAAAATATGTCTGTATTTACTTCACATATATACCAAAATTATGACCTCTGAAAATAAACTGTACGTTAATTCAAAAATATGTTTAAGTGTTCATATGTTTCCCTTTAATTTTATATTACCCTAGAATATGAATACATACCTTCCATCAGTATACCAGAATTACAAATTCTGAAAATAAGTGGTAAGCTAATTCTAGAGCCTGTTAAAGGATTCACATTATAAGAGCACAGTTGCTTTCAGATTAAGCGGAATATAATGATAACATTGCTCAGCTTGCCTTCAACTAGGCATTTGGTGCTAGTATCCACAAATGAGGGATACCATCCATTGTTTATTTTTCTGGGACTGTGTTATTTCACTTAGCATAATGGCTTCGAGTTCCCATTCCCACCAGCAGTGGATGAGTGTTCCTCTTTCCCCACAACCTCTCCAGCATTTGGTATCCTTTATTTTTTTCTGGATCATAGCTAGTCTTATAAGAGTAAGATGAAAGCTTAAGGTGGTTTTAATTTGCATTTCCTTAATTATTAGCAATGTTGAACACTTTTTAAGATGTTTCTCAGCCAACTTTACTTTTTCATTTGTGAAGTTTCTGTTCATCTCTTTACTCCATCTTTTGAGTTGGTCATTTGTTTTCTTCCTCCTTTGTTTTTCTTTGAGTAGTTTATACATTTTGGATGTTAATGATCTATCAGATGAATCACTGGTGAAGGTTTCCTCCCACTCTGGGTTTCTCTTCACTTCTTTGATTTTTTCTTTCACTGTACTTTCACTCTTGATTTAATCAGGTCCCATTTGTCAGTTGTTGATATTTTTTGCACAGCTGCTGTCTGATTTAGAAAGTCTTTTCCTATGCCTATGTCTTGTAGGTTACTATCAACATTTCTTCTATCATTTTCAGAGTTTCTGGTTTCAGATTGAGGTCTTTGATCCATTTGGAGTTGATTTTTGTACATGGTGGAGAGTCAGGGGCTTAGTTTTATTCTTCTATAAGTGGTGATCTAGGTATGCCAGCACCATTTGCTGAAGATCATGTCTTTCCTCCATTGATTCTTCTTGTCCCCTTTGACTAATATGAAGTGGTTGAAATTGGATGTGCTCAGGTTCAGATCCTCAATTTTGTTCCATTGATCTATGGGTCTGTTTTTGTGTCAAAACCAGGCTGTTTTGATGACTATAGCCCTGTAATATAGTTTGAAGTCTGGTATGGTAAACTCCCTCAGGGTTGCTTTAGCTATCTGGGTCTTTTGTTTTTCCTTATGAAATTTAGGATGTTTTTTCTAGGTCTGTGAAGAAGCTCTTAGGGATTTTAATTGGGATTGCACTGAATCTGTATATTACTTTGGACAGGATGGCCATTTTTATTATATTGATTCTTCCAATCCATGAGTATAGGAGTTTTTGTTTTTTTTTTTCCATCTCCTAGTATCTTCTTCAATCTCCTGCTTGAGAGATTTAAATTTTTCATTGTAGAGAATTTTAGTATGTTTAGTCAGGTTTATTCTTAAATAATTTATAATTTATTTTTGGGAGGCAATTGTGAATGAGAAAGTCTCCTTGTATTCCTTCTTCAATTGCTTGTTATTGGCATAAAGAAAGGCTACCAATTTTTCTACATTAATTTTTTTATCCCACCACTTTACTGAAACTGTTGATTGTTCTAAGGAGTTTTCTGGTGGATTTTTGGCATTCCTTAGGTAAACTATCATATCACATGTAAAAAAGGATAGTTTGAGTTCCTCATTTCCAATTAGTACTCCTCTAATTTCCTTTTCTTGTCTTATTGGTCTCTTGAGCTTTTTGAGCACTATATTGAAATACTAAAACCAGTCAAAGATACAACCAAAAAAGAAAACTATAGACCCATTTCATTAATGAACATAGATGCAAAAATTCTCAACAAAGTACTTGCAAACCACATACAGCCACATATCAAAAAGATCATCCACCATGACCAAACTGGATTCATACCAGAGATGCAGGGATGGTTCAACATGTGTAAATCAATAAACATCATAAAGCATAAAAAATGGACTGAATGACCAAAGCCACATGGTCATCTCAATTGATGTGGAAAAGGCCTTCAACAAAATTCAGCATGCCTTCATGTTTAAAGTCCTGGAGGGAACTGGACTGGAGGAAACTTTCCTCAACCCAATTAAAACCATATACAACAAACCCACAGCCAGCATTATCCTAAATGGGAAAAAAAATTAGAAGTGTTACCCTTAAAAATGTCAGGAGGAGCCAGGTGAGGCTGCCCCCATCCCCACACCTTTATAAAAGACATGGTACATATACTTCTTTTAAGAATTCTGGCTTTAAGCTGTAGCATGGGCAAATTATTCTATTTTTACAATTTATAGTGTAGAGATAAATATTTTAAAATAAAAATATGCACATTATCTTCAACAAATGGTATTGTTTTCTGAGAAAATTATGAGCAGCAAGGAATTTGGAACTAGTTAACTGCATATGATTCATGACTAAATTCTGTCTTCACTGTGGAAGGCACCTTCTTTGCCCCATTATTAGGTGAAATAAACCCAAGGACAAAGAAAACCAAGGTAATCCTTTTGGCAATCTCGTCATCCAGTTTCTGCAGAAACATTCCCTGCCATGCAGGACTGTCCCAACCTTTATATGCTGAGTCTTGTTGTGGAGAAAAAAAGAAAGAAAAGAAAAGAAAAACTCTAGCTGATTCTAGCTGAGAGAGATTTTCTTTTTTTTTTTTTTAATTAGTTTTTATTGATGCTTTGTGCATTTCATACATTTTTTCCAATTCAGTTCAGGCTTATTTCCCTTTCCCTCCCCAAAGTAAAGGGAACTGAGTGTCTTCTGCCTCTGCAGGGCTTGAGGTTAGGGCGACCAGGGATCTGTCTCTCTGGGATCTACTTCCTTTGTTTCTCGTCTGTGTCCAGATTGGTTAAAGGATCAGCTCTGAGAAAAAACACCCTGGTTAACATAAGCTGCTTTGGGTTGTCACTGTAGGCTCTTCTTTTCCAGAACCATCTTCTCCTACATAAATCTATTTTTCACACTTTTACATTGTCACTCTCCTTCCTTACATAATCCCATTTGAATTTCATGTAAAAAATGTGTCAGTTTATAAAAGAACACAACACAGAACTCATTGTGTTATGATTTCAATAAAATACACTTATCAAATATTATGCAACAAATTTACTATTTTAAAGAAATTGATAAAAATTCCTATATTTGGTGGGATCTCTTACTAGTGGAAATTATGCATCCCCAATATTGACATTAATCACTTGAAGGTCTGGATTGATATGAAAGTGACTTAGAAGAGGATTACCCATAAATATGAAAGAAATTTTGCAGTAACAGGTATGCAAATAAGTTTCTTGGTCTTTTACTTTGTTTTAGTTAATATACTGTTTAGTATATTCCTTTAGTATAATACAATATTAGTAGAGAGCATTTATTGCTATAATATTTGGACAACATTCCACACCAATATGAAATTTAAAAGGATGAAATTATTTTAATACTATATTTATTATTTATATTTTATGTTTGTGAATGTATTGCCACATGTATGTAAATGCATCTCTGTCCTGAAAGACCCACTGAGTTCAGAAGAGTGCATAAGATTCCCTGGAACTGGAGTTACAGACAGTTGTTAGCTACCATGTGAGTGTTGAAATTCAAACTTGGGTCTTCTGCAAAAGCAGCCATTGCTGAGCCATCATTCCACCCCCATGGTGAAATTGTTTTCATGAGTACTATTTGCAAAGAGTACATGTGCTCTTAGTATTTCTAGTAAATATAAAATTCAGATCTCTAAATGTTTTCTTATACATTATCTTTTCCTCAGTCAGTGTTCAGCCCTTCAAGATTCCCTAAGAAAACATTTAGGGGATCTGGTGTGATTTCAGACTAGTTGTAGAATAGTTTATCACACTGATTTGTTTGATTCCTATATTTAACAAGTAAATTTCAAAATGTCATTAAACAGGCTGGTGCAACTTAGTCTTTCTGGGTGCTTAACAAGCATACCTGACATCCTTACCAATTTGGCCCAGGGACCTGGGGGATAACTTTGTTCCTTGCCCTCAGAGGTCAACCAAGTCTTAGGGGACTATGCATGGGGGCATCTCTTGAAATGTCCTGCAGAGGCGGGTCACCAGTCTTCCTGTTCAGGGAGGTCTTGGAGAGCCACTAACGGGACTTCAGCCAGTGTCCAGTCTGTAAAGAAGGAAGTCTGCTCATGCTTCAGAAAAGGAAGCCTGGTCTAGCAAGACCTGATTTTGTCCTCAAGTGGATGGAACTGGTGGATGAGGAGCTGAAAGGAGCAAGGAGCTCCCACCCCCCACCCATATATATATATATATATATACACCCCCCCAAAAAAAAACCGAGAGACCCCTGAGGACCAGATCCTCAACTGACCCCAAGAAAACAAAGCCTTGGTTGATCTGGGCCAACTGTGTGGGCCTCAAGCATCCAGAAGGAAAGTACAACCAGAAATAAATAATCAGTAAGACCAGGGAAACTGAACTGCAGACATAAAACTTGAGGTCTTAGTAAAAAGACAAAAAGAAAAAAGAGAGCATTGTTGTTTGGTCTGTCTTCAATTCTTTTATTAATTTTATTTATTTTTTATTTTCTATGAGTATGAATGTACTGTCTGCATGCAGGTCTGTGCACCTGTGTCAGACAATGCCGCGGAGGTCAGAAGAGGGTGTAGGATTCCCCTGGAAATGGAGTTCTCCTGGAATTGGAGTTACAGATGGTTCTTGGCCGCCATGTGGGTGCTGGGGATCGAACCCAGGTCCTCTGCAAGAACAGTTGGCGCTCTTTAACCGCTAGGCTATCTCTCCAGCCCCTGTCTTCAATTCTTATAGGCAGGTGCATCTGCTCTGTGGATGCCACTGCTTTTGGCACTCCTCAAGGACATGAGATACAGCTTTGTAACCTTCCAATGTGGACTGAGGACTGCTGAGATACCCTGCTTGTGAACTAAGCAGCTAATGGGAATTCAGCCTTGTCAGAATATGGACTGCCATTGTTAGACTAACTCAGCTGTATCGTGGAGGACAGTGCAGGGGGATCAAGACAGGATGTGTGCTTACTGAACTTCATTTGGGGGACTACGGGAGGGAAAGACCCTAATGTGGTGCACAAGTGGAGGATCGATGGTTGTTTGGGCTTGCCAAGGAGGAAACTTCGAGCACTTCCTTAAGGAAAATATGGCATCTTTTAGGGAAAAAAGTCATCCAATTCAAGTGTTATGTGTATGTATGTATATATTTATGTGTGTGTATATATATATATATACATATATATATGTATTACATATTATATATACATATTATATATGTATTATATTATATATAATATATATATTATATATAATACATATATATGTATTATATATTATATATACATATTACATATATATCTATGTATATAGTATATATACTGAAGCAATACAAGTAGGAGAGAACAATAACAACAAAAACTGTAAAAAAACAACTCTGGAAAGACTCAGAAAAAGATGCAGGACATGTATGGCAGAGTGTAGGGACTCAGGTGGGGGGGGCATGGAAAGTGAAGTAACTCTAGACTCAACTGAGAAATGATGTAAGACTTATGGAAAATGTTTAATAACAATAAAATTAATTTAAAGAATAAAAGAAAAACATTATCATACCCAATTACATTACGGAATGAATATATGTTCAAAGTTCATTATTCAGTCTACTACATATACACAGATATAATTAAAATAATCTATACTTATGTAATCCTATGGTGTGTTCTATCATATAGGAATATTAATATTCATATTCTAAAAAAAAGAGAGAATGTAAAGTTATGCTTCTTTTTACCTGCATGCAACTTTACTGTTAAAATGTGAATCTCTAAATGTGCTTTGGAATTAACCTATAGTTTATTTTCAGATTTTGTAATTTTGATTTATGTGTGGAGTGTATATATGCATATTTTGGAATAATATAAAATCAATGGGAACAAAAAAAGAGAGAGAGAAACCTATTCCTATTCAAAGAATTGACCAAAACAGTAAACCTGTGCATTGAAAAGGTTATAAAAGACTGAGAAAAAAGTGCCAGATAGGACTTAACATGTATGACAGAATCCATGAGCTCTGGCAGGGGGCAGGGTTGGGGCATGAGGGGTGGGCATGGATGGGGGAATGAGTCTAAATTTGATTAAGAAATGTTGTATGAAGTGCACTCAATAAAATTAAAATGTTAAAAAAATAATGTCATGTTATCAAATCAAAGCCATAGAAATACTAAAGTAATGAGATGAAAGTGTCTTCAGATTTAACTTTCAACAAAAAGCTTCAATTTTCATGGTTGAAATCATTCATATTGCTGTGGTCCATCCAACAACTCCATGAGGTAATAGTTTGCTTGCTCAATAAATAATTAATTTCTGGATCACTTTTGTTTTTTATGTTCAAAGAATTAAGATCAACAACAAATTATTTAAATGTTGAGTGTGATTTCTATTTGGAGACATGTTAGACCTATTTATCAATTTTTGAGTTGTGCTATAATTTAAGAAATTCTTTTTGATTTATTTTTATTTTATGTGTATGCATGTTTTGCCTGCATGTAAGTGCACCACATGTGTGCAGTGTCCACAGAGAAGAGAAGAGGGTGTCAGAATCACTGTAACTGTAGTTATAGATGGTTCTTAGGCCTCTTATGGTTGGTGGGAACTAAACCTGGGTCCACTGCAATAGTAGCCAAAACTATGAACCACTGAGCCCTCTCCCCAGTTATATTTTTAAAATAAAAAAAAAATGTGGAACCCTGGCTACACTTCAGATTCTCAATTTTTGTGACATTTAGTATTTTGAATATACTCCAACAAACAATGCTCATCATGGAACTGTTGAAATGTACAGCTGAAGAATAATTGGCAGCTGATTTCTGCTTGTTGAGGAAGAGCTGACCTTAAAGTTAGGGACTCTAGATAGGCTGACTAGTCCTCAATGGAACTCACTCTGTAGACCAGGCTGGCCTTGAACTCACAAAGATCCGCCTGCCTCTGCCTCCCAAGTTCTAGGATTAAAGGCATGAGCCACCACACATGGCTTAATTTCTTAAACAAAAATGCCACAATTGCTTTCTTATATGTAATGTAAATTTCACTTCATGATTTCAGGGTTCTAAATTCAAATCTAATTGACATATCTGAAATGCATTCTTTGAGATTCTGAAGTGAATATATGGGAATAAAGCTTGTATTGTTTGAAACTTGTATTTATATACTGAGCAAGAAAATAAGATAAAAATTGCAGAACAAACATCTTATTTCTGCAACAGAAAATCATGGGAAAAATCAGTTTTATCTCCTTAGATAAAATAGAAAGTGGTCAGTTTTAAAATCAACAAATTAGATAGAGCATAAGTATCTATATATTTTAAATTATATATATATATATATATATATATATATATACTATATATATAGTACTAACTCAAAACAGAGATGTGACAGCTAAAATGATGTTTTTGAGTTGTTACTAATACAACTGCTTCTTTCTGCTTGAAGGCAGATGGGACCTAATGATTCAAAATTGCAACTACCATCCATGATCAGTAAACATGATTTCTAAAAGCCTCCGCTTCAAGGGATTTGGGTTTATGCTTTGGAAGGACTAAATAGCCTGCTCACTCTGACCTCAATGGGCATCAAGGGACATCTAGAAACAATAGTTTTGGCACACATACTGCTCTGCAGCCATTAAGTGCTTTAAAAGTGAGTAACAGAACTTTAAAATCAATACAAATTTTTATGGGAAGCCAAGGAAGAGATTTCCAAATAAAGGGTAATATGTTCCAGCAGATGACCACCCATAGGGAAATGGCTGTGCATTTGTATCACTACGAGTTAGAAAGAGCATGACTCTATTCCCCTAGAATCAGGGAATCTAACTGAGGTTAACTTTTAAAAATATACTGATAATAAATATCACATTGAATGCATTATGCCATACTAAAATTTGTCATGGTGAGATAATGGACTGGAAAAATATTTTTCAAAAGTGAAATCCACTAGTAATTATTAGAGTTGCTAAATAATAATTATGTATATGTTAGTAAGAAAAGTTTCAGTTTAATGACACTCAATTTGCCCACAATTACAGTGATAACACAAAATTTATCATTAAATAAAATGTTTGACATTAAGTTATTTCAACGTTGAATTTTTCCTCCTTCATTAAATTCTATGTAGAAGAGAGGATCATTTTCCAACACTAAAATTATTCTCATCTCCTTTAACTTTGATCTTTTGTACACACAGCGTGTCAAGACAGAACAGTCCAGTTCATTTTCCTTATTTTATGCTTGTTTCTGACTGGAAGTTTCACAGTGACAGGAAAGCCTGAATCATTACATTGAAATTTCTTCTTCACCCACCAACATTTGTGTAACTTCAACCAGACATGGAAACCTGAAGGCAACTACCAAGTGAGAAGAGGAGATGGAAGTGAACTTTTCATTTGTTTTTTAAAGCAAAGTCTCCCTGTGTAACCCTGGGTGGCCTCAAACTCATGGATATCTTCCTGCCTCGGGCTCCTGCATAGTGACATTTCAGGCCTGAGTCCCCAAAGCAAGAGGGAAATCTATGACTGTAAATTATTTAAATTCATTCTTTGAGAATTTCATTCATTTATACCATGAAATATGATCATATCATCCCTGCGGCTTCCCGGAATTTTCCCAAATCCTTCTTGCAAGTTCATCCCTTTCTTCCTCATCCTCCTCTTTGTCCTTGTCCTCATCCTCCTCTTCCTCCTCCTCCTCCTCTTCCTTTTCCTTTTCCTTTTCCTTCTGCTTTTTGAAAAAAATAACCCTCTTAATTCAATTAGTGATTCACATAAGGGGATGACTTGGAGGTCATCCTCTGGGACACGGATGGGTATCTTAGCAGTGACCCGCAGGCTCAAAAAACAATTCTCTCTCCCTAGTAGCTATCATTTTCCAATAGATCTTCGGTAAGGAATGGAACTTTGAGAGTTCCTCGCCCATCTAAGCTGGATTTTTGCTGGCTTGATCTTGTGCAGGAAACAAGGATGTTGAGTGCGTAAGTTGTTGTACAAGCCATGTCCAGCTCTCTGAGAATTTCTCAGGCTAATTGGTGGTCTCCTTTCTCTAGGACAGTATTCCAGACAACATCAGACCCTGTTTTGCTGTGATTGCCTCTTGGCTGGAGCAGGTCCTTCTCTCTGCACTGTGGCCTCACAGCACTGTCCCTTGCCTTCTACTGGATTCATCTTTCTGAAATACAATTGAAAATGCCACCCTTATCCTTTTCCTCCTTCAATTAGGGAAGTTTTCATCAAGTCATTTGCTTTTCTGTGTTAGACAGTAGTTATTTATTAATATACACTATCTGTGGTATCTTGTTGCTGTTTTCTTTTATTTCTCCCATAATAAGAATTTCCTGGTTAGGATAATCTCAAACTATTTAACTAGCTCTCCACTATGTAGTTCAGTAGGTATTCACTGAGAATTTTCTAGACTCACACTGAAAATATCTTCGAAGCTCATTCCCAGTTAAATGATATATTTGTATTACACAGACAAAGGTATCTGAAAAGAGACCATTTCAAAATGTTTCTTAATTATATCAGTTTAATGATATATTCAGTCTTACAGACAAATTACACTACTGTTGATGTTTCAAATAAAACTGTAACAGATTCTATAAAAATTTCTATCAGCATTTGACTTTTAATTTCTTTACAAAATTCCAGATGTTATTTTCAAAATTATTCTTTAGATCAATAATTTTATAACCACAGTCTAAAAACTAATTAAACTTTCATTAATTTTTATCAACATCTGTTGTGTGATCTTATAGACATGAAAATGTAACTATAATTATGTATTCATTAAAATTAGGTTAGAATTTCAGAAATGTATGTATTTCAAAGTGAATGCCACAATGCATATCACATTTCCATGAACTAGGCTGATAGCACCATTAAGCAGGCAAATTCAGTTGTGGGCTGGTTTCATTTTACATGTGAAGAAAGCACAGATCCCAGCTGGCCTGAGCATTGCTCATAAGCGTTGCAGCTTTAGGGATACTCAGAGGGAAGTTATAATTGAATTGTCAGTATGGTATTGATGGGAAAACCTTTTTGTGTAAGCCAACATTGCAATAATTGATGACACTTAGACAGCAGGAACTAATTCTCTAAATGTTCTTTACCCTGACTTGAGTAGCTCTTCACATCAAATAGTGCTGAAAGTTAAGTTTATGAAAAGATTAAACTTATTGTCAATACCACTCCATTTGAATAACTATTATTTAATAGACACTAACTTAACTATTAATACTTTCAGAAACAAATGGTGTTACTTTTTTAAACTCACTAGTATCATCATATTTACACAGCTAAAATGTGTCAGGACAAGAACTCAAATTCTCTTTTGCCTCCATAGTTGGTAGGGAAATTCTCACATTTGTTACATTGAAATTAAAAACATTGCTGTCATCATTCTTTTTCTACTGTGAACACTTACACTTTTGAAAGATATTTATTTACTAATTTTATTTTATGTGTGAGTGTACTGCCTGCATGTACATAAGAGCATGTGTCTTGCAGTGCACATGGAGGTCAGAAAAGAGCATCAGATCCATTGCATGTCATGCTGGTCATTGATGGGCTAATTTGTTGTTAATGTTGGTGTTGGATCACCAGTTGCTTTTCTTCCTTAGTAGCTTCCATAGTGCACTCCAGAGCTATACGAGCTAGCCTTCAGAGGAGGAGGCATCCAGGTTGGTTCCAGCTCCATTGCTCCAGATCCAGTCTCCTAAGCATGTCCTATCTTCAGCAATAGGTTCTTACCTCCAATTTCTGGGAGGCAATCAATGGCTGTGGCAATAGCATGTGTCATTTGGGGAATTTTTTGGAGTACATTAGCCAACGACTCAAAGGAGGCTTTCTTCTTTCTGGTATTGTTATGTAGTCTTCAGGTATAAATATGGATTCATGTAGAGATATTGTATGTGTAATGTGTGATCAGGTTGTTAGACTGATATGATTCCCTCTGTTTGTTATACTAGTTAGGCATTATTTCTCTCTCTCTCTCTCTCTCTCTCTCTCTCTCTCTCTCTTCTCTTTGTCTCTGTCTCTGTTTCTGTCTCTGTCTGTCTGTTTGTCTCTCTCTAACTCTGCCTCCATGTGTTCCCCAATTAAGATGTCCCATTGTCCCATATCTCCCTTGATAATACTAGTCTTCTATGGGACCATCTCTTTTGTGCACCTTCGTCCCTTTATCCCCAAATTTCCTTGTATAACCCTCTTTCCCCTTTCCATTAAAGTACTCCCATTTTATCCATTTCTCCCTTAGCAAAACCCATCTCCTGCTATTCATCTCTCTTAAGTTCCTTCTTTCCCTTTACCTACCTGGTTCCTTTCCATTTTCCTGGTTCCTGCAGCTACATCAGGACACATACTCATATATAACAATTTGGTGTTAAGATCCACAAATAGGGAAGAATGTACAGCATTTGTTTTTCTGAGTCTGAGTTACTTCACTTAGTATAACAGCTTTTAGTTCCATCCATTTGCCTGCAAATTACATGATTTCATCTTTCTTTACCCCTAATTAGAACTTCATTGTGTAAATGTACCACATTTTTTTATTATCCACTGGTGAGCTGAGGCACATATATGTTGCTTTCATCTCTTAGCTATTGTGAAAAGAACAGCAAGAAACAACTATGTACAAGTATCTCTGCAATAGGATAGGTCCTTTGGTTATATGCCAAGTAGTGCTATAACTGGGTCAAATGGTTAGTGTCTTTTATATTCTTTTAAATTATTTATTTATTATTTAATTTTTTCATATTCTTAAATTTTTGTTGAACATTTATAGCCCCCCATTCCCCAACCTCCCCATCAGAAATGATGCATTATTGCATCATCCAAGTTAAGCCTTATCCAGTGAAACTTTTGAACCCAGATGTCCTGTGCAAATTCACCCACTGCAGTCTAGTCAGCACATATAGAAGTCTCTGTGAATTCAAGGCCAGCCTTGTCTACATAGTGAGTTCCAGGACAGCTGGTGCTACAGGGAATCTGTCTCGAAAAGATAAAAAAGAAATCTTAAGCAAGGCATACCCTTCCTCTCCCACCAGTTAATAGTCTCCAGCAGTTCTCAGTCCAGAGTCAGTCTCCCACCCATTTCTTTTGCTCCATTCTGAGATCTTGCTGAGTTGGTATGGGTCCCTTGCATGGTGCCAACATTCCCGTAAGTTCACATGTGAGGCTTCCAGTCAACTGTAAGCCTCTGCTTCTCTATGTTCATGCATCAGTCCAGCATCTTACAATGTTTCTGCCAACTCTTCTGCAATGATCTCTGAGCCACAGATGGGTAAGGTTTAAAATAGGAGGGATTTTTTTCCTGGTCTTTTAAAGACAGGGTCACCCTGTAGCCCCAGCTGTCCTGGAACTCTCTATGTAGTTCAGGCTGGCCTTGAACTCACAAAAATCTGCCTGCCTCTGCCTCCTGAGTGCTAGGACTAAAGGTGTGTGCCACCATGCCCAGAAGGGATATTTGTTTTCGAAAGGCTTCTTCTCCACACTGCTTTCCATAGGGAGGGCAAGAGCTTGTAATCCCACAAGGAGTGAATTAGCTTTCTTCTTTTCCTACATTCTCTCCAGCATTTAGTATCATTTGTTCTCTTGATCTTGGCCAGTCTGACTGGAGTAGGATGAAATCTTAAAGTTTTAATTTGAATTTCCTTCATTACTAAACATGATAAACAATTTTATGATGTTTCTTAGCCATCTTTATTTTTCCTGTTTTGAACTCTCTTTTATGATCCTTATCCCATCAATTAATTGGGTTACTTTGTTTCTTGTTTCTTTGGGTTTTTTTTTAGTTCTTTATATAATCTGGATGTTAAGCTTCTGTCAGCTGTCTTGTTAGTGAGGATTTTCACCCACTTTGTGCTTTTTTTCTTCTTCTTCTTCTTCTTTGTTTCTTTTGCTGTACAGAGCCTTTTTAATTTGATGAGGTCCCACCTGTTGATAGTTTAATTTAATCCCTGTGCAAATGATGTGTGATTTAAGAAGTCCTTTCCTACACCTATATTTTGTAGGTTGGTCCTGATGTTTTCTTCTGACAGTTTCAGAGTTCAGGTTTCACACTGAAGTCTTTGATCTGTTTGGAGTTGACTTTTGTGCAAGGTGAAAGATAAGGGTTTAGTTTCATTCTTCTATAGGTAGTGATCCAGTTTTGCCAGCACCATTTGCTGAAGATTCCATCTTTCCTCCAGTGAGTGTTCTAGGCCCTTTTGTCAAATAGCAGATAGCTGAAACTTCACATACACAAGTTTGGGTCTTCAATTATGTTTCCTTGACCTATGGGTCTGTTTTTGTGCCCACACCATACTGTTTTTATGACTATAGTTCTGTAATGTATTTTCCAATCCTGTATAGTATCTCCCCGCCACCCCCGCCCCCCGAATTGTTCCTTGTGCTCAGGGTTACTTTGGCTATCCAGGATTTTTGTGGATCCATGTGAATTTTAGGATTTTTAAAATTCTGTGAAGAATGTCATGGGGTTTTGATTGGCATTGCATTGAATTTGTATATTGATTTTGGTAGGATGGTCATTTTCCCAATATTAATCCTTCTAATCCATGAACATTGGAGGTCTTTCCATCTTCTGGTGGCCTCCTCAATTGCTTCTTTAAAGATTTAATTTTTTCATTGTAGAGGTCTTTAATATACTTGGTCAGGAGGAAGTAGTCTTTCTCCATTTGCTTGGAATTGTTATATAGAAATGCTACTGAATTTTATAGACTGATTTTTGTAACCTGCCACTTTACTGATAGTGTTCATTGTTTCTAGGAGTTTTCTGTTGGACTTTTTGTCATAGTTTAGATACAATATCACATCATCTGGAAAAAGGGATCATTTGACATTTTCTTTGCCAATTAGCACTCCTTTAAATGTCTTCTCTTATCATATTACTCTAGAAAGAATTTCAAGCACTGTATTAAACAGAAGTGGAGACTGTGGACAGACTTTTCTGGTTCCTGATTTTAATGGAATGTTTCCAATGGATCTGTTGTATGTAGCTTTAATTGTGAGATATGCTCCCTCCAATCCAGTTCCCTCTAAAACTTTTAACAGAAATGCATGTTCAATTTTATCAAAGGACTTTTCTGCATCTATGGAGATGACCATGTGATTTTTGTCTTTGAATCCATTTATGTGATTTATGACATTTATTGGCTTGTGTGTATTGAAATATCCCTGCATCTCTGGAATAAAGCCAACTTGAATAGGGTGGATGATCTTTTCCATGCGTGCCTGTATGCAATTTGCAAGTATTTTATTGAGAATTTTTGCATCTATATTCATTAATGATATGTGTCTATAGTTTTCTTTTTGATGTATCATTAACTGGTTATGTTAGTGATGCTGCCTTTATTGAAGAAATTTGGGATGTTTCCTTCTGTTTCTATCTTTTTGAATCATTTGAGTAATATTGGTTGTAGATCTTCTTTAAATGTCTGGTAGAATTCTGTTGTGAATCCATCTAGGCCTAGCCATTTCTTATTTGGGAGGTTTTTTGTATTATTGTTACAATTTTCTTATATGTTATGAATCCATTTAAACTTTCAATCTCTTCTTGGTTTAGCTTTGGTGAGTGACATGACTTAAGATATTCATACATTTCTTTAATGTTTTCCAATATAATAGAGTGCAGTTGCTCTTTCCTTCTTTTGGTTAACTGGGCTAATGTTCTGACTATCTTGTCTTTTCAAAAGAAACAGCTTTTGGATTCATTGACTCTTTGTACTGTCTTCTTTGCTTCAATTTTTATTAATTTCTGCTTTGATTTTTGTTACATTTTATCTCCTGGGTTTGGATTTCATTTGTTGTTGACTTTCACGAATCTTCAGTTTCAATGTTAAATCATTTATTTGTGCTATTTCTAATTTTTTTAATGTAAGAACTTAGACCTATAAACTTTCCTCTCAGGAATGTTTATGATATATTCCAGAGGTTTTGTTATATTGTGTTGCCATTTTTATTTAATTCCAGAAATAATTTTATTGCTTTCTTAATTTCCTCTTTGACCAATTCATCGTTCTGGAGTGTGTTGTTAATCTCCATAAGATTGTGTAGTTACTAGGTCCTCTTCTGGTGGTGAAATTAAGCTTTATTGCATTGTGGTCTGATAGAAGGAATGGAATAAATTCAAGGTTTTGTATTGTTGAGGTATGTTTTATGCTCCAGTATGCGGCTGATTTTGTACAAGTTTCCATGGGGAGCTAAATAGAAAGTATATTTTGAGGACTTTGAGTGGCATATCTGGAAGATGTTTGATAGATCCATTTGATATATGTTATTGTTTAACTCAGATCTCGCTCTGTTTATTTTTGCCCATTTGACCTGTCTAACAGAAACAGCAGGGCATTGAATAACATATTCTTGGTTGATTGTTCCTTTGATAAGAATTAAGTGACCCTCTTTATTGTTTCTGATTATTTTCTGTTTGAATTTTTTCTCAGATATTAAAATTGAAATTCTTGCTTGCTTTTTTTAGCATCATTTGCTTGAGATATTTTTCCATCTTTTTACCTTAAGTTAGTGCCTATCCTTAAAGGCGAGATGGGTTTTTTTGTAGGCAATAAATAAATGGATTTTTGTTTCTTATTCCATTCAACTAGCCTGTGTCTTTGAACTGGAGAGTTTAGTCCATTGTTATTTTTATTTATTTATTTATTTATTTATTGACTCTCATATAAATTTTTTTATTGATGCTTTGTGTATTTCATACATCATTTTCCAATTGAGTTCAGGCATATATCCCCTTCCCTTCCACCCACCCCACCCCTACCCATCCCAGATCATGCATTCTGCCATAAGTTTTCTGCATCTTTCTCTGCTTTTTTGTTTTGTTTTGTTTTCATTTTTTTAACAATAAGTGATAATTTGTGAGTACAAGCATCCTTCATGTAAAACCAATTTGCAAGCAGTTGTGCCCAAACCCACACAGCTCATGGGTCCCACCATCCAGCAGGTGGGGCTTGTATGTTCAATCAGTTGATCAAATGAGTGTCCAGTCTATATTGTTTAGTTTCACCATTAACCCAATCAAAGCCCTTACATTCTACCAGCCCTCTTTCCGCGGATTGTTCCCTAGCCTTAGAAAGGGCACAGGTGGTTGAGAAACAAAACACTCTACTTTCTCTGGAGCGGATGTCTTGGTCTCTAGTCAGTTCTGGCTGTTTTCTTTTCTGGGCTGCCAGTTTTCCAGGCATAACCTTTCGATCCTACTAATGAAGCACATGCAATTAGATATTTAGGTATTAAACAGTATATATATAGCCTTCCAGATCCTACTAATGGAGCACAGTATTAGATATATAGGTATTTAGAACGTACTAATTGTTATGGTAGGTTACTTGGTATAGACACAGAAGTTTTGATTTAATTTTACTATTGAATGATATATATTGGTTACTGTCATTTTAATTTGTTTGCCTTCTTGGTGTAACTTTGTGTTTCTACAGGTATACCTTTACTTAGTTTCTTCCTGTTGCCCCTGTGTATAGTCCTTTTCTTCAGATCTTTTATTATTGGAAACATTCATATTTTGTAATGAAGTCTTTCAGCCTATTTGTGTAATGGAAATTTCCTTTCTTCTTCATCTATAATATACATTTTTTGCTGGATAAAGTGCTCTGGGTTGATCTCTATGGTAATTTAGAACTGGGGGTCCTTCAGTTAAGGCTCTTCTGGCTTTTACAGTTTGCATTGAAAAGTCATCTTTAATACTGACAGGTCTTCCTTTCTTTATATGTTACTTGTTGCTTTTCTTTTGCAGCTTTCAGTATGTTTCCTGGTTTTTATAATCTTATGTCTTGTGAAGTTTCTTTTCTGGTCCTGTCTATGTGGTCTTCTATGTGCTTATTGTATTGGAATGGGCATATCTTTCTTTAGTTTTGGGAATTTATTTTCTACACTCTTGTTGAAGATCTGGCCAACACCATGATCTTAATATTCAGCTCCTTTCTTTATGCCTATGACGTGTAAATTTTTTCATTCCATGGTTTCCATATTTCCTCCATATTCCATTGCTGCATTTATTTCTAATTTTTATAATTGTTGCTTGAGTGGTCCAATTTTTCAACTTTAATCATCAGTCTCATATACTTGTTCCATTTCATTCATTCTATTGGTAAGGCTTTCTCCTGAGTGTTTATATCTATATATATAATTATAATATATATATATAGATTAGGATTACTGAGTTTTTCACTTCCTTCTTCATGTCAGCCTGAAGTTCCTTCGATTTTTTTTATCTCTTTTGTAAATTCAGTCAGAAGTTTATCCTTATCTTCTTTTAGTTTTTTGACATGGATTGATGGACACCAACCATGAGGTGATTAGATGTTCTGAGTGCTGGAGACCAGGATGCAGTGGACAGATACGGACCAAGAGTCAGTCCAGAGATCTGGAGTGCCAAGACAAAAAGCAGGCCTGTTCCCAAGGCTAGAAGGAGAAAAGGATGTGAGGTTGGAGAACTCAGGCTGTAGGGAAGTCAAGAGGCAGTGGGAAGGATCAGATTTACCAGGGGAGAAATCTCTTCTTGAGAATCCAATTCTGGGTAAATCCAAGCTTACAATTGGATTATATGTCCACTAGCAAGTTTATGTAAAAAATGAAACATTTCAAAACAAATAAATATTGAGTTTTTCAATGATAGATCACTTGAAATTCAGCATATTATACTTCACCATGAGTGAACTAGAGATTGGGGAAAGGATCAGCTTATCATGCAAGAGTGGAATGAGATAAAAGAAAAAAAATACCACACACAGAGTATACAAGCTACTCAAAAAACAAAGAAGAAAGAAAACATATGAATCACTCAAAAGATGGAGCAAAGAACTGAATAGAGACTTCACAGAGGAGGAATTAGAGATGGCTGAGAAACATCTTAAAAACTGTTCAACATCACCAATAATTAGGGAAATGAAAATTAAGACCACTTTAAGATATCATCTCACTCCAATAAGACTAGACAGGATCAAGAAAACAAATGATATCAAGTGCTGGAGAGGTTGTGGGGAAAGGGGAACACTAATCCACTGCTGGTGGGAATGTAAACTCCTACAGCCACTCAGGAAAGCAGTGTGGATAACCCTTGGAAAACTCAAAATGAGCTTGCCATTTGACCCAGTCATACCACTCCTGGGTATATACCCACAAGAATCATCTTACTGGAGAAATACATGCACAACTGTATTTATTGCAGCTCTGTTCACAATAGCAAAAAGCTGGAACCAACCCAAATGCTCCTCAACTGACGAGTGGATAGAGAAAATGTGGTACATGTACACAAGGGAGTTCTATGCAGCAGTAAAGAAAGACAACATCATGAACTTTGCAGGGAAATGGATGGAGCTAGAAGATATTATATTAAGTGAAGTAACACAGTCCCAGAAAAACAAACGATGAATGGTATCCCTCATATGTGGATGCTAGCGCCAATAACCCAGTTATAAATATTTCTTGTGGAGAGGGATGCATATTAAAATAAAAACAACAGAAAGACTGCATCAGAAAACTGACTGAAATGGTGAACAGGGAGGGGTGGAAAGGGTGGGAGATGGACACGCTTCTATATTCTATTAATGTATATTTAATTTAAAATTACATGGTATTTTACTTAAAATTAATGTAACAATAACTTTGGGATTAACATATACAAATGTTCTCTATAATTTTTGTGTTATACAGTATCATTTTGTAGCATTCTCTTTTTCCTGTAGATTGATTTAACTTAAAAAAATTAAGTTTGCTTCCCAAGTTAATGACATACAGTCACTCAAAACAGCTTGGGTGAATTTGATGAAATCTGTGCCTTGATTCCTGCATATAGGTATGTGTACTACAACTGCCTTTTTGAGACTCATGGGTCAAAAAACAAAAACTTAAAATAAAAAGGGGGATACAGATATATATATATATATAACCTTTTTGTCAAAAACTTTGCAATTCAAATCTTAAAACTAACTACGGGAAAAGATTTGTATGTTCCAACAGGTCAAAATGTCACCAACTTAACAGCTGAGAACGAAAAGATACAGCTTCGCATTGTGTATGATGTACCAGGAAGTGCCAGCAGAAAGGTTGGCCCATCTGAACATTGAAAGGAAGAAAAGCCTCAGACTGCTACAGACATCAAACCCCTCTGTGGATCCTAGATGTAACAACTATTTATAATGAGTCCTAATGAAACTTACATTCTAGGTGCTACAAAATTTTAATATGAGAGACTTTCTTAACTCCCCATCATAGAAAAAGGAGGAATATGATGATGATGAGGTCGTTCTCTAACTGTAAATTGGAGACAACTGTTATAGATGTAATATCTTATAAAACCGGTAAAACTGCATCCTTTAATTGACTAATAGACATAGGAACTGTGAAAAGTATTATTCTCCATTCAGAACAAAATATAATACTAAAGTCTCCTTAAGCTATGCACTTAAGCACAATATATTAATACAGGAGAGCTCTAATATCAGCAATGGATTATTCTATCAAGGAGATGTTGGCCAGGGGAATCAAGTCCCACCAAAAGGTAAAGGATTCTTGCCTGTAAACTGGGATACCTGCAAGAAGAGAGGCAATAAGGCCCTGCTGTCAAAGACCTGATGTAAGCATGGGAAAGACGTATTGAGACCGCACTTGAGAGTGTACACTTGGTCTCTGGAATACCAGAGAGTGTTACCAAAGGCCACTAAACCAATAAAGCAACTATAGGTCTCCTTGAGTCAAGCAAGTCTCTTCACCATCAGCACCAGCTATACCTCACCTGCCTGGAAATACTGTACAACAGTGGCAGCCATATCCCAAATCTAATTGGCTATTAGCTCTCTCCTTGGAGGAATAACCCACGACTAATGACACAAGCTTACATCCTCTAGTGGTTAGGAGATATTATAAGCCACAGTAAGACCCTGTCATATTTTACAGAAAAAAATGTAATTCATGGAATAACATACCATCCAAACATCTGTGTCTATACCAAAGTACCCTACCATAACAATTAGTACTGTTTAAATACCTATATATCTAATTGCTTGTCCTTCATTAGTAGGATTGAAGGGTTATTCTTGGACAGTCAGCCCATGAAAGGAAACATCCAAAATTAACCAGAGTCCAAAACAACAGCTCCAGAGAAAGTAGACTGTTTTGCTTCTCATCCACCTGTGCCCCTTTTCTATGCCTAGGGAATAATCTGCGGAAGAGGGGGCATGGTAGAATGTAAGGGCTGTGAATGGGGTGAATGGTGAAACTACAGCAATATAGTCTGGACTCCTATTTGATCACCTCGATTGAACATACAAGTCCCCCAGCTAGATTGTGGGACCATTGGACTGTGTGAGTTTGGGCACAACTGCTTGCAAATTGGTTTTACATGAAGGATGCTTGTACTCATAAATTATTACTTATTGTTAAAAAATGAAAAAAAATAAAGAAGTAATAAAAAAAAGAAAAAACCCAACAACAACTATAACAACAGCAAAGTTAAAATAAGAATTACATTCAGTCTACAAATAATTGATTGTTTAAAATAAAAATGCACAAAATATTGGATTTTCTCAAAGGCTACTTCTGAACTTAAAGAGATGATCATGTATATCTCCTTGTGTCTATTGATGTAGTGAAAATACATGTATTGATTTATATATGATGAACCATTTCTAAAATTCTAGGATGAAGCCAGCTTGATCATGGTAGGTGATCTTTTTATACATTCTTGAATTTTTCTTTTTTCAAAATATTTCAGTTAGGATTTCACATCTATTTTCATTGGGGGGGGGTTGTTGTGCCTTTAAAAGGTTTAGGTGTCAGTGAAATGCTGGTTTTGTAGAAAGATGTTAAAGCATAATTTCATCTTACATTTATTTGATTATTTTGGAATATACTGCTCTGTTTGCTTTGCAAAAGTCTGGTAGAATGCTACAGTAAATCCATGAGGATGTATGCTTGAGAGTTATTTTCATTGCAGTTTCAATCTCTGTGCTTCTTATGGGTTTTTAAGTATTTTATTTTTAATCTCCTTGTTGTTTAACTTTGGTATGTGATGTAGATTAATTTTATATATTATGATATTATTTGGATATTAAGAAAATAATAATTATTTATTCACAGGTAAGTGGATGGTACTGGAAACCACCATCTTGAGGATGGTAACTCAGAATCAGAAAGACATGCATCACATGCTCTCTGACATATGTGAATGCTCCCTTAAATCTTTGGGTATGCATTTTCAAAAGGAAAATCCAAAGATGTTTGAAACCTGAGTGGCAACACATTTTGGGATTGGAAATAGAATTCAGTGAGATAATGGAGAATATGTATGGTTACAAATTACACATGATGTGGAGAGATAATTAACCCTAAGTGACTTTAGAAAAAGTCATATTGAAACCTACCAGCATATAAGCTTCTTAAAATATATGCATACTGGCACTGAAGAGATGGCCTAGTGGTTCAGAGCACCAACTGCTCTTGCAGAGGACCCAGGTTCCATCCCCAGCACCCACATGGCGGCTGAGAACTGTCTTTGACTCCAGCTCCAGGGGAATTGACACCCTCTTCTGGCCTCCATGTTATTGCATGACACAGTTGCACAAACCTACATGCAGACAGTACATTCATACACATAAAAAATAAATAAAATTTAAAAAATACTTAAAAAAGTAATTACAAAATATATGCATGCTAAAAGACTAAATGGAGTCACCCTATAACAGGGACAACGCCCTACCAGATGCTGTAGGGCAGCAAATAAAAATTCAATGCCAGGCATAGTTTCCCTATCTTGGAGTTGTTAAAAGGGAGGATGCATTTATCCTCAAATAATACTGGCTGTTGTCATTGCCCTTAATTTTCCTCTATAATATGACAGTAGTACCCTATTGTTGAAGACAATACATATGGGAGTTGTAAAAATGTGAAGTCTTCAAGCTGGTATTGACCTCAAAGTTTCATCACTACTGTTTGGGTACTTTTTTTTTGAGACAGGGTCTCCCTGTAGCCCCAGCTGGCCTGGAACTTGCTCTGTAGACCAGGCTGGCCTTGAACTCACAGAAATCCACCTGCTTCTGCCTCCTGAGTGCTGGGACTAAGTACCACCATGCTTGAACAGATTTTTTTTTCTTAATGCTAGAAGGTACTATTATATTCCTGGTACTGGGAGAGAAAAGTAATAATCAAGCTTGCCCAGAAGTGAACAATGTGGACTATAATAAATACTTGTCTGGAAACATATGTCCACTGTTGCAATAGTGACACAAATATGCAAATAACCAACTATGGTTGATTAAAGGACTGCTTTATAAGATGGAGCCCATATGTGGTACTAAGTATTATCAGAGGCACAAACAACCTATAGCTAAGTAGGTCAAGGCCATGGAGAGAACACACTACTACTACTCTGTTAACTGGACCCAATGTTATACCCATAGACGAATGCATCTCTCAGCTCTCAACATAGAAGTTTCTTGTGGCAGATGGCGATTACCACAGAGACCCAAAACTGGTCAATGTGCAGAAAATAAGAAAGTGGAATGCTTGGTCATACATAAGGCATCTATGTCACATCCTCTGTCTCAGGTATTATTGTGGAAGAAGAGTAGAAAGATTGAAAGAGGAAGGTCTGGTGGATAAATACAAGGAAGCATGTTTTCAGGACCGGACAAGACAGTGGCATCTATCAGCTCTTGTGACAGGATGCACTAGACTTGTGTGAAGATAAGCCGAAAACAGTCGCAAGAGAAGAGTTGGACCAGAAATCTTGTCTTAGTTGAGAAAATATTGACAATTGATAGCTGGTAGGAGATGAAGAGTCAATTTCTTTACAAAGCTAGGTACTTTGACCAGGCTCTGGTGGCTGGACTCACACCCAAGGACATGCAGGGAACACAATTACACTTGAAACTTAATAAAGGAAACAAAGTGAAGTCTATAGGGAGGTAACAGTGGATCTGATAGGAGATGATGGAGGATTGTCTGACCATCATAAAATCTCATTATATGACATTCTCAAAGAATCAAAAATAATGCTAAAATGAAACATCCATTTCTTGAGATTTTCCAGTATGTTGGAATAATGGTTCAGGGAATTTATCTTTACAATCTTCTGGAGTTTTGCTCTAGTACCTCCTTATACATCACCAATTGACTAGGGAAACAGGAGATACACCAAAATAACAAAGGGAACATACAACAAGCTCGCAGCCAAGAACATGCTTAGCAGAGAAAAATTCAAAGTATTTCCATTAAAATGAGGAACCAGACAAGGTGGTCCCATCTGCCCTCCTGTTCAATGTAGTACTTGATATCTTGGCTAGAGGAATAAGAAAAATGAAGGAGATAAAAGGAATGTGAATGAGACAGGAAGAAGTCAAAGTATCCTTAGTTACAGATTATCTGATCCTATACATAAAATATCTTACAGAGTTCATCAGAGAACCCTTATAGCTGATAAGCAGGTTTAGCAAAGGATACAAAATCAGTCTCTTTCCTAAATGCGAGGCACAAATATACCAAGAGAGAGATAAATAGATACTATTTGTGATAACCTTAATAGTATCTTGAGATAAATATAATCCAGGAAGTGAAAGATTTGTCCGATGAAAATTTTAAGACATTAAAGAAAGAAATGCAGAAGACAACAGATAATGAAAAGAATTGTTATGCTCAAGCATTGTTAGGATTGATATTGTGAACATTCCTATGAAAATAAATTTACAGCTTCCATATAACCCTCATCAAAATTCCAATGCAATTTTTCACAGAAATTGAAGAAAACAAACTTTCAACTCATATGAAAACATAAAAGACCCTGGATAGCCAAAACAATTATAAATAATAAAATCATGTTAGAGGTATCATCATCCCTGATTTCAACTTATATTACAAAGCCTTATTAATAATTATGAAGTGGTTCTGGCATTAAACCAGAAATACTGATCATTGGTATAGAACTGAGATCCCAATAAAAAAATAAAAGTAAAAAAAAATTAAGAAAAGGGGGGCTGGAGAAATAGCCTAGCGGTTAAGAGTGCCAACTGCTCTTGCAGAGGACCCAGGTTCCATCCCCAGCACCCACATGGAGGCTGAGAACCATCTTTAACTCCAGTTCCAGGGGAACCCAACACCCTCTTCTGACCTCCACAGCATTGCACGGCACTGGTGCACAGACCTGCATGCAGACAGTACATTCATACACATACAAAAATAAATAAAATTTAAAAAAAGAACTGAGATCCCAGATATAAGTCCATGTTCCTACAACCATATGATTTTTGACAAAGAGAGAAAAATACTCATTGGAGAAAGGGCAACATCTTCAACAACTGTTTCTGGCCAATCTGGATAGATACATGTAGAAAAATGAAACTACATCATTAACTATCACCCTAGACAAAACTCAGTTCCATAGGATCTAGGTCCCCAACATAAGGCCATCCACTTTGAACCTGATGGAGGAGAAAGTAAAATATATACTAGAATGAATAGGCAACACAAAAAGACACTCTCTAAAGAACAGGAAAATATATATTAACTGTAGATCTGTCAGAGGTTTCTTGCTAGAAAATTCAAAGAACTCAAAAATTTAAATATCATATAAACTACAATTTAATTAAAATATAGTTCTTATAATTAACAAAGTTTTCAAAAGAAAAAAAAACACACAAATGGCCAAGAATTATTATGTTTTTAATGTTCAGTAGTCTTATAACTCAAAGAATGCAAATTAAATCCACTTTAAGCTTTCAAATTACCCCAATCAGAAGAGCTATGATCCAAAAACCAAATTACATCAAATCCCAGCCTAGAGGTGGGGTAAGGCAGACACTTGTGATTACTGGAGGCAGCAGAAAGTGATGTACTTACCATGGGAATGCTTAAGAGTTTCCTCAGAAAGATATAAATAAGGCTATGCCATGATCTAGGTATACAACTTCTGGGCATAGTCCAAAAGGGCTCTAAATTCTACTACAGAGATACTTGGCCATCCATCTTCATTGCTGTTCTATGTATCATAGGTTAAAAACAGCATATTATTCAGCTGTCAATAAAATCAAATTAACCAAATTGTCGTGTGAAGGCCGGGAAATGTGAATATTCATTCTGACCCAAAACCAGAAATGTAAATACCACTTGATTTTTCTAATACATGAGTGTTCAATTGAATCTTTAGTTACATACGTGTTTAGATATATGTGTTTAAATTGGAGTGACTATAGAAGTCAGAACACTGATAAGGGGGTGTTTTAATTTCTTGTTACCACCCACAGTGCCTGGACCCTCCCTGGGCAGGTGGGCCTGGGTTTTACGAGAAAAGTAGCTGAGCAAGCCTGGGCAAAGCAGCCAGTGAGCAGAGTTCTTCGGTCGTTTCTGCTTCAAGCTCTTGTTTACTTCCTGCTCTGCACTCCCTCAGTGATGGGCGGTGATGTGGAAGTGTAATACACACTTTCGTCCCCACGTTGTTTTGTTAGGTGTTTTATCACAGTAACAAAAAGCAAACTAGACCATCAAGGTAGAGAGAAAGAAAAATTAAGGCTGAAGAAATCACAATTTCACATCTTAATGAATGAGAAAAAAGTCTATGACTCCGTAACAATGAGAAATGCAAAGCATAATTCTTGTTTAGTGAAGGCAAAACACATACTATCACAATAAAATAACCATAAAGATAAAATATGAGTGTTTTGCAATGATTAAAGTATTTAGATGATGGTCATTGTGCTTAGCTCTTATTCAATGAAACATGTTTATAGCCATTTTTGTTCTCGTGAACAATTAACATTTCTTGTTGTTTGGCAGTGTCCTAAATCTTCTTGAGTCTTCTTTTTTTATGAATATTGGATGCTGTTTCCTTAAGGTAATTTTGCTATTTAGAAGAAGTAAAATATTTATCTCTCTTAGTACCTATAACCTCACTAATTTGCCTTCTTTGCAGCCTGCTCATATTTTTCCTTCATTATCAGTGACATCGCTTATTCCTTTCTGACAATTTTATCTGCTTCAGAATTCAGAATAGAGTTCAGATCTTTTTCACATGGTGCAATAGTGGCACACCAATTGTGGTAGCAGGAAATTTGGGTTAAAATTAAATTCAGTCCTATGTTTTTCTTTCATATACACACATACACAGATATTTTGTGCATAGAATCTCATTCTGCTTTTCACATTGGAGAATTCATATTAGAGCTGATAGCTGTTTTTCCTCATTGCTCATGGAATCTGTACTTGTGAATTTCTATACATTTTGATCTATCATCACAAAAACAATAGCAAAGGGTTTACAGCAATTTGTCAGCCTTTACCACAGAGCAGGGCAACATGTGAGTCACTCAAAGTACACAAACTGGTCTAGGCTTTTCGGGACAATTCACCACTTTCATGTTTTTGTATGCCACAACCTAGTGTCCATACCCTTTTCCAGGTAGTGACATTTTTGCTGTTGTGTGGTTTTTTTTACTATTGATTTTGCTGTTTAAGTAGTTCATAAACATCACTCAGATTCTATATCATATTCCCAACTGATATAAGCCAGTATATGTCTTAAAGAGAAAATATATGTTGGAAAAGATTCAAACATGAATTCAGATACAGTTGGCTGATGTCGTTATGAAAAAAGCAACAACTTACTGGTTACAATGTCTTTTAAGAAATATAATCATAAAGCATGTTCAGGTATTTTACTTAATGAATATATTATGAACAGAGGTCCATAGGAATCTAATTTACCCTAGAACAAAGGATTGTATTCACTGATTCAGTATACACCAAGATTTTCAATGTCGTAATAACAATGAATGATAAAATCTTACTAAATACTGAACAACAAAAAGATTACTAAATGTACTTCAGATATTACTTAACTTCCACAATTTGATTTATGACATGCCTATGTAGTCAAAACCCATGTCATATGTCATGAATGATAAGGACTTAAAAATGAGTATCTGGACATTTGAGTAGAAGTGGAATGAAACATCATAAATCTTGCAATCAATAACACTCCCCAGAATTGATACTTTGATGAAAAAGAACGAGGTTGATTGTAGACTTCAAGTAGCAAACATAAGTTATTGTGCTGTTCACTATCATAAATAAAGTGAAACAACTGATGGCCTGGCCACCAAAGAGCCTCTCAGCACTGTGGCAAATGAAGGTGTTTTGTTGAAGAGATTTTTAATTTCTTAAATGTATGAAATTATATTTGGAGTATTTTCATGTGGACACACATCTTGAGCATGACATGGCATACTGACAATTCTGAATTACCATTAGGATTGAGCAGAAGTTATGGGCCAAGCATTTTGGATCAGAAATATAGAAAAGAGAAACAATAATAGAAAAGAGAAGTTCAAATATTTAGAAAGACAATTATATCAAAAACAGAAAACAGTTTATGTTGAATCAAGAGGAGAATAAAAGGGTGAATGAAATAAGAAATTAATCAGAAAAGAAGGTTTGGCATAAAAAAACTTTTAAAACTCCTCTCATATTCTTGGATAATTTATGCAGATTTCAAACTCTGAGTCTCCAGATGATGCTAACTGAGAAACAGTCTAGCTTTGTTAAGACAAGAGTTCTGAAACTTATAGGTCACACGCACCTGAATTCAGATATACATCCCTTATATGTGGTTTCAAAAATGCCTCCAGAAATTGGTGGAATGATATCAGAATGAGCCTGGGCTGTGGTAGCTGGCCTGGTTGGGCTGAGTTGGCTCCCAAGTGGCTGAGGGTGAGTGATGGACCATGTGAGGACCCTGACCACAAAGGACAAAATTTTTTCTGAATATTAGTGCTTCTTTTTTGATTTTGGAATTCTAGAACTCAGGAAAAATTAAGAAAATGACAGAACAGGTGGATCTTCACGAGTTCAAAGCCAGCCTGGTCTACAAAGTGAGTTCCAGGACAGCTGGGGCTACAGGGAGACCCTGTCTCAAAAACACCCCCCGAAAAATAACCCCAAAAGACAGAGAAGTCAAGATGTCTGTGGCAGGTCCTGGGTGTTGATGGGGGAAGACTTAATGAATGAGAGAAATGGGAGAATGCCTTATCCCTTATCCCTCATTCAGCCCTTGCCATGGGGGTGCAGTTTGTTTGTTTGTGTGTGTGTGTGTGTGTGTGTGTGTGTGTGGGTGTGTGTGTGTGTGATAACTAACACCAGGAAAGCTGGAGGATTTAATGCCAGGCAGGCATCCAGCCAGTCTGGTCCCGTGTCCCCCAATTCCAGGCTTGTGTGGTACCCAGGTACACAGCTTTCTTTGGCATGGAATCATTTTCTCAAATCCATCTGGTGTCTTAGGGTTTTTACCTACAGCCTCCCTGCATTTCTTTAGTTTTGATAGGCTCATTGGGCCTGGCTCAAGCTGTCTAGCTCTGCACAGGGCCAAGGAGAAATGTGTCTCCCTTTGCCTCTGGTGTATTTTCTGGTTAGCTGGGGCAGGCAGGCCCTGGGCCTGACTTCTGGCTATAGTCAAAACACCTGTTTTCTTTCACTGACACTATCTATTGTCTGGGGCAGGCCCCAGCTGGGCAAACTGCTCCCACCTCCAGCAAGATTTTTCTCAACAAAGAAAGGTACTTTGTTTAACTTGGGGGGATTATATTATCCACCCCCTGATCAGTTTTTATTCTTTGTAAACCTCTTATGATGTGTTCCTCAGACTCTAAAGCCTTCCAGATGCTTTTTGGCACCAAATTTGGCTTTTTATCAATTTTTTCTTTAGGAACATGGGCTCAACGCCAATCTGGCCACATTTGCTTCCTGCTAACCCTAGCAGACTTCGTTTTTGTTTGTTCCTTTTTATATCTCCTCTAGGTAGCTTCACTCCACTACAGACATATTTTACATCCTGACCTAAATCACCTAGATTCACCACAGCCTCCCTTACTTTACAAAGACTCTGTCCTGTTAAGGGGCTAAGCACAGCCAATGAAGTTTCGCACCCCTCTGGATGTCCTTGTTCAATCAAATTTTTTCTTAAATCATTGGTAAACACATCGCTATCTCACCTCCAAATCCATTCTCTTTTCTTGTCATCTACCCGCAGCTCCATGCTATCATGTCTCTTCATTTACACATTCCCTTCGGTTACTGCTTCAGTTTTATTCTTATGACCTGTGTTTGTGGATATATTATTGCTGCATAACTTTTTACTCTTTCCATTGAAATTTTATATGTACTATTCTTCATTTCCATAAACTTAGAATTCAGCCTTTGCATCCATCTGTGGTCTTCTCTCTGTTCTTCATTTGCTCAGGGACTACAGTAATGCTAATAGGTTAATACTTAGCTTCCCTCTTCTCTTTGTCTCCAGAACACAATACCCCCATTCTTTGTGAGGGTTGTATGTGTATGCATATTGTAAAAACTAGTCATGGAAAACTGTCAGAACTGCAAATGAGTTATGATATAATTTACCTGTCTGTAAAGTCACTGTTTCCTGCCAATCCATCTGGATAGTCTGCTGCTTCTTTCACGGCTAAAATGGTAAACACAGTCTAGTCAACACACCTGTTTTTGTTTGGCTCTAGAGAGCACAGGGAATGTCTGACAACTCTCTAACTTACATGACCATAAGAACTTACAAAAGTTGGTCATATTCCTTACTGAACTTGATCCTAGGAATATGACAAAGTTTTACACAAGTTCATTTTAGTTTCAGACCATTTCCAACTCATTTTTTTCTCCCGTATTCCTCTTGCCCTGAACCACCTTGTAGTGACAAAGGAAGAAGCACAGGGTCCCTTCTCAGTACCTTCCATCTATGGCTCCTCCTTACTGACCTCTAATGTGCCCTTCTTGAGAGAATGACCTCTTCCTTTTCATCTCTCACAGTTTCTTCTCGACATATTATCTGCTGATTCTGCTAGAGGAGAAATTCCATGATAAATTAGAGATCTAGAGATGAATTTGCAGAGAGAAGGAACACAGGCAAAATAATTATAATAGGGGCTGGAGAGATGGCTCAGTGATTAAGAGTACCAATTGCTCTTGCAGGGGAACCAGGTTCAATTCCCAGTACCCACAGGGCAGCTAAACACTGTGTTTAAGCTGGGCGTGGTGGCACACGCATTTAACCCTAGCACTCGGGAGGCAGATGCAGGTGGATCTCTATGAGTTCAAGGCCAGCCTGGCCTACAGAGTAAGTTCCAGGCCAGCTGGGGCTACAGGAAGACCCTGTCTCAAAACAACAACAACAACAACAACAACAACAACAACAAAAGAATTATTATAATGAAAACAATTAAATTACTACTTAAGTGTAGTAACATTAGCAGAATAGCACCTTACCTAGTAACTCTAGATATTTCTATATTATATCTCAATGTATTTAGATCTGCTTTGATTCCTATATCAATCCAAAGCTAATGCTGTAAACAGATGTTCACCATCCAGTAGTTATTATCCACCAAACACCTCACATATATTTTTGTGTGTCTTTCTTTTGTTGTTATTTTTGTTACAGAGTCTTCCTGTAGCCCCAGCAGACCTGGAACTGACTATGTAGACCAGGCTGGCCTCAACCTTAGAGTTCTGCCTGCCTCTGTCTCCCGATTACAGGGATTAATAGCCTGCACCACAACACCTGCCTTGTATTTCTTTTTCAAAAATATTACAATATCATATTGTTTGTAAGAGACAGAAAAGACAACCTTGCCTAGCTTTAAGAAAATTCCAGTGATATTTTAGATTCATTTTTTAAGAGGAATGTTCTTTCCAGCCTTTAAAGGAAAAAATGTCAAGGAAACAATAAATATTTTTACATTTAAATAGTGAGACTTGGCCCTTGAAGATAAACTAGTCTTAATGCCACTTATAAAGCATCAAGGAAATGAAAATGTATCATAAATTATTGAACTGGTCAGAACAAGTGGGGTGGGTACTGTCAATACAGGGAGACCAGATAAAACCCTCAAGAATGAATACAAGATGCAGCTGTGCTTCCCACCTGTGGCTTGCATGCAGCTGTAGGTGAAAGCCCCTCTCTGTGTGTAATACTATGAAAGGCCAGATTCTTTAATACAGGGACTTTAAGTTGTCAGTTTCGTGCTTTCCTACTGCTTCTGGACAACTCCTTCAATTGAGTTCTTACACTATTATTAAGCTCACTTTACCCAGGGAGATTATGAAATATTGTTAAGGCTCTTTTCTAGGTTTGAAATGTAAATGATGTTATGTTAAACATTTATCTTATATTGGTTTTGTTTTTTGTTTTTAAAGCAGATTCTCACATAACCCAGACTGGCCTCACATGTGCTATGCTGCTAAAAAATGACCTTGAACCCTTGACCTCCCTATTTTTACCTTCTGAGATCTGGAGTGACAGGCATGTCCCCCCCATGTGATCTTTACAGAAATGAACATTTCATCCTACCTCTTAGTCCATAATAATATTTCACATTTGAAGGTGGTTCAGATGGAAAAAGACATCTGTAGTAGGGATGGCTTTTGGTAAAATTGTGCTTTAAGAAACATTTCTTTCCAGAGCACTCCTCCCTGTAATCCAGCTTCACGTGCTCCTGTATACTCGTTTTTTAGTGACATCCTCTGAGCTTTGGAGAAGATAGATGAAAAAGATGTCATGTTTCAGTCTGAGTATTCAATGGTCAGCTATTATGTACATGATGACTACTTCTTAGTCTCTTCATAATTTCTGTCAGTTTCAAATGAGACTTCTGTGACCAAATGGAGAACAACACTACTTAATGTCATAAACATAAGTATTTAGGAGGCTAACAGAGGAGGAGATGTTCTCATCAGTGTGATGGTCAATAGTTAACTGCCCAAATGCCAGTAAACAATCATCTCCCCATGCCTGTGCAAGCAACCCTAATTGAATGCAGTAATTCACCAAACTGAGGGGAAAAGGGACAGGAAAGTAGAAGAAGACTTAGGTCAAAAGGAGACGTTTAGTAGAAGGGGGAGGCGCAGGAGGTGGTACTGTGGCAAACAAGATCAAAATGCATTAAATGTATGAATAAAGTTGTCAATAAGCAAATTAAAATAAAACATTTATTTCCCTTGGTATTAACTACCTCCTTATAACATTTCTCTTCTTACGCAGTGTTTCTGACACCAATGTAGTTATTTAAGATGATGAATGTTTAAAAACATGCAGCAGTACAAATCACTCAAGGAATAGAGAAAAATGGGTTAGTTCAAAAGTTGATAAAATTTTTATTTTATTGGTTACCATTGTCAATTGTGGCAACTATTATAATTTAAATGTAATCTTTCTTGGAGGAAAGAAAACAACCTACAAGAAGGAAAATGCAATTTCATAAACTGTAAGACAAAAAATTTAAAAAGTTAAAAATATACTAAAAGCAACCTCTTTGCTTTATTTGGGGAACAGAAATGCTAGAACGTGTACAGATTCAATAGAATGGATTTAAATACCAGTCTGTAGCTCATGAAATACAAAAGGGGACAAGGATACAGACAGGCTACAGATTGGCGAACAGTCTTTGTCCCCATCCATCCTGCAATACACAAGTGATTTATTTCTGCCATGTTGGCAAAGGCATTAGTACCAAGGACAGAGTTCTGTTACTGACAATCGTCTAGGTCTGGCTCATATGGTGACCTAAGTGTGCTAGCACATTTAACAACAGGAAAGCCATACAAGGGCCAAAACAAAATGTTGACCTGTTGGTCTGAAAGTTTCACCAGATTAGTGGAGAATAAGGGGGAATAATGCTAAGAAACAACGCAATATTGCAAGGGAACAATGCAGTGTTCTACACAGTGTCTAGGAAAACACACACACAAAAACAGTTAATAAAATATCCACAAGATTGGAAATGGGTGGAGACAAATTCCTCTTTCCTTTCCAAAATCAAAATCCAAAGCAATTGAAAAGAAAAGAAAATTTTTCCATTTCTCATTCCAATGATATGAGACATGGCCTAGACTTGATTGGATAACGGAAATGAACCCCTTAGGTCTTCAAATCTATGCACATAGAATTTGACTAGTCAGGTCTATTTCACAAAGATGCAGACTAAAATCACCTAGATAGGAGTTGTTTCAATATGGAGTTGTGTTAAATTCCTATTTTCTTTTTTTAAATACTTATATTGATGATTTGTAAATTTCATACATTATCTTTCAGTCCAATTTAGACACATTCCCCTCTCCCTGCCTCCTACCCCACCCCTGTTCATGCTTTCTGCCATACATATATTTCATCTTTCTCTCAGTCTTTCCAAAGTTTTTCACTGCAGAGGCTTGCTGTTTGAGGCAGAGTTTAACTGTCAGTCAGTTCTTTGACCCAGTCTTAATGTTGTTGTTGCTCCCTCACCTTTGTATTGCTCCAACATATGCCTATACAACCATCACATATGTATCAAAATTATGACCTCTGAGAATAAACTGTATGTTAATTCCAAAATATGTTTAGGGAAATCATACTTCCCCTTTAATTTTATATTTTTGTGAAGGAAAAGGAAGATCAAAGAGAAGTCTACTTGCAGCTTATTTTGCTGTTTTGTCTATATTATTGCCAGCTTGAGTAACAAAGTTTCTCATGATTACTGAGCAAAAATGCTGTAGAGTCAAATGTCAAGAATATACTGCTAAAATCCAGTAGAATGAAGATGCTAGGCAGGTGGATTTTGCAGTCAAATACAGCTAAATTGCAACTTGACTTTTCCATTTAGCAACAGAATGAGCTTTGTCCATGCATTAAATTATACAATCTTTGTTTTCTTATAATAATATACTAGGTACATTTTACATTGTGAAGTTAGTTATGAAGACTAACATATGCTAAACAAAATAATGTTCTTGGCATATAGTAATCATTCTAAAATTGCTTTTTATCAATCTGATCAACAAAATGGTACTTATTGAACACATAAATACAATATGCTAAAGATAACTGTCTTCAATATAAGGAAGCCAATAAACACATAAACAAGAAACTCAATGAACACACAAATTATAATATTTCATATGTAAAGTAAGTACATAAAAAGTCACAATTGATATGCTGAGATTTTGTTTTCTACTTAAAGCCTTGCCATTTCAGTGTTTACAGTTTCAAGCTTGGCATGGGGCATTTACTATAATGTTTGCAAAGTTCAACTACATTGTAGTATGTGTCAGCATTACCAATTTTTTTTTATTTTTTCCTTTCTAGTTTTATTATAGTATAATTTTACAAAAATGAAACTATTGATTATTTCAGTTTTAAATGTATTTGGAGAAAGACTGATCAGACTTGTGATGCTCACTTGGTTGGAATCCTCCCCTGTGTCACAAGGCAGAGCAGAAGCAAAGACTGATCTGTCCATGGAGACAGCAACTTGAGCAGAGCCAGAGAAACTCAAGACAAGTGTACACTGTGCAGAAAGACAGAACTATGACACAGACCTCCAAGGCTAAGATTTTCCACTGAACAGCAGCAGAGGAAAGTTCTAGAAGGATCCTTTCCTGTCATTGCCTGGAGGACTAACATCATGCAAACACATGTAGAGCAGTGAGTCACTGATCTTCAGCTGTGGTATCCTGTGCTCAGAAGAGGCACCTTCAGGTCACAAGAAACACAGGAAGGATGGCTTTAGATGCCACCCTCATGTAGATCCTTGCACAAATTCTCCTCCAAATACCAGAAGTCATAATTAGCATGTGGAGATCTCAGGGAAGGAAGCTCTGGTAGAAAATTGAGTCTCTCAGTTTTTTTTTTAGTTATTGTGGGAACTCTTTCACCTGTGCAAAGTGACACTAAAATAGGTGAATGGGAGGAAAGTCATGTTCACCCCAACAGGGTGCAGATGGAGATAGTAATATCTTTACTGTCTTATTTTTGCTTTTATGTACTTTACAGTTTTTTTTTAACTTTCACTATTTAAGTGCAATGTGTCCACCTGCATCTTTTTGGAACAGACTTTTATGACTGTCCTTTGCTCATCAGAGAAACTTATTTTTGTAGCAGGTGAAAATTAATACAGAAGCTTCTTGGAGGAGGTTGAGAGAGCCACTAATCTAAGGATATAAAGATAAGAAGAGGTGTGGAAGGTTATTACTATTTCAATTTAACAAAAAGTACAATTACATTCTCACTTAATACTTACAATCTAGCTAAGCAGTTGATGTGATACAGTTAATGGTACCAGGCATGGGTTCCACCTTTGGAGCTGGCTTTAAATCCAATCATAAAGTGGTTGGTTACTCCCATTACATCTATACCACTGCTACAACAGCAGTGAGTACATCTTCCCAGACCAATCATTATTGTAGCTTCCAGTGTCTGTGGCTGGAAAAGATGTTTCCTATGAATGCTAACCATTATAACTGAGGCCTCCAGGTCAGTATCCACTTGATATCTCCATGTGGTATGATTCAATTATGTGATGCTTCCAGCAACAGGGTCTTTCCACAATTTTCTGGATAGTTATGAAGAGTACTGTCAACAGTCTGAAAGGTTTGGTGGGTCTATGGTACCGTACTGAGGAACAAGTAATAAAGAGGTCTATGCTATATAGTTTTATTGTCAACTTGACACACCTGGCTTGAGGACATCTCAATTTGGGAATTGTCACCATTGGACTGGCCTATGGCCATGTCTGTGGAGTATTGTCTTGATTGTTGAGTGATGTGTTAGGGTTCAGCCCACTAAGGGTCATTCCATCCCTGGGAAGTTTGTTGTATATTGTATAAACAAAGCAGTCTGGGCATGGGCCTGGGGAGCAAGGCAGTAAGCAACCTTCTTCCATGGCCTGTGATTCGGCTTCTGTTTCCAGGTTCCTGCACTAAGTTCCTACCTTGAGCTCCCTAAGTGATGGGCTGTGTGTGATCCAGGAGATGTAAAATGAGTCAACCCTTTCCTCCCCAAGTTGTTAATGGTCAAAAAGTTTTGTCATAGCAATTGAAAGGAACTAGAACAGAAATTAGAACCAGAGAGTGGGCTATTGTGTGACAGACCTGACCTAAGTGTTTTGGAAGGATGGTGGAAGTATGTGGAACTTTGGGCTAGAAGGGTCATTGGATGTCTAGATTTTGTTGGTGTGGAGCTTGGAATAGTTATGTTGAAAGAGTTGTAGACAATGGAGGCTTGGCTTATGAAGCTTCAAAGGGAAACAGAGACACCAGTTCTGTTTGTATGATATTTTTGATTGAGAATCTAGTCTGCTGGGGCTGAAGAATCAGCTATATGAAACAGAAGACCAGAACCTGAGTGAAACCTTTGCTTTAAAGTGACAATTGATGCTGGTGAACTGGGGCTGAAAAACCAGTTTTAAGTAACAAGAGAACAGTTATCACTGTGGTGAAATCTTCTGGGAAGAATTTCCTCAGGGTCAGCACACAGAAGCAGTGGTTTAGAGGAGGCCTGAACCTCCATCTCAAGCCTGAAGGGAGGACTTGGTAATGATAAGAGTCTCCTATGTTGTTCTGGTATTAAAATATGAAGGGGTCACAGAGAGCAGCTGAGGCTTGGCACTGTGAGAGGCCAGGAAAGGCAATTGATGAAAGTATACTTCAGTTGCAGTGAAGACCCTAGCTTTTGGGGGATGTCACTGTGAGCATCGGCAGATGTGGAATGGAGCTGCCCTGGCACTGTGAGATGAGCTGTGTGTGATGTGGATGGCAGAGTCAGAGAAGTGGAGCTGCTGAAACCCTTTGGAACCCAGAAGATTGTGAGTGAATCCCAGGTGTCCAGCCTTGAGCTACTTTGCTGGACTTAGGTTTTGCTTCAGTGTGCCTGATTCTTCCCTTTGAAATAAGACCTTTTTGGATTTTACAGGAGCCCACAATTAAGAGCATATCTTATATAACCATCTAGTACTATAGGGTTTAATTAAAAATCTGGAACCAACCTAAATGCCCCTCAACAGATCAGTGGATAACAAAATTGTGGTACATCTACACCATGGAGTTTTATGCAGTGGTAAAGAAAGATGACATCGTGAACTTTGCAGCTAAATGGATAGAACTCGAAGCCATTTTGCTAAGTGAAGTAACGCAGTGCCCCCCAAAAAAATAGGGAATGGGTTCCCTCAATAATGGATGCTAGCACCAAATGCCTAGTTGAAAGGCAAGCTGAGCAACATTATTGTTATATTTCTTTCTATCTGAAAGTGACTGTGCTTTTATAATGTGAACCTCTTAATGGGCCTTAGAATTAACTTAACACTTATTTTCAGACATGATAATTAATGTACATGGGTGGAAGATATAAATTCACAATTTAGAGTAATATAAAATTAAAGGGAAAAAATGAGTTCCTAAACATATTTCAGAGTTAACATATAGTTAATTTCCAGAGGACATAATTCTGGTACATATATGATGTTTATATAGGCATAATTTGAGCAGTACAAATGGGAGGGAATAATAACAACATAAAGACTGGGTCAAAGAATGGACTGATGCAGTCAAATTCTGCCCAAAGCAACAAATCTCCTCAGAGAAAAACTTTTAAAAGACTGAGAGAAAGATCTAGGACATATATGGCAGAATGCATGAACTGGGGTGGGGTGGGAGGAAGAGAAGGGATTATGTCTAAATTGAACTGAAAAATGATGTATGAAATGCACAAAACATCAATAAAAGTATTATATTAAAAAGAAAGGTTGAATTAATGCCAAATACTTATAGAGAGGTTGTTGTGATCTATATTAACTTTCTAGTATTCAAATATTGAGTAAAATTATATATGTGGAGAAAAGAACATCAGCATTTTTGTATCACAGTGATACATAAAGCATTTCTAATAGTAACAGACAGTCATTTACTCATTAGTCATAGATAAATTTGTAAAAAGTCCCTCAGTAACACAGTTGTTGGGGAATTGCTTGCTGGGGTACAGTGCTATTAGCAGGGGATGGAAACAAAGTGGTGCTTCCTAGTGTAAGGAAGCTATGTGAACAGAGCCTGCCACTGAAAGTGGTATTGACACCTTGAAAATTTCCTTTGTCCTTGCTTTCTGGCTGTCTTCAGGTAAGAAGCCTTTCTGCACCATTCACTGCTGTCAGGATATGCCATTCTGCCACAGTCCCAGCAACAAGGCTAAGAAATCAATGACTGAATCCAAGAACAACAGTAAACACTTCTTCCCTTCAAGTTGCCTTATCTCAGAGAAGCAAGAGAAAGCTTACAGGCATTCGTGCTTCAGCCAGGTAGGATGAGACCTAGTGAATCTCAACTTGTTTCTTTGGCAAAACAAATTGCAATGATCCATAAATAATTTGCTATTAAAAGTGTAGACATTTCATGGATCACTGGAACCTTTTTAAATGAACTAACTAATCTAATTCCCTTACATGGTACTTCAGCAGTAGAGCTATTTAAATTGCATTTTCTGAACATTTAGCAGATGTATTTAAGGAATTTAATAGGTATCATGTTACATTAGGAAAAATCTTAACCTTTTAAAATTCTAAGTATTAAATCTTCGCTTTTTAAATTTCATTTCTATCTGTATAAAGTGTGATAGCTAAATTAATTTGTCTTCACAAAATTTAGTTTCATCTATTTGAAACTACTGTACTTTCTTACATGCCAATGTATATTTAAAAAATAATATAGAATTATATTGGTATATCACACGTATATACTTATATATACATAGAGATGTATACAATATGCCAACTTTGTAAATATGTTAGATATTATTAAACCTTATAATTGTACTACCAATGGTATTTCATATTTTCTAGTACCAATCATTTTGGTTTTCTGAGAGTAATATTTATGTATAGAAGCCAAAGGATCAGAGGCCAGTTACCAGTTAGGAATGAGAGCTGTGAGATCATAAGAATTGAACTTCAAATCCTAGGACCACAGTCATGTGGTCAAGTGTGCCTGTAACTCCAGCTGGGGTTGGAGTAGAAAGAGGATGTTCATTGAAACTTCCTGGATTCCAGACTAGCTGAGTGAAAAGCAATCCCCAGAGAGAGAGAGAGAGAGAGAGAGAGAGAGAGAGAGAGATTACCCAAATGGAATAGGTGGAGGGTAATAGATGATATCCATGAGGCTCTTCTACCTTGGCAGACATATAGACAGAAGCACCCACACTTTGTCCATATGCTCTCACAGACAACCATGCATACATGACATAAATAGATGTAAAAATAATATATTGTAAAGTCTAATGATTTTAATTAGTAGTACTCTAGAGAATGCAGTGAAGCATATTCATGCTATCAGAAGGGAAAAGAAAAATAATTATTAAACCTACCTAGCTGTGAATCCTCTGAAGTAGAAGAATTGGCCTCATCAGATATGCTCCCCTCCTTGGTCCCCCTGTGTAATTGTGGCTTGAATATTGTGAGAGTTACCAACCATTCTCTAATTGAATATAAAGTCCACTTCATAGGATGGAGGACATAGCTGACACTGACATCAGCCCTAGGAACCTGAGGGTAGACAGGGCATAGGGGAGAGCTTAACACCACTTTTCTACTAAATAGTTATTGGATTAAACTGATGCCTAATGACTTAATTTTATATGTACAGAATCTCTCAAGTCTCAACAGAAAAGTTTCCTTATGCAGGAGATGGTGACTAACATAGAAACCCACAACTGGCCAATGTGTAGAGAACAAGAGGCTGCAGAGTTCTTTTTTTTTAAATGATATTTTAAAGGATTCACAATATAAGAGCACAGTTGTATTCAGATCACATTGACATTGCTCAGTTTGCCATACAATTAGGTAATTGCTGCTAGCATCCACAGATGAGGGATTCATCATTTGATTTTCTGGGACTGTGTTGCTTCACTCAGCATGATATCTTCTAACTCCATCCATTTACCTGCAAAGCTCATGATGTCATCCTTCTTTACTGCTGCATAGAACTCCATTGTACCATACTTTCTCTATCCACTCTTCAGCTGAGGGGCACTTGAGTTGGTTCCAGCTCCTTGATATTGTGAAGACAGGTGCAATAAACATGGCTGTGCATGTATCTCTGTGGTAAGATGAGACTTGTGGGTACATGCCCCAGGAGTGGTATGGCTGGGTCAGGTGGCAAGTTCATTCCAAGTTTTCCAAGGGTTCTCCACACTGCTTTCCATAGTGGCTGTACGAGTTTACATTCCCACCAGCAGTGGATGAGTGTTCCTCTTTCCCCACAGCCTCTCCAACACTTGGTATCATTTGTTTTCTTGATCCTAGCCAGTCTTATTGCAGTAAGATGATATCTTAGAGTGGTTTTGATTTGCATTTCCTTAATGATTAATGATGCTGAACACTTCTTAAGAGGTTTCTCAGCCATCTCTAATTCCTCACTTGTGAAGTCTCTGTTCAACTCTGCTCCATCTATTGAGTGAGTCATTTGCTTTCTTTCTTCTTTGTTTTTTGAGTAGTTTATATACTCTGGAAATCAAGGCTTTGTCAGATGTATCAGGGGTGAAGTTTTCCTCCCATTCTGAGGGATTTCTCTTCACTTCCTTGATTGTTTCTTTTGATTACTTCTTCTGAAGTACAGAAGCTTTTGAGTTTAATGAGGTCCCATTTGTCAATTGTCGACCTTAATTCTTGCGCAGCTGCTGTCTGATTTAGGAAGTCTTTTCCTACACCTATGTCTTGTAGTCTGCTGCCAACTTTGTCTTTTACTGCCTACAGAGTTTGGGGTTTCACGTTGAGGTCTTTAATCCATCTGGAGTTGAATTTTGTACAAGGAGAGAGGTAGGGGTTTAATTTCATTCTTCTACAGGTGGTGATCCAGTTTTGCCAACACCACTTGCTGAAGATGCTGACTTTCCTCCATCGTGTCTTCTTGACCCCCCTGTCAAATATGAGGTGGCTGAAATTGTATGTGCTCAGGTTTGGATCTTTGGTTTTGTTCCATTGGTCAACAGGTCTGTTTTTGTGCCAGTACCAGGCTGTTTTTTATGACTATAGCCCTGTAGTATAGTTTGAAGTCTGGTGTAGAGATCCCCCTGTGTTGATCTTTTCACTCAGAGTTGTTTTGGCTATAAGGGGTCTTTTGTTTTTCCATATGAAATTAAGGACCTTTTTTTCCAAGCCTGTGAAGAACCTCTTGGGATTGTATTTGGGATTGACTTGAATCTGTGTATTAAATTTGGTAAAATGGACATTTTTACTATATTAATTTTTCCAATCCATGAGGACAGGAGGTCATTCCATCTTCTGAAGTCTTCTTCAATTTCCTTCTTCAGGGGTTTAAATTTTTTTTGTAGAGATCTTTGGTCTCTTTGGTTAGGTTTGTTTCTAGGTATTTTTTTGTTTTTGAGGCTATTGTTAGAGGGAAGTTTTCCTTGTATTCCTTCTTCAGTTGCTTGTTGTTGGTGTAAAGAAAGGCTACTGATTTTTCTAGGTTAATTTTGTATCCTGCCACTTTACTGAAGGTCTTAATCATTTCTAGGAGTTTTCTGGTGGAGTTTTTTAGCATCCCTTAAGGAAACAATCATATCATCAGCAAATCAGGATAGCTTGACTTCCTCTTTTCCAATTAGTACTCCTTTAATTTCCTTTTCTTGCTTTATTGCCCTAGCAAGTGTTTCAAGCACTATATTGAAGAGGAGTGGTGAGAGTGGGGCTGCATAGTTCTTAACCCTGAATATATGGGCTATATCAAACTTCTGCCACCCAAGGCTCAGGAATCATTTCAGAAGAGGAGGCAGAAATTGTAAGATTCTGAAGCGTTGGAAATGAACAAGAAAATGGAGTTTTCCAGACAGCTGGATAATGACACCTATGAACTCAGAGCAAGTGTGATAGCAAAAACACAGCACATGCCAACTCAAAACAGACAACATCTCAACATGAAATGGGGAAGAGGGTAAGAAATCCAAACCAAACCTAAGAAACTTTTGAGAACTGGCTGAGGGGAGAGGGAGACAGTCTCTGTCAAGGATGGGACTCTTGTAGATTAATGAGGTTCCAGTGGATGAACCCAGATTAAAGAACATTTGAGGACACAAATACACTCCCTCTGTATAATAGAGTACATTATATTGAGTAGGGACAGGAAGGGGAGTTTCAGATAGGGGAAGGTATGAAGATCACAAATATTCAATAAAACTGTTTAAAAAACAAAATGAAAGAGCCATGTGGAAACACACTATGGAAGCTCTCTCAAGATAGACATATAAAATAAAAAGAAATTCAGAATAGCTATCTTATCACAGGGGTTCAATGGTCTTAATAAACTAGCAAGTAGAAAGTCCAGTGCCAGGAACTGATTCTTTCTTTAGGGGTTGTTGAGCAGAGATCCTATAGAACTTCAAACAGTACTGGATATATGTAGGCATTCTTTCAGCAGAAGTTCTTAAGAACAGTTACAAACAGCCACAGATTTGACTCTTGCTGTTATTTTCACAGACCTGTGAAGTCTGGGCTCTCTTTTGATCTCTTAGGAAAGAACTTTGATCTGGAATATAGTCTGAGGCTCCCTTGTCCCAGTTACCTGCCCCAGCTCCCAATTGTGTGTACATGTTCCAGCCCATGCCTGGGTTAGAATAAAAGCCTTGAGTCCCAGCATTAAACTTGAATCTATCTTCCAGACTTTCTCTGAGTCCCTCTTCTTTTTTATTCTACAGGTAACCTCCCACAGTCCCCTCTCCCCTCCTTGCCAAAGCTAAGCCTAGAGACTGTTGGCTTACAGGCAGGAGACAGCCTTGAAGTTCACAGTCCTCTGGGACTGCCAAGCCCGGTTCTAGGAGGAAAGACTATCATGTGGATTGCAGCCATGTATGACTAAAGGAGCATCAGACAATTAGAAACTCTGAAGGAAGAAGAAATAAAAAGGTATTTCCACAGGCTGTCGCTCTCAGCCCTTTTTCCTCCCACAAGAGAGGAAAATCTCTGAGGGTTTTACTGTGAAAAGAGGAGGTGTACCCCCCTGAAAAATAGGATCAGGATAGTGGCCAGATTTGGGCCTATCTCTGTGGAAAATTCTCTCTTCCATGTGAGATTAATCTTTCAATTTGACTCTCAACTTGTCTTTCAGTATTTCTCCTGTATATGGCCAGGCTTTGGCTGATCTCTGTGGAAAAAATTATCCTTTCCACGAGAGGTTAATCTTTGAACTGTCTTTTTCCCTAACCACTAGCATTTCCTCCCTTTCTTTATCATGGGTAACATGCAGACACACAAGAGAGACCCACAGGCTAAGAAAATAAAAATGCTCCTCAAGAGTCGAGGAGTTAAAATTTCCACAGTGGAAGATGCTTCCTTTTGGAGTGAGACACTTAATATCGCCCCCATGGATGTCCCCTGTGGACTTATGGAATTACACGTGTGGCACAGAAGCCCAGCAGTGAGAAAGTGCTCTGGCATCTCTCAAGTCCTTGCCACTTTTAGCCACAGTGAGGCAATGTCTAGTCCCCTCCCACCAGGCCACGCATGAAAAGAAAACTAACAAAATGACAGAACAAATCGATCAGAACATCCACATGGCTGTGGCAGCGGCTCTGCTGCAGTCCAGCCAGCTGGGAGAGGGGCTGGCAGCATGTCCCAGGTGCAAGGAGGAGCCGGCCCACAAGGCTTGGGGACCTAGATGAGCATAGACCAGAGCCAGTGCAGCCAGCAGCCATCACTCAAGCCCTGTTCCATCCTGCACGCCACACTAGGAGCTGCTCTGTCTCTGCTACAGAAAGACTATATCAGATCAGTAATAACCAAGACTTTCTATTGCAGGCGTTTCCCATTAAAGTAGCCCCAACATGGAGCCGCGAAAATTATAACAAAGTAATTTCTCAGGAAAGCAAAATGTAGCCTCAGTTGCCTGCATCTAGCACACTCCAGGTTCAAGTACAGTACTACATTTCCCAGAATTCCTTGGGCCTGTTGCAGACATGTTAACATCCTGTCACATGCATTTTTCATTTCCTTTCCTTCCAGGCCAAAAGACTACATTTCCCAGGGTGCTTTCATGCCTATTGCTAAACATAAATTTAGTGTGGTTCCAGGTTTTCTTATTTCAGGTTTTGCAAAAAATATAGAGAGAAAATGTACCTTTGAACTTTATTGTATTCTTTCTCATGATACTTGTCCAGATTTGAGGTAATTGTACTCTTCCTTGCACATCAATTTTTATCTTGAGATAATATTTGATATGGCCATTTAAAATCTGTTAAGTTAAATCTATCTCAAGTATGCTTCTCTAAATCTGATACATGGGTACCCAAAACATCTTTAAACGAGTTATGCACAGCTGATCAATTAATAAGTCCTAGGCATCAAAATCAATCAATTAAGGATACTAAACTATTCTAAAATTAATTAATAAAAAGGTCCTAAACAATCTTGGAGCCTTTTAGAATTGTTTTCATTTTTAAAATTCACAGTCCCCCAGATTATGTGGTCTGTAACCTACCACCAAGGAAAGTAACAAGTCATCTTAATTCATGTCTGTCTGAATTTAATACCAGCTTTGTATGAAGATTTTGGTCTAACAAAAATTAATTAAAAGTAATTAATGTGCTTTAACAACTATTTGTCATTTTTAGGTTTTGGTTAAAAAATTAATTTGTGTGATTTTTCTTACATAGATTTAGTAAAGGCTACCTCTAAAACCAAAATTGATTTTTCCCTAACTCAGGTATGCCAGTATATTTAAATGGCTAATAAATTAATTGATTTATGAAGGATGGATATAAATTTGCACAGGTAGTTAGTTCAATGTTTTATTAAATATGTAGTGTCATCTACTAGAGGTGACCCACCAGCACCCAGTAGGATCTGTAAAACCCATTCTATAAAATTTATATCTTAAAGTTATACATCTAAAATTGTTTTATGTATATATATATATATATATGTAAAAATTATATATATATAAACCTTATTTCTACAGGATCCAGTCTTAATCAGGTAAATTAAAAATCACAATGTATGTTTAATCAAGATTCCTCTAACTTATTTTTACTTGTGTTCAAAATCTCTTCACACATTGTGAATAATGGTAAACTATATTACTTATGTTGTTTAAAAATTGGTCACACTTAAATTTATGTAAACTACAATTTACTTTTAATTCTAATCCATACTAAATTTCCAGGTAACAGACTTGACATTAATGTATATCCAATGTCCTTTTATAATGTTATCTGTAACACCCCCTTTTTTTCTTGTCTTTTCAAGACAGGGTCTCCTTGTAGCCCCAGCTGTCCTTGAACTCACTTTGTAGACCAGGCTGGCTTCAAACTCAAAAAGATCCACCTGCCTCTGCCTCCCAAGTGCTAGGATTAAAGACGTGCACCACCAAGCCCGGCTAAACACCTCCTTTTATCTACAAGATAATTAAGTTTTAAAAGACAGCATTTCATCTCTTCATCAACAATGAACCTCAGGACATCAGTTCCCTTATGGTACTATGGTTTAAAAAAAATGTATATATTTACTCCTAAAATAAGATAAAATTAATGTAATGCCCTCCAAAAGACAGCTTAACATCTTCCTTACATTAAAAGACTTAAAACCTCTTGGAAGAATATTCTCTTTCTCAAAAACATCTATTAAATATATATCAAGACCACGTACCATACTGGCTGGGATTTCTCCCAATAGCCAATTACATCAGTAAAAAAAAAATTACAGCTGTCTCTTTTTTATATAAAGAGTTTCTTTTTTAAAAGAAATAATTTGTTTTTGTATGTGTACGAATGCACTTTCTGCATGTATGTTTGTGCACCCATGTCGTGCAATGTGGCATTGGTCAGAAGAGGGCATGGGTTTCCCCTGGAACTGGAGTTAAAGACGGTTCTCAGCTGCCATGTTGGTGCTGGGATCAAACCTGGGTCCTTTGCAAGAGCACTTGGTGCTCTTAACCGCTAGGCCTTCTCTCCAGCCCCCACAGCTGTCTTTTATCAAGCTAAATATCAGGCCCAATAAATCAATAAACCAGGACTAAAATGGGCCATAAATAATTCCAGTACTAAACTAATATATTATTTTATTTTTCAAACTCAAAATTAAAGGGAAAAAAATCTATGTTATTCTTTAAAAAAAATTTAACAATCCTTCATCAGTTTATCTACTGGAATGATTAACAAGGTATTTCCTACCTACAGTAAAATAAAAAAAAAATGTTATCTTTAACCACCTGTGCTATGCCAGAAGCACAACCTAGTATAGTAAATAATGTTTAATTTGACTGCCTATGCTATTATCATTTATATTTAATTAGTAAACTACAGAAGGGTATCCCTTAGAGCCAAGACTCCAGGTAAGCAGGAGGCCACCTGCAGCCTCACAAACCATGCCTCTGAAGAGACTGCAGCCAGAGCTGACTCACCAGCCTCTGCTGGGAAAAGGCTGAGACAACCTTGGTGCTATCTACAACAACAAAAGTGGTTTACTTTTTTGTCTCTCACTTGACCTCCCCCCAAAGCCTGGAAACTGTTGGCTAAATAAAAACCTATAGGAGACAATTGTGGCTGAACTTTGTTCCATCAATTTTTCATCTATGTTAAAAGAAAAAAAAAACCTACAGGAGACAATTGTGATTGAACTTTGTTCCATCAATGTAGTTGCATATACAGATTTCTCCAGCCAGGCTTGGGACATTGTGGGTGCAAGTAAAAAAAACCACCATCTGTGTTAAAAGGGGTATCAAGTAATATCTGTATGTTTTCATGTATAATATGAGGAATGTCACATGGTTTTATTTTTTTTATTTTTTGTCTTTTTGAGACAGGGTCTGCCTGTAGACTCAGCTGGCCTAGAACTCACTCTGTAGACCAAGTTGATCTTGAACTCACAGAGATCCGCCTGCCTCTGCCTTCTGAGTGCTAGGACTAAAGGCATGTGCCACCACACCCAGCTTGTTACTCTTAGAAGAGATGTCATTCACATACCTGTATGTCTTTGTATGTCTTTATGTGTAGTACAAGCAATGCTATTTTATAGACAATGTCACTTACATACCTGTATGCTTAAATGGGAGAAAAAGTATTACTTTTACTTTGTCATTTTCTAGAGCTCCACCACTTAAGGGCAAAATTGCATGCTCAATGGGTCTCTTTGCATCATTTATGGTTGGTTTGCAATGCACTGGCACCAGTTTCTGTGTTTAAATCATAGGTGTGAATGCACTTAAGAGTGGTAGCAACTGGCCTATGGCCTTTTGCTGCCTCTGTGTTCAGAGGAAGGTCAAAGGATGCCTGAATGTCTTTATGCTTAAGAGAAAAATGTTAACTTTCAACAAAAGCCCTCACCAGGAAAATCCTTTTTGTTAAAACCAGTGCCCACCTTAGGAGATCGGCTTTCTGGTTTGTCAAAAGCCAGTTTGGGGTTACAGCTCAAACCATCCCTAACAACCCTCTGGTACACAGTGACAACTTTGCTCCATTTTAATTAACAATAATGGGAACTAGCTGTAGGAATGGGACTTTGCCTGGCTCGAGATAAGGAACTGCAGAATTTGCCCCAGGGCTTCTCTATGAAGTTGGGGTAGGCAGTATTTCCTGCTTTACTTATCTCTGCAAAGTTTGAGACCCTGAAAGCTCCTCCTTTGATGTATTGAGCAAAATATCGCACTTCTAGTTTGCTGTATATGCAAACGGGAGCTCTACTGTCCCAGGTAGAAGCCAAGATGTCCACTATATACACACTCAGGTTCTGTTGTCTCCAGTGGGAGCCTCGTTGGGCAGCACTATTCCAGAGTATCCTCAATAGATAAAATATTAACAGTTTGTGACAACTGAGCCTTTTTAAATAAATAAAAATGGGGAGATGTAGGTATTCTTTTAGAAGAAGTACTTAAGAACAGTACCAAACAGCCAAATCCTTGACCCCTGCTGTTATTTTCACAGACCTGTGAAGCCTGGGCTGACTTTTGATCTCTCAGGAAAGAACTATGATCTGGCATATAGCCTGAGGCTCCCTTGTCCCAATTACCTGCCCCAGCCCCCAATTGTGTGTACATGTCTGGTCCCACGCCTGGGTTAGTATAAAAGCCTTGAGTTCTTGAAACTTGAGTCTATCTCCCAGGCTTTCTCTGAATCTGTTTTCTTTATTATTCCATGATAAACCTCCCCTGTTCCCCTCTCCCCTCCTTGCCAGAGCTAAGCCTAGAGACTGTTGGCCTGCAGGCAGGAGACAGCCTTGAAGCTCACAGTCCTGTGGGACTGCCAAGCCTGGTTCTAGGAGGGCAGACTATCCTGTGGATCATGGTCACGTGTGACTAAAGGAACATCAGATGATTAGAAACTCCAACAGATATATGACACCAGAACTGAACAGTCAGACACTATTGCTAAAGACACATCTGTGTCACATAAAAACAAGAAGACACCAATCTGGTATTGGCCTTGGAGCTACCTCTCTGCTGGCTAGCCCTTCTCTTACTAGAAGTTGTTATGCCTGTTGCTGGCAGAGGAAGGTCATAATCAGCCATGCCCAGGTGTGAACCCTGTGAACCACAGTGACACCTAGGTGGGCAAAATATGCTCAGTGTTGCAATAGTGGCATGAAAATTATGGGAGTAACTGATCAGTTTGTATTTGTGTTTATGGCAGGACTTCACAGCAGTGAGTCCATACCTGACACTATTATCAGGCCCCAAAACAAACCAAGGTCTTAGAGGAGAACTTAGTACTCTGATTCTGATCCATACAAGTAATATTAACCTGACTGAGCATGACTTATTGTTATATGAATATATTATCACACCCCTCAACTCTTACCTGAGATGGGTCTTCTTGCAATAGATGGTGATTAAAACTGAGACCCACATCTAGTCCGTGTGTGGAAAATAAGAGTCCATAGAATGCTCATTCCTAAATGGCACATCTATATCACACCTCCTCTCAAGACTCAGCGATCGCTGAAGAAGATGGAGTGGAAGATTCTAAGAGACAGGGGTTGTAGATGAATATAAGGAAACTGTGTAGAATGGACACCATGAGGTTGCTGCACACATGAACCCCAGTGCTTATGCCAGCATGCACAAAATGTGCATGTTAACCAGACAGGAGACCCAGCCTGGGTGGGAGGGTTGGTCAGGAAGCACAGCCCAAGGTGCAAATCTATTGGCAACTGATGGACACTGGGAGAAGGAAGGTCAGTTTTCCTTATTTCTGTGACACCTGGTCCATTGACTGGACCCCGGGGCATAGACACACTCCCAGAATACTTGGGAAGCAGGGAGTGGAATCTATAGGCCTTTAAAGGCAAAACCAGACCAAAAAAACCCACAAATATTCAAAGGATAGGTAGTAATGAAGGACATAGAATCAATGTGGGTCCTAGAGAGCAAAAGGGTTCTGAATGTATTCAAATTAAATTTTACAAAATTCTGGAATCAATATATTTCTTAAAGTTTTACTACTCTTGCAGAGGATGTGGGTTCCTGTCCAAGTACCTACATCAGGAGATTCACTAGCACCTGTGATTCCAGCTCCATAGGACTTAAGTCCTCTTCTGACCTCTGAATATACTGTACACACATGCATAGACACAGACCCATACATAATCAAAAGTAAAATCTTAAAAACAGACTATGATCAACCAACTGTCTATTCATCCTGTTCATATTCTTAACAGTATTTTGATTTCAAGAGATACAGTCTATTAGGATTAGGCAGAGAGAGCTGATTATTTTTTGTCTTCCAAGGATAGCAATAGAAAAAAAAAATCTTGAAAAAGCAATGAAAATAGTAGATTTGGGAATTTCTCCATTTAATGGTAAATAGGGAAATTAACAGAATATTCCATATAATTCAGAATATATTCTTGCAGATACAAGTCATTTAAGTAAGTGTTCAGCATACAAATATCTTGGAAGCATAGAGGGATTTGGCCAAGTTCTAAGCTCCCAGGCCAAATAGGGAGTGGCAGAAACAACAGGTGACATAATGTATTAACAATGGAAAATGCTAATATTGAATTCATCTTCATGTGAAGGGAATAGTGTAGGTTTAAGGAATACACATTAATTTTTGCAAAATGAAAATTGATTTAGTTTTCAAAGTATACAAAAGCTTGCTAATGTAAATTATGTTAAGAAGTATGCTAAGATGTACTAACAGATTTCAGGCATCTTAATAAAACTAATGCATACATGATCTCTAGAAACTGTGAAGTAATTGAACATAGACTAAAACTTTTTAAAATATAGTTGGCTAGAAATTGGATAAAGAGTACATACACATATTTTAAGAAGATAAAAATTAAACTATAAAATGTTCAGATTATTCATAGGAGGAAGAATACTAACATCATCAGAAATTTCATCAGAGAAATTTAGTTAGTAATCAGGATTATAAACCAGTATTTCTCTCAGAATATTAGCAGAAACAATAGGGATAGAAGTTGGGTGTGGTGATCGATAACCTAAATCCCAGCACTCAGGAGCCAGAGCTAGGCAGATTTCTAAGATTGGGGACAGCCTGGTCTACATAGCCAGTTCCAGGTCAGCTGTGGTTACAGGGAGAACCCTATCTTAAAGGGAAAGAAAGAAAGAAAGAAAGAAAGAAAGAAAGAAAGAAAGAAAGAAAGAAAGAAAGAAAGAAAGAAAGAAAGAAGGAGGGAGGGAGGGAGGGAGGGAGGGAGGGAGGAAGGAAGGGAGTCCTGTAGCACAGGTTTGTCTGTGGAGAACAAAGACTACACAATCAACATGTGGACTGATTCCATATGATGGAGACATTAAATTGAGTGGAAAATGAACAAGAACATGCAAAAAAAATCCCTGAAGTGAAGAAAATGTTATTAAAGTACACATTGAGAGAGAATTTGACTAAGCCCTCAGTTCTTTCACATGGTATAGTGCAAATGAAAGCAACAGGCACAGCAGGTGTGAACTCCAAAGTCCTGCAGGGCTGGGCAGGGGCAGAAGGAGGAAGAGTGGGTGTGGCTCTCTAGCTGACTGTCTCCCTGAGGTGCTGGCTTTTCCTCTTGGTTTCTTTATGAGACATGTTCTGTAGACAAGCTATTTCTTTTTGCAAATATTGTTCCCCTCATCAGTCCAAAATCTTTCTCAGAAGAACTTTCTGGAGAATGATTAACATAGATCCAGATACAAATTCACTTTCCTACCAGAAAATTACAAGGCAGTCTCTATCAAACAGCACACTTGTCAGAAGTGGATTACTTTTATATCTCTCCTACTTTTCTGCATTAAAAAGCCAAAAAAGAGATAATTCAGGGACAGAATGTATTTTCCAGCCTGAGATTCTAAATTTCTGATACTAGATTTCTTTTCAGTGAACAATTACCACATATGACATACTTAGAGTTAGTGATGTCAGTAATTGTTTTCTGTCTTTTATATTCTGTTTTAAATTTAAGCTTACTTCAGATTTAACCATATATTCCCTATAATCTCATTTCTGTCTTATTTTGTTAGAGGTAACCAAACTGCTAACATTACTTGTGTATATATTTAAACTTTAGTGATTTCATTTGGGAATTTCAGCTACGTGCTGTCAAAATAAAATGTTTCAAGGGGCTAGAGAGATGGCTCAGCAGTTAAGAGCACTGACTGCTCTTGCAGAGGATCCAGGTTCAATTCCCAGCACCCATATGGTGGCTGAGACCCTTCTTGGGCTGGGAGTGGTGGCACAAGCCTTTAATCCCAGCACTTAGTAGGCAGAGGCAGGCAGATCTCTGTGAGTTCAAGACCAGCCTGGTCTACATAGTGAGCTCCAGGCCAGCTGGGACTAAAGGGAGACCCCATCTCAAAAAGGCAATAATGATAATAATGATGATGATGATGATGATGATGATGATGATGATTCATGTTTCTTAGCTTTCCACATTGTTATATGAACAATTAGGTCAGTATGAGTACTTCTAAGATCACAAATATTTCATATTTTATTTATCTTTTTGCCTATAATTGTCTGGTACTTTTTTGTCTTTTTATGTCTTTCAATTTGTTTTATGTGCTGAAAGTGGATCACATCCACTTTTTGAGACATTGGCTACAATTCTTTTACTGGCTCATTTTGCTTGAGTTACACTGACCTGGGTGAAATTCTTTGAAACATAAAGAGAATTAGTTATTTTAATCCACCAAGTTTGGGGAATTATTACCCAATAGTAATAACCAATGAAGAATTCCAAATTCATTAATACTAACATTTACACCAGAAAATTATCCCTAGACACTGTTAAGAATGGACTCCACTGTTACAACATTTCATACATCTATGAAAACATTCCTGGTTCTTATGATAATGTTGAATCCTATAATTTTTCTAATTTTAACTTTCAAAGACTTTGAGTTTCATCTTAAATTTGTCCTTCTCCCACAGTAAACTGTATAGACTGGATTAGGATCAATTACAGGAGAAAGTTAAAAATGATGCCTTCTTGAAATGGTGTGTAAGTGTTGGGGAAGAGGAGGTGAAGGGCAGTGGGTTAGTCCAAGCTAAGTGTTTATGAAGAGCTTATGTAGACACACTGTGCTGTAAGCAACTTTAAGAATATAATTACAAATGTAGTTTACACATAAGTATGCTTTCTGGGGGACAGTAGCGTTGGCAAAAGCCATGGAAATCCCAGTACAAAGTATCTAAAACTTCCTATCACTTTTTGGCCAAGTAAGCCCTTGAAAACCTGACACAACAAACATAGCGTATTCCAATTGCTTTTGGTTTTCCACCAGAAGTGGATGGTAAGACATTATCCCCAATACATCACATATATTGGTTGCAGAATGTAGCAGAATAAAGCTATGACAGACGGAAAGCTTCCTCTCCTCTTGTGAGCTTTCACAGTGCCAGAGGGTGTTGTGCTTGCCTCCAGTGGTAGAAAATTCTTCGATAGTCTGTCTTACTGATCTAGGCAACTTTTGCCACTGGGGAAAGTGTCAGGAATCCTACTGACGTGCTCAACCACATAACCCAGCCTGTGGACTAGGGGTTGGGGAGAAACAAAGAGTTTTCACCCCTAACTGATGAGGAGGGGATATTGGTAGAGCAGGTGAAATGATTTTTCATCAGGTGTATAACCACTGATAAATGACCATGTTTCAGTAGATAACCCCCACATCTGTGCACAGACAAGCAATACTAGTTAAATTCAGAATGTAATGGAAACACCATTAAAAGCAGCATGAAAGGAATACATATCATGGTAGGAAGAACAGGGTTACAGAGGGGAATCGAGAGGAAGAGGAAATAGGAATTGGTTGAATTATATGAAAATAAATTATATATGTGTATGAAACTGTAAAAAGTTCACAATTATTTTAATAAACAAAATGCCTTTTCTCTCCAGTTAGAAAACTATTTGCATGAAGCATTACTGACTTTAGAACATGGCTGTATCTCTGTCTGATTAATATTTTCATCATCAAAAGCATTACATTTTCATAAGAAATTATATATAATGAGAGAAATTATATTAATATAGTCCTATAATATTGAATCTTCTTGGTATTCTGAGATAATTTGTTATCAAGTAATAGCACAGCAAGATATATACATCCATTTTGATAACTATTATAATATCTCCAGTGCTAAAATAGGCTCAAGACCCACACGAATTTTTAAAATAAAAAAAAGATATAGTTTGGAAGAACTTGAAGGAAATATAATTTGCTTTCTATATTTGACAGACAATTTCTTTTATAAAAACTCTGATTTTCAGTCTTTTAGCCCCAGTTGGAGCTTCTTCATTCACAGAGAGGTTGCTGTCATTTAAATAGGCACATTTAATTTGCAGGCACCTAAACTGATTAAATTTATCCTCATATTGAGATGAAGTGTTCTTTGTCTACATTTAATTTAATTCAGTCTTCTGAAGTTATTCAGGATAAGCCTAATCTCTAAACTAAATGCTAGTTCACTGGACATCAGAAGGAGCTATCAAAAATAGCTACCAACGGGCTTTTAATTGTGTCTTTTCCAGCTCAAACTATCATTTTAGGACATATCACTCTTTCTAGACACAACCAGCCTATTCCTTCTCAGAGAGGTTCTAAAATTGTGAGGCCAGAATAAAGGTCATTGATAGATGCACATCGACCAAGAGAAAATAGCATAGGTCATGTAAGGGTATTCGCTGCCTAACAGGTGGATTATAAAGAATCCTGTGTTTTGGTATTAAACAATACAGTGCATTTTCAAATAGCACAAGCTATTCAAATGGCTTTTGTCAATGTCACCAATCATTTTCACATCATTAACATGGACAGCATTAAATCTTCCATATTTGACCTCTGTTGTGGTTTGAGTTTCACAGGAGCTAGGCTTAAGTCTATACCTTGGCACATGTGACGAAGACCTCAATTAGAAATTAAGTCTTTGTGAAAATGTAATCAGATGGCGTCGTATTGAATTATGGTTTGCCTTGACCCAGTATGACCTATGTGCTTAATCAAAGTGGAAAAAACACAGTCTCACACACAATATCACTCATGAGTTTGGAGTGCTCCTTCTACAAGTTCTGAAACACCAACTGCAAGCTAACAGCCAGATCTTCCTTTAGTGTCTTTTCCATGTGCATAGCCCTGCAGGCAACTTGATTTCAAACTCACAGCTTCCAAAATTTGGAGAAGAATTTTTATTATTCTAAGAAATTTAGTTTGGGATGTTCTTGTATGGAAGCCATGGAAATATCAGATATTTTGGGTATTAAGCGATTTGCTGGGCTGGAGGATGGCCTAGTGGTTAATAGTGCTGACCACTCTTACAGAGGACCCGGCTTCGATCCCCAGCACCCACATAGCGGCCGAGAACCGTCTGAAACTCCAATTCCAGGAGAACTCCAGTTCCAGGGGAATCCGACGCCCTCTTCTGACCTCCGCGGCATTGCACGACACGGGTGCACAAACTTGCATGCAGACAGTACATTGATACACATACAGAAATAAATAAATGCTGGGCATGGTGGCGCACACCTTTAATCCTAGCACTTGGGAGGCAGAGGCACGCAGATCTCTGTCAGTTCAAGGCTAGCCTGTTCTACAGAGTGAGTTCCAGGACAGCCAGAGCTACAGGGAGACCCTGTCTCAAAAAAAAAAAAAAAAAGAAGCAATTCGCTACTTTTAACAAATACTAAAAATATGGAGTAAATTTCGGATGGAATATAAGGTAGGAAGGATTTTTGACACAGTTGACTGAACACCTCGGATTTACTTCAAGATACAATTCATGTAAATATGAATGCTGAAAGTGCTATTATGTGTAAATTTGGACTAGGATTTGGGAATCTCTCATAGGAAGTTATTCTGGTTATAATATGTCAAAACAATGTTGGCAAAAATTTTTTTTCTAAGGTTAGTTTAAAAGTAAAACTTGCAGGTGATGAGCCTGGCTATTTAGTTTATGGTGTTTCCAAGCAAAACATGGATATTGTAGCTCATAGTAAAATATGAGAGGATAGTCAATAGTGATGAATGAAAATTAAGAAAACCAAATTATTAGGAAAACAAGATGGCAGATTTGGAAAGATGCCTTAGTGCATAAGAGCACTTGCTATTATTCCAGAACACCCAAGTTCAGTTCCCGCACACACACACACACACACACACACACACACACACACACACTGGGAATCACATCACAGCTGCCTGTAAGTTAAGCTTCAGGGGGTTCCAATGCCCTCTTCTGGCATCTTCAGGTATAGGCACGTATGTGCTATACATAGATACAGACACATAGATATGCATAACAGTATATTTAAATAGAAAATAAGAAATGGAACTTGATTGCTTAAAAATGCTTAGTATCTATGTTACAAAAATAGAAAAGAAGAAAAATGAAAAGAACAGAGAGGAAAGAACAGACAAAGGAGAGGCGGGAAGATATATGGAAGAAGGGAGGGAAGGAAATAGGAGGGGGATGGGGGAAGGGAAGAGGAGGGGAGGGGGAAGGAGATGATAGGAGGGAAAGGATGGGAAGAAAATCATCTTGGGAAAATACCTAGGGTATATCTGGTCTGAAACTTGAATATGGGTCATGGCTCCACAATATCATCTCTGCAGAAACCCTGAAAACGTGGAGACAGTGATGGGATTGTCTCATGCTATGGGAAGGAAATGGCCAGTAGAGCACCTTGACAATGAACGCGTGTCATCTTTCAAAACAGGTGAAGAATGACTTGGATACTTGCCAAGAGCTGTGCAGCATGTGCCCATACGTTGACTTTGAAATTTCAGCTCTCATTTTGGTGAGATAATAAATAACTGATTCAAAATAAACTTGAGCAGTAATTTGTTACAACAGCTCTGGAAAGCTAATACTTCTGATAAGGATTTGGACTGATGTTTTTCTCTGCTCATTTGTATTTTCCATGTTCCAGCCAGATACTTCCCTAAGTCACACATTGCCAGAGATTCTGGTTGCTAGAATCCTGCCCTGCTGTCCTGAAATTTGTGATTCAGAGAACTATTTTCTTGGTCACTGTGGCTCTGTCATTCTCCATAACAATGTACAAATGTCATCAATAAGAGGATGAAAAGTAACAATAAGTGGGCATATATGAAATCCAAATATTTTAGTGGGCCTGACCTAAAATCTGTGAATGTATTTCCTCAAAAACTTTGAAACGTGGTACAAATTCCTTTGATTTAAATTATGAACTATTAACATAGAAATATTCAAAATTGTCCTGGCAAACAAAGGGTAATTAGGTGTGATAGAGGAAGAAGATAAAGAATTCATAGCACCTATAAATGTCTCTCTTACAATCCACTTTACTCTTGGTTTAGTATGAATTCACTTATTATCACACATATATTGACCTCACACACAATATAAAGTGTTCACAGTTACAGAATCTAACACCTACTTCAGATGATCAGATGTACACAGGATGAATAAGACTTCTCTATAGGGTTCAGAGATAGCTCTTTTATGTATAGAAGCCTATTTACTTAAAGGCAAGTTAATTCAATCTCTAGCACTCATTACTCAACACCTGTGGCTAAGTGGTTATATTAGTTGTGTTTGCTTCCTTGTGCACTAGTTTTGACTTGACTATTAGCGATTTTGATTTTGTGGCTACCATTGAATCTTTCATCACACACTACTTTCTTCTAGTCTGGAAAGTTTCTTCTAAGAAATGTATTCTTGGCCGGTTATGGTGACACACGCCTTTAATCCTAGCACTTGGGAGGCAGAGGCAGGCAGATCTTTGTGAGTTCAAGGCCAGCCTGGTCTGCAGAGTGAGTTCCAGGACAGCTGGGGCTACAGGGAGACCCTGTCTCGAAAAGACAAAAAAAAAATATTATTAAATCAAATGGCCCCTTTACAATTTATGATTACTGAATTTAAAGTTTTCTTCTTATTTTGTCCTTTGGGAGATCAATTAGATTTTGGCGTAGACTTTCCTGAGTTAAATCTTATTGGATTCTCAGAATTTTCTCTGGATTTGGGTACTTCTGTAATTATTTCTATGAATAAACTTTCTACCACTGGATCTTCTCAATTTCTTAAACTGCAACTGAGTATTGTTTCCTTTATATTATTATGGATCTTGTATCTTTCCATCTTCCTCCTGGAATTTTTCTATTTTTTCCTCAGCCTGTCTTGCTTGCACCAGTCCTTTCTTCTAGTAGATTTATCCTAGTACTGATCTTTCATGTTAAGCTTTTCAATTTAACATGGTGCAGTTTTCAACTCAAAAGATTCCTACTGAATTTGAAAAAAATTCCATCCACCTCTCTGATAGAGAATCACTTCTTCATTTTCTTCCAGCTCAGTGAGTTTCTTTGTAATAGTTCTCTTAAATGCAATCATTTGAAAGTTCTCTTTAATCTTTACTATCTGATCAACTTGTTTTATGAGGTCATGGTTTTCAGCATGTTCTTTGATGTTTGTTAGTTTTTATTACCTGTGAATTAAAGGATAGGCTGCTTATAGTTATGCTTCTGAAGTTCTTTGTGGGCATCTAATTTCCTTGGAACCTAAAAATCACTTCTACCATTTTAGATTTGACTGGGAATTCCATCCCCGGCCTGGTGCATCTGATGTTCCTTTCATTATTGTATTAGCACCAGGGGGTATCTAACACAGATTTGATGCAAATGCACGTGCCCCAATGCTCAGATGAACCAGGAAGTAGCTTAAAAAGCAGTCCATCTTCTAAAATTCAACGTACCTAGTCACTAGCTTGGGTCAAGCACTTCAAAATTTCATCCAGCAAAGATAGACTCTTCCCAGATCCTTTATATATCTATGGCCAAGAGCGTAGGCAACCTGTATCACAACCTGAACACATTGCCTGAAGAGAACATCCCATATCTGAGGTAGGACCAAAGCCTCTGAGCAGTCTATTGCTGATAAGTACTTGTGTATAAAGTCTGTTAAAGTCAGGCGTGGGTGATGACGAATGGAATACAAGTCTGTCAGAGTAGGGACACGGTGATGGGTGTTGGGATTGTTGTAGAGACTAGGTCTGTAGGCAAGCCTAGGGATGGAAACATAACTCGGGTTTTCCTTGGGTCATGTTTTTCTATCCATTGCTGTGATAAACACCATGGCCAAAGCAATTGTTGGAGGAAAGGGTTCATCTGACTTGTCCATCCTGATCATGAGAGCCAGGGTAGGAACTCCTGATAGAAACCTAGAGGCAAGAGCTGAAGCACAGATCATAGAGGAATGCTACTATGGTCTTGCTTCTCTGGCCCAAGCCTAATATGCTTTACTGTACAACCCAGGACCACTTGCCCAGATGTGGAATCATCCAAAATGGTCTGGGCTCTCCCATGTCAGTCAACAATCAAGAAAAATGCTTCAGAGACAGGATCATATGTCAGTGCAATAGAGAACATGCCCCAAGTGAGGGTCCTTCTTCCCAGGTATGTCAAGTTGACACCTGACTCTATCCAGCTGTCCTGAATTGTTTCACCAGCCCAATTTCAAATAAAAGACCCAAGACATGAACTGAGAAGCCCATACTCCACACTGGGTGGAGTGTTTTCTGCTCACAATTGAGCTAGTGAAGGTTTGGCAGTTGCTTGGTCAGCTAATCTGAAGCTGGGAAGAGGTTGTTTTCACAACCACAGGACTTTCAACATCTCAAGGGAACATTGAGGCTCGTTCTACAGCTTGGTGGTATTTATTACAGGTTGAAACATGGAAACATATAAGTATAGTTCCTTGGAGGCCTAAACTTGCTGCTGGGATGGATATAGAACCCTACCCATATGTAAGTGCAATATCTATGCTGAATAAGCTTCTGGAGTAGTGGTAGGAACTGTTTCTTATTTACTTTCCTGGTAATCATCTAAATTTCACCCAGTTCTCACAAGTGAAGTTGTCTTCATAAGTCTCTAGAATGGTGACTCCAAGACAGGTAGTGATATCAGCAAAAAAACAAATACTTTTATTCCAACACTTTATGGTCAGGTCTAGAAGCTTCATGTTAAAGCAGTACTAGCATGTAGACTCGTTTTTTTTTTTTTTTAACTTGTGTAGGATCTTACTGTAATTGGTCAAGAAATGAGTGTAAGACATATCCTTATGATCCTAGTGGGTAGTCTTTCTCTCCATCCTGCCACCCATGGCTAAAGGAGAGGAAACAGTGGTTGTCTTCTTGACACTTGGCCAATTAAATGATTCAACTTGGCCCATGGGTGTTGATCAGGTAGTGGGCGGGAACTCTGCTCACAGGTTTCACTGTATTGGGCATGGTTGTGGGTCACAACTCCAACCAGTGTATGTAATTCCTTTTCCTTCAGCAAATTGGAGGAATTCTCTTTAGCTGCAGGACTGAGATTTGGATGATGACAAATGAGGGCCTCTTGTTACTTGCATTCTTCAATGTGTCTTTTGTTTTGCATTCTTAAACAATTTCCCTAAACAGTCATTTTTTTTATCTTTTTGAGCAGGGTCTCCCTTTCGTCCCAACTGGCCTGGAGCTTGCTATATAGACCAGTCTGACCTTGAACTCACAGAGATCCACCTCTCTCTGCCTCCTGAGTGCTGAGATTAAAGGTGTGCACCAATTGCTCTCAACCTGATCCCCTTAGGCCTGGTGAAACTATTTGGCATACAAGTAGTGGTTCACGTCTGAAACTCCAATTCCAGGAGAACTCCAGTTCCAGGGGAATCCGATACCCTCTTCTGACCTCTGCGGCATTGCACAACACGGGTGCACAAACTTGCATGTAAACAGTACATTCATACACATACAGAAATAAATAAAAATTAAAAAAAAAAAACAAGTAGTGATTCAACTTGGTGTGACTGTGGGAAGACCTTTGCCAGAGACTCCTAATGCACCTTTCTAGTCATTCTTTTAAATCCAAATATGATGTGAATCATTACTTACTTGAGAAAAGATAAAGTAATATCATTTGGGGAATCATGTCATATAAAATTTAATGAAGTTTAAGTCAAGAAATAGTACATCCATAATTAACTTTACTAAGTTTAGAGCATTCCAGAAGTTGTAGGAAACACATTAAACTGCCACTAATGATCATAGTTAACCTTCAAAGCGAAACAGGTGGGCAGAAAGAAATTCTCCACAACTGCTGTGAGATCTCACTGCTGGCAAATCTATGGGTAGTTCGAAAGAAAATTAAGAATGTCTTGCTTTACTCCTACTTTGAAAACTTAAATTATTACAACTGTGTTGTGGATCTGACTCCAGTGTACAGATACCCAGACACTGAAGTAGAAGAGGAGAAGGAAATGGTGCTGAATTCACGGGCTTTTTGCTTAAGTACCCACAAATTATGAGACCATAACCTTTCTTTCTATTCCAGGAAATGATTAGCCTCCATTCTCTCCAAAATTTGTATCCCCATAAAGATTTCAATATATTCATCTTAGTTCCTATGTGCTGTGAAACATTCTATATTATATTAACTAAACATATTTTATAAGTATTTAATAATATTTTAAGTAGAAGAAAATTTCTAGATGTTTTCTTGAATCCATTATTGTATTTATTTTATATTTCTAAATAAGAATGTAAAATTAGTATAACATTTCTGTGTAACATTGATTTAAAAATCAGCATTGGTGCTGGAGAGTTGGCTCAGTGGTTAAGAACACTGGCTGCTCTTTCAGAGAACTCAGATTTGATTCCCAGCACCCACATGGTGGCTAATAACCATCCATAACTCCAGTTCTAGAGGAATCTGACACCCTCTTCTGACCTCTATGGGCACTGCATGACATGGATACACTTACATAGATGTAGAAAACATACTCATACATATAAAATTTTTAAAAATCATCATCAATTATATGAAAAACAGAAGTACTATATATTGTAAGAGATACTGTAGCAGGGAACCAGACAACTGACTCATATTAAAAACATATTCAGTACATTGTAGCAAAGTAAGTTGTCTTCATTTATTGCTATGGTACCTTTCACCATGTACAAAAATCAACTCCAAATGGATCAAAGACTGAATGTGAAACCAGAAACTCTGAAAATAATAGAAGAAAATGTTGGCAGTAAAATACAAGACATAGGCATAGGAAAAGACTTTCTAAATCAATGTTGCTGGTTGGAAACAAGGTCAACAATTGACAAGCAGGACCTCATTAAACTCAAAAGCTTCTGTACAGTGAAAGAAACAATTAACGAAATGGAGAGAAAACCCACAGAGTGAGAGGAAAGCTTCACCAGTGATATATCAGATAGAGCATTAATATCCAGAATATATAAATTACTCAAAAACCAAAGGATAAAGAAAAAACAACACTATCAGAAGATGGAGTAAAGAGCTAAATAGATAATTCACAGATGAAGAAGTGAAGATGGCTGAGAAATATCTCAGAAAGTGTTCAACGTCGATTGTGGTGTCGCTGCCAGGATTTGTGGTGGGGCCCACTTAATCCTAGGACTACCCATGTGGAAAGCCCACCAGGAAAGCATACCACATGTAGGCAGGTTGAGGTTCAAAAGCAGAGAGAGAGTTTATTCCAACATGTCTGCTTCAATATCCATCATGACTCAATTCGTCACTACACCCCACCCCATAGGTGTGGCCAGGGAGGTACCCTTGGCTTAGAGCCCACCCCATGGGTGTGGCCAGGGAGGCACCATTGGCTTAGAACTCAACCCACCTAACTAAGCTTTCCCACATCTCACCCTTTTAATTTTATTATTTTAATTTTTCTGAGAGGCAGGGGAGCCCATGGGTGAGGCTAACAACTCAAAGGAACCTAAGTTTTGAATAGCCAGCTGCTCAAGCCTGTTTTGAGTGCTAGGCAGTGGGGGACAGATCAGACCTGAAACTTTATTTTCACACTAAGGCCAATTAATATCCAAAAATNGTACGTTTTCAGGCATTTAGGTTGGTGTATTTACCTGTGGGAACATACAAATCTCCTCCCATTGTTAGTTTCAAGACCTCAAAATTGAAAATTTATCAAAAGGTTTGGAATACAGAAGAAATATTATACCATCTCCCTCTTTTTTTTTTTAATTTTTATGTTTTGATCTATATATGCCTAAGTTGTCCTACAAGGAAAGGAAAAATGTTACAAGGTGATACTATATAGCACAGAAAAATATAGAGACCATTTGTGTACTTGTGCTGGATAGCTTTAGTGTCAACTTGACACACCTGGGTTGAGGAAACCTCAGTTGGGGAATTGGCTCCATTGGATTGGCCTGTGGCCACATCTGTGGAGTATTGTCTTGATGGTTGAGCAGTGTGGGAGGGCACAGCCCACAAGAGTGGTGCCACCCTGGGCAGATTGTTGTGTACTGTATAAGAAGGTGGGCTGGGCATGAGCCAGGAGAGCAAGCCAGTGAACAGCGTTCTTCCATGGCCTGTGCTTCAGCTCCTGCCTCCAGGTTCCTGCCCTGAGTTCCTGCCTTGGGCTCCCTAAGTGACAAACTGTGACTCAGGATATGTAAGCTGAATAAACCTTTTCCTCCAGAAGTTGGTGTCAGTCAGAGTGCTTTGTCACAGAAATGGAAGACAAGCTAGGACAGTACCTTAACCCCAAAGTTATTGTTGGAAAGTCAATACAGATTATGAATAAAACATTTAACATTTTACATTCCCAATTAGTTCAAATGTATTACCATTTTAAACTGCAAGCCTTACAAAGTAGACTTTGATAATAACTATCTTACTCCAAGCTCTTGGCCTTCTCCAGGCCTGGCATGAAAACCTGCTTTAAAGATTTTACAATATCTAGCTCTTAATAAAATTTTCTTTTACAGTTCTTTTGCCCACCAGTTAATTAAAGACTGGCTAGATATGCCCCATGAGATGTTGTTACCATCATAACCATCTTGATTTTTGTTTTTGTTTTTGTGGGAGCTTCTAGGAAGCTTCCTTTGTCGAACAGGTGCAACTCAGTCCTGCTAAGGGGAAAGGGACGCACAGTGCCCACTTTGTGGACAGTGTGGGGAACTGGCCTCATTGTGTAGAGGACAGTCACTTCTGTGACCTGACCAGAGAGGTATCTTCCTACTCGGGTCCTTAGCCTGGGACAACAAAACACATATCCCACTCTTGGCCAAAAGTTTTCACCTGTCCACCCAGGACAGGAATTTCACACCAGCTATTCAGGTTGTTGGTCCACAAAGGGAGCCTTTTTCCAAACCAACTGGTCACCCACAACACCAGAACAAAATGCAGGCCCAGACTGTATGCACACAAAAAATTTAAAAATGGCGGCCGTGAATTCCGCAATGATGTTAATTGGAATTCAATTTTTTATATTTTTAAATTTTATACCTTTTATTTTTTATTACCAAATAACCCAAAACTTATTAACACTTTAATACAATGAAAACCTGGTCGCATCTTTGTTTTAGATGTTGAAAGGGTGTAACCAGTGTAGATTTATTATTTTAAATTTTTTGATAGATAACCCATAACCTTTGTTGAAATTGAACTATGTTTTGGCTGTTTAATATAAATTTGCATCTTGAGAAGGAAGGGCCACATTCCTACTCAGAGGCAATGTTTTTACTGCTGTCATAGCTGTTAACATTATAATATACTTAGAACACAAGTACACACATCCATACACATGTGCACACACACATACATATACACATACATACATACATAATAAAGGTTTATTAGGTTGACCTGTAAGGGAAAAAAGCCATATTGTTTGATGTCCAATGAAAAATATGAAATTTTTATAATTTGTTATAGGTTATTTTACATAATTAGAATAAATGTCCTAGTAATGCATGAAACAGCTGAGATCCATATGCCACCTCTTAGCCCCATTTGCAACCACTTGCCTTTAATTAACTATACCTAAAGTTTACTATTCTTTCCCTATTCTATCCCTTCTGGTTAATTGCCTAAACTCTACCTATGCTATTTACAAATCTAAAGACTGAGGATTTCCAAAATTAGACGGGCCTGATCCATCATGTCTTATTATTAAGGACTTTGGAAGAATAATTATCCATAATCACAATTACAACCATTATTAATTATTATTAATTATCAATAATTAGTATTAACCATTATTAGTCACAACAATCACTAATAATTATTATGAATAATTGTAAATAACAATAGCTAACAATTTACCATTAGACTGAATTTTTATCAATTATTATTAATTATATTTAATAACAATAACTATAACCATTAATAACAATTACTAATAATTAACAATAATCTATCACTAAACTGAATAATATGCATACTATAAACCCAATTAAAAATTGTTAACACTAAGGAGTATAACACAAACATTTTTTATGAATTGAATCTATTTTTGTTTATAGTTAGCTAAATAGATTTAAACCTGTAGGATTATAATGAATTAAAAGCAGGAACTCACATTCACTCACACATACACGCAGCTTGAAGATGGGCTTAAAGAAACATAAAGCAGTTTTATTAAAAAAATTTCTCATTTAAATTGAACCAAAATATCAATTTACGTTGTTAAAGAGACTTTTACCAATGGTCCTTGAAAAAGACAATTTATTGGAGCAAGTTTGTTTTGTTAGAACTTCAAGGCCTGTAAATTCTTCAAGAAATCCATCTATCTTGTTTCCAAAGTGCTAAAATCAAAAGGATGTTACCTAAAATCAAAATTTATGGGCATGATTTAGATACCATGTGCTCAGTGGGGCAGCTGGAATGCATGCACCGCAGGCAGGCTTGTGGCGCCAGGCCAGAGCTCAGACCACGTGTGATCTAGTATTCTGTGAGAAGAGATTTTTAAGGTGTAACACATTTAAAAGGAGCAAGATAAAATTAAGTCAACCACATCTAGGGTACCCGGGGTTTAAGTAAAAATATTACACTTTAAGTTAAACATGCTGAAATGTATTTGAATTACTGTTCGCTAAATCCCAATCTTGGATCTACAAATAGCTGGCAGAAGTTAGATTTAGAGAAAACCCATAAGACAAGAGAGCAACACACTTTTATCCAAAACCAGATTTTGTATACAAAATTTAAGAGAAAAATGACCAATGCTTGAAATTATCTGGAAGAGGCTGCTCTTGGGGGAGGGCGGTTCTGTGAAAGGCCTTAGTTTACAACAGAAAGAAGTGTGCTCAGGTCTAAGAGAGCTACCGGAAGAAAATCTACATATGAACAAAATTGGAACCGAACTTGAGGAGCCTGCAGCAGGAGTCTTTCTTTAGGGGGAAGGGATTTAAAACCAGAAAGTTTTTCAAACCTGTAGAATTATGAAAAATTGTTTTAAGGCCAAACATACTGCTAAGGCTTAATATTAAATTCAGCCTTGAGGTTACTGGCTTTGTGACCATGCTGGGAGGCACATGCCCGGTAGGCACTGGATACTCCCTCTGAACCAAATCAGAGGCAGGCTCTCCACAAGTACAAAGCCACATATCCTCAGACTGCTGTCCCATTTACTGAAACCAGCAGGAAAGATGGCTCCACCACAATAGATAGATATTAAGAGAGAGAGGAGAAAGAGAAGAAAAGGGCAAGATTTAGGGGTATGCATACCTAAGTTGTAAAAGTTTCCTTTTGCCCCACGTTCAGACGCCATTTGTGGTGTCACCGCCGGGATTTGTGGCGGGGCCCACTTTTTCCACCCATGTGGAAAGCCCGTGCAGGAAAGCATACCATGTGTAGGCAGGTTGAGGTTCGAATGCAGAGAGAGAGTTTATTCCAACATGTCTGCTTAAATATCCATCAGGACTCAATTCGTCACTACACCCCACCCCATAGGTGTGGCCCCAATGGTACCAGGGAGGTACCATTGGCTTAGAACCCACCCCATGGGTGTGGCCAGGGAGGTACCACTGGCTTAGAACCCAACGCACTTAACTAAGCTTTCCCACAGTCGATAAAACTTAAGGAGATGCAAATTAAATCCACCTTAAGATTTCAACTTACCCTGGTAAGAATGGCCAAGATAGGAAAACAAATGACACCAAATGCTGGAGAGGTTGTGCAGAAAGGGGAACACTCATCCACTGCTGGTGGGAATGCAAATTCATGCTTTTAAGAGTTCTCCACACTGCTTTCCTTATGGAAAGCAGTGTGGAGAACTCTTAAAAGATTAAAAATGAGCCTACCACCTGACCCAATCATACCACTCCTGGTATATACCCACAGGACTCATCCTATTGCAAAGACACATGCACACATGTTTATTGCAGCTCTCTTCACAATAACAAAAAGCGAGAAGTAACCTAAATGTCCCTCAACCAACGAGTGCATACATATATGAAAATGTGGTACATATACACAATGGAGTTCTCTGCAGTGGTAAAGAAAGATGTCATCATGAACTTTGAGGTAAATGTATGGAGCTAGAAGACATTATGCTAAGTGACATAACATAGAAAAACAAATGACATATGGTGTCCCTCATTTGTAGATACTAGCAAAAAATCCCTAGTTGCAAGGCAAACTGAGCATCATCTTTGTTATATTTCTTTTTTATATGAAAGCAGCAGTACAGTAAAAAGGTGAATCCCTAAATGGGCTTGAGAATTAACCTACCACTTATGTTCAGATTTTGTAATATAGATATATGTGTGGAGGATATGTATGCATATTTTGAAGTAATATAAAATTAAAGGGGAAAATGTGAAAAAATACTGAAAGATGCAAGACATACATGGCAGAATGCAGGAACAGGAGTGGGGTGGGGGAATGGAAAGGGGAATGTGTCTAAATTAAACTGAAAAAGGATCTATGAAATATGCAAAACATCAATAAAAATTATTATAACAAAAAATAAAACGTGGACTAACCACTCAAATATCTTTAAAACAGTAATTACAGGGGGCAGGAGACATGGCTCAGCAGTTAAGAACACTGGCTGCTCTTTCAGAGGATCCAGGTTCAATTTCTGGCACTCACATAGGAGTTAAAAACTGTCCAAAAGAAAAAACCTGTTCATAACTCCAGATCTAGGGTATCCAACACCCTCTTCTGTCTTGTGCAGGCACTTATTGCATGACATGGGTGCACTTACACATGTGCAAGCAATACACTCAACCATGTAAAATGAAAATAATAGATAAAAATTATAAACAGAAATTTTATTCTTTGAAAGCCAAAGTAAAATGCTTCAGATTTTCCTTAAAAAAATAAAAAATAAAAGGACAAAGAAAATAAAACCCTTTTCCTTCAAGTAATTTTAACTTATATTATGGATGTTTGAGGCAGAGTGCAAATATTACTATTACATGGATAACTAAAATATTTAACAATTCAGGTATTATCATTTTTTTCATCTACCATTTGGAATTACTTCCGTAAAATGCCTGTTTTATTTTTCCAAATGCAGCATTTTTTAATATTCATGCTTCCTGTGACCTTTTATATGCACAAGGCAGTGTGCTTAAAAAGGTATTTTGCCTAAAATTAACAAAGTAAAGAATGGTCCTTGAGTTTAATTAACCAAATATTAAGAGCCAGTGACCTCTCACCTGGCAAAATTCTGAGGTTTGCAAAGGTTGGGTTGGGACTTCTGCTACTTGAGAGGAGTTGTCTTTGGACAGTTGATTATCTCTTCCTCTAGATTCTCTAAACTCTATTGCTTTTCAAGCTCATTTTTCAGGAAGCACTGTGCCTGGATGTCTGTAACTCAGCCCCTATAGTGAGGTCTTCCCTGAATTACTTTTTATGTTAAACGTATACCTTTTACCACCAAGCAATATCTATTTTTCCTAAAACTGTGTCCAGACATCAGCCATTACGCCCCTTCAATTTCTTTAATATAATAGTTCAGAGCCAGGAAAATGTGTGTGTCTGCAGGCAGCCTTGCAAAAACCACATTTTTCCTTTTTGCTTTGCCTGCCAAAATGAGCAGACATGATTCACTGTTTGTCTGCCATGACTGACTTGTCACAGGTGCTTGATAATAGTATTCTCCTTTAAAGTGATTTTTTTCCCTGTAGATGCTGAAAGGAATGTTTCACAGAATGGATCTAGAATATATTGAAGGTGATGCAAATTATTTTAAAACATACAAAGTAGGACAAAAAAACAAAGTAATACTAGACAATAAAATGGTTATGACAATTACCAAATCATGGTGTTCAATGTATAGTGCATTAAATATGATAAACCCTTCCCATATTTTTATAAAACTAAGACTGTCACATCATTTTCACATATTGCATTATTATATGAAAATTATATAGAATGATTAATTTAAGAGTCATCAGGTATTCATTCATATATTCAAAAACATATTTAAGGAGCTGTCATGCCCAATTTAACGTAATTTATCTTATACGTAAGAAGAAAATGTTTAAACCAAAATAAATAAAATACATTGAAAGTATTATTTTTTGGAAATATTAATTTTGAAAGTAACTAGAAACCCCAGTTATATTTAGCAAGCAAGAAAACTCATAAAATATTATGAATCAATTGCTATTTGAATGATAATATGCTATCACAGCAATAAATATAAAGTGAATATGTAAATGTCATGATTAATAGGCAGAGCATATTCTTATAAAATACTGAATATTGTGTCAGGAAAGAATGTGACAATCTAAATGTCTTAAAATTTCCTCTTACAACAAATCCCTCAGAGTTCTTTTGAGATACTTGACTAAACTATAATCATTTGTAATAATTTAAAAATCTCTGGAATTTATCATGTTAAGCCAGCAAGACTAAAATCAGTAAAAAGTAAATTTGATACTTAAGTAAAATAAGTTGAAGTATTATAAAGTATCAGATAGCCCTATGTTATTACTTGTTATGATTTTAAGGGAAATCTTTCAATACGGTGATACTTTGAGCTTCCCATCTGGCTTTTTGTTTGTTTTGGAATGCATAGCACCGTAAGATGAATGAAAAATAATGCATTTGAAGAAAATGCTTCAATACATCTCTATGCCTATATCAATCCAAACAATTTAACAATAAAACTTGATAAAAGACTCCAGAATTGGTTTAGTGCTTAGAGGAATTTTCTTTTTTTTTATTTATTTATTTATTTATTTTTTTATTAATTTTACCTATTTCTGTACGTGTATGAATGTACTGTCTGCATGCAAGTGTGTGCACCCGTGTCGTGCAATGCCGCGGAGGTCAGAAGATGGTGTCGGATTCCCCTGGAACTGGAGTTCTCCTGGAATTGGAGTTTCAGACGGTTCTCGGCCGCCATGTGGATGCTGGGGATCGAACCCGGGTCCTCTGTAAGAGCGGTCGGCGCTCTTAACCGCTAGGCCATCTCTCCAGCCCCGGAATTTTCTGCTTTTATAGAGAACCCTGATTTGGTTACCAGCATCCATGTAGTGGATACCAACCAATTACAACTCCAGTAACTGGGGTTCTGGTATCTTCTTTTGGCTTATAAGGGTTTCTGCATCCACAAGTGCACAGAAACTCATGTAGGAACACACATATGCACATAAATATAAAAATACAGACTTTTGAAATTAAGCTTCACATATGTCTTGCTTAGTGAAGAAAGACCATGAGCTGAGGCTCTGGTCATTTTAACAACACTTCACATTTGTTCATTCCCAATTCCTCAATAACAAACTTCTGAATTCTGAATTAGTTCTTATTAACGTAAACATAATTGTTTATAATTCAGTATTGACAAGCACAGATACTAACAGAGGAAAGTTCGGGGGCTAGTGATGCAAAACTTTTCATAGAGCTGTTTTTACTATGTCCTCAAAACTTTTGCCATTAGTATTGTATAAGTGGACAGAATATACACAAATACTCACCTGAATATTCAGGAGTAGATGTAATAAAATTAATAGCAAATGGAACAAACTGAAACAGAATATTATAGAGCAATTAAATGTTATATATGCAAAAAAATAGCTTGCATGGAACCAGCACACTGATTTCCATAGTGGTCGCCTGAGTTTATACTCATATCAGCAGTCAATAAGTGTTCCCCTTTCACCCATCCTCACCAACATTGGCCATTTTTTTGGATTGCCTTTTTTGGATCATAGCCATTTTACCTGAAGTAAGATGAATTCTCCAGATAGTTTTATTTGCATTTCCCCAATGGCTAAAGATGGTGAACATTTTTTTTGTGAAACTTTTATTGAATTTCTGTGTATTTCAAACAGAACTCAATCAGCAATAAGCATCATTATACCCCTTTCCCTATGTATTATTCACATTTCTGTTGCTGCAATAAAACCACCATGAGCAAGGGAACTTATAAAAGGAAGAGTTTATTTGAGCTTACGGTTGACTGTCCCAGGGAATCAAAGTCCATTGTGGCAGGAAGCATGGTGGCCAGGGCTGGAGCAGCAAGCCGAGGGTCACGTCTTGCAATGAGCACAGGAAGCAGAGAGAGGGAGAGGCTGGAGACTGCAAGGCTTGTTAAACTCACTAAGCCTGCCCCCAATAACGTATTTCCTCCAGCACGGCCACACCTTCTAAGACCTCCAAGAACAGTGCCACCAACTGGAGACAAAATGTCTGAATACTTAAAGCCTATGGGGGGACACTCTCATTCAAACCAACACACTCTACTGACACCTTCTTATAGTCAACCTCAGGAATTCATATAGTCTTTTGTGTTAAGGCTTATGTCAAGTTAATGTCCCCAGGGATTTCTCAATGCAAGTTCATCCACTGGGGTCTGTTAAGACTATTTGGAGTCCTCCCATTTAAGAAAATCAACTCTTCCTCACCCACCCAGTAGCGATTAGCTGCCAATAATTTTTTCAAATAAGATTTGTGCTTGTTGCTCATTTCCTCACTAGTTTTTTGTCTGCTTGAGTTGGCATAGCTCTTGTGCATGCTGACACCATTGCTGTAGGTTCATGTGAGCAAAGTCCCATATGGCCATGAACTCCCTTCCTGGCTCTTACTTTTCCTCCTCTTCTTCCACAAAGATCCCTGAGATATAGGCAGGTGAAGTTTAACATAAGAGTCCTGTCCAAGTTCCCACACTGTGCAGATTCTTACTCTCTATGCTTTGGCTATTTGTCACCTTTTGTGTCCCCGGCTCTCGGTTGTAAGAGGAAGCTCCATTAAGGAGAACTGAGTGCTTCATTAGTACCCTCTTTACCCCTTGATCTATGCTCTGTCAGCCTTAGGTATAGAGGTTGCCTTGTAGACATGCCACTTGGTTTGGGCAATTCACAATGTCTGTGTGTAGCCAGTTGAAGTACTCTGTAGCAGTCTCTGAGGTGCAAAAAAAAAAAAGTTTTTTGATGAGTGGCGACTGATAGACCTGTCCGTAAATTTGAGGATATATATTTTGCACATGGTAAGAAATTATATTTGTCTAGGGATATGACAGTCTTAGGGCTTTCTCTAAGACCTATGACCTCTCCAGCCATGTGTGTTTGGATATATTTATAGTGCCACACATGAGTTTCCTCCCACTGAGTAGTCCTTACGTCTAATTTAGTAGCTTTTGATTACCCCAAGATAAAAATGTTTCTACTGCACTGAGGTCCTATGCTGTGCTGTTTTTTTTTAATGTGGTTATTTGGCCAAGAATCTGGTGTTGGACCAGAGATTGATGTTCTCCCTTAGTACCTTGCCTAGTGCTGTTCAAAGTGATGGGATCTAGCTTTTAGGAGAGATGGCTTCCAGGTTAGTTCCAGCTCCATTGCTCCAAATCATGTTTCCAAAGCATGTTATGTCTTCAGGAATAGGGTCTTACTTCCAAGTTCTGGGAGGCAATCAAGGGCTGTGGCATTAGCCAGTGTAATTTTGGGAGTCTTTGTACAACCATGGGTAACAACTCAAAGAAAACTTTCTCCTGTCTGGGTCTGTTTCTTGCTATAGAGTCTTAAGCTATACACATAGACTCATGTAGAGGTAATGTAGGTGTAATTTGTCCATAGGCTGTTGGACTATTATGATTTTTTCTGGTTTTGTCACACTACATAGCTGTTATATATTCTCTCTCTCTCTCTCTCTCTCTCTCTCTCTCTCTCTCTCTCTCTCTCTCTCTCTCTCTCTCTCATGTTTAACCTTCCCTCCATGCCCTACTCATTTAAAGTAGCCCCATTTTCAATTGAAAACACCAGTCTCCTACACTACCACCTCTCTTGAGCTCCTTCTTCCACACTATTCCCAAAGTTCCTTGTATAACTGTCCCTCCCACATTTCTTACATACTCCTGATTGATCAATTTCTCCCTTAATGACACCTTTCTCCTATTATTCTTCTCTCTCAAGTTCCTTTTTCCTTTTCCCTCACTGGTTCCTTTCCATTATCCTGGTTTCTGCCATTGTATCAGTATACATACTCACATCAAAGGATTTTATGCAAGAATCCACATATTAGGTAGAAAATATGTTGTTTATCTTTCTGAGTCTGTATTATTGCACATAGTATAATGGTTTCTAGTTCCATCCATTTACTGAAATTTCATAATTTCTTTCTTTACTATTGAATACTACTTAGTAATATAAATGTACCATATTTTCATTATCCACTCATCAGTTAAGGGAAATTAGCATTGCTTCCATCTGTTAACACCATTCTGAGGCCAGATTCAGCCACTCTCAGGCAGTCTGGAAGAGTCCGGGCAGATTTTGAAGATTTTATAAAAGAGTTCTCAGACATTTGCATTTTATCTTCTGACATGGAGCCCATGCCTGACCCTCTTTTCCAGGCCAAGGACTTCTAGCTAAACACGACACAGGCTCTTTGGGAGAACATACTCCTCTTACACTACTAAATGGACATAGTATTAAACTGATTCCTAATGTCTTATTATTATACTCAGAGATTAGTAAACCTTTCAGTTCTCACCAGAGAATCTTCCTCTTACAAGAGATGGTGGCAACTGGTCAACATGCAGGAAATAGGTCACTGTAAAGGACTAGGTCCTAAATGGGACACCTGTATCACAACCTCTCCCCTTAAGGTTCAGGGATCCTGAAGGAAGAGGCAGGAATACTGTAAGAGCTGGAGGTAGTGGATGAGTACAAGGAAACAGTGTTTTCCAAGAAGAACAGAGCAATTGCCCATATGAATACAAAGCGCTTGTAACAGCATGCACAGTTCTTCAAAAAGCCCAGCCCAGACAGAGTTTAAGTAGGGAGTGAGGAGGTGGGCAACAGGTCCCAGACATAGTTAAGCATTGTTAATTGCTGGGAAAGGAAGAGTCAGTTTTTTAAAGAGTGTGATGTCAGGTTAGTCAAGCTCCAGGGGGTAGACCCACACCCAAGAGCATCTGAGGAACACAAATTAGATTTGATATACCTTAAGAATGAAAAAGAAGACAGGAAGTGATAGGGTGGGGTGGTAGGGGTTGGTCTGAGAGAGATGAGGGAGGGATTATGGATATGATGAAAATATATTCTACGAAAAAAAAAGAATCAACAAAATATGTCTTTTAAAAGAGATATTTATAAACAAAGTGCTAAATATAAGTCAACAATTATAGTTGGGAATACTCAATATTTCTTTCTCAACAGTTTGAAAATAACTGGATAGGAAACCAGAAAAAAATATACAGATTCAACACAATATCAAGATCACTCAAAAGAAAGTCACTGACATATCTAGAACTCGACATTCGAAATATGTTTTTTAAAATATTTTTATTGAGATTTTGTGCATACAATACTTCGTAATCAAATTTACAACCTCTTCACATCCATGCTCTCATATACCCACCTCTGGACCTCAGGCGTTCTGTCATACATGTTAATTCCTATGCAGTCAAGCATTTGTACCCAGATGTCCTTTGGTGCAAGTTCATTCACCCCCTGGAAACTAGAGATCTTTAGGTATATATGCTATCCCTCACTTAGCAGTACTCATTGCCATTGTTCTTTGAGCTATTGGCTGATGGGATTGATAAGGGTCTTGTGCACAATGTCATCATTGCCACAAGTTCACATGAGCAAGCTTTCTGGTAGCCTGAAAGCCTCTACTTCCCAATGTTCATGGATGGCTCTTACAATCTTTCTGCCCAACCCACTGATGCAAGGATCCCTGGAAATACATGGGAAGTGAGTTTTAATATAGGAGTCCGGTCCAGGGACACACATTCTGTAGTCTCTTATTCTCTAAAACCTAGCCAGGTGTGGCCTTCTGTGTGCATCACACTCTGTTGTATAAGGAAGCCTCACTGATGAGAATTGAGGGATGCACTCATTTTCTTGCTACCCTTTTTCTGCTACGTTCCAGAAGCCTTAGAGGTTCCACTGTAGATATGTCATCTAAGATGGTGCAACTCTCAGACATATATTCTCTGTGTGTGACCAGTTTTGGAACTCTGGAGTACTCTCCCTTTGTAGCAAAAAGAAGCTACTTTGACAAACAATCCCCCTCTTTGGCTCCTTTTTGCCCTTTATCTCCCTGTTTCCTTTCCATTCTCCTAGTTCATGCAGTTACATCAGGATATATACTCACATATAAGGTATTGCTGCTAAAATCCAAAAATTAGGGAAAACATATATCATTCATTTTTCTGAGTCTCTGTTATTTCACTTAGTGTAATAGTTTCTAGTTCTATTCATTTACCTACAAATTTCATTATTTAATTTTTTCCTTATCACTGTGCAGTACTACATTGTGTAAATTTACCACATTTTCATTATGCTCATCAGTTGAACAACACTTATAGGTTGTTTCCATCTCTTCCTGATTATGAAAAAAAATGGAGCAACAAATATGGATGTACAAGTATCCCTACAGTAGAATGAGTCTGACCTATAACTGCCTGATATGGTAGATTCCTTTTAACTATTTAAAGACTTCTCCACACTGCTTTCCTTAAGTGGTTGCATGAGTTTGCAATCCCACTGGCAGTGAATGAGCATTCTTCTTCACATTCTTTTCATCATTTAGTACATTTTGTTCTCTTCATCTTAGTCATTTTGATTGGGGTAAAATGAAATAATTTTTTTTAATTTTTTTTTTTTTTTTTTTTTTTTTTTTTTTTTTTTTTGCTTTTCACAGGAAAACAGAAACAATGCAATGTAGTAAATTTCCCCAGGCCTGCTGGGAAATTTTGTGGTCCGACCAAAGGAATGGGGGTGAGAGGTGCAGAGTCAAACAAATCTCAGACCCTGGGAGTAGGGTGAACACAGACAGAGGGCAAGACTCCTTTACTGGGAGCAGGGTTAGGGGTTGTGCACTGTTCACATTCCTGCTTGTCATTGGCCCAGGTCTGCAAAGCTGCTTGTATGCTCTCACCTGCCTAGGGCAAGTTAGGTTGAGGGACAACCTCTGCACATGCATAATTCTCAGCATACTGTCTACTATGATGCAACAATAACAAAACAATACAACAAGAACAAAAAAGGGGGGATTTCCATTTCTTATTCTGGTGAAATAAAGAATCAATCTGCAGGACTTGGTATATACTTCTCTTTTTTTTTCCCTTCACTCTTTCTTTTCTTTCTTCTTTTCCTGCTCCTCAGGTCTACCAGAAGGATATGTGCTTACTCTCTAGTCCAGGAAGCCTTGAGTTCTCAGATGAAAGAATCTGGTTAATTCAGGGGGTGTGTGTCTCATCCCTAAACCCCAAACTGTCTAATCAATCATTTTAAGAAATGCCCCCATCTAAAAATCCCTTGGGACCAATTGACCTCAAAGGGCAAGGAATAAAATTGTCCCTTTAATCTCTTGGCCAAATTGGTAAGGGCCTTAGGTATAGGCAATGAACATCCAAAAAAGTTAAGTTACACCAACCTGGTACTTTAAATCACTGTATCATTTTTAGATAAATCTTGAAAAAAAAAAGCCCAAGAAGCCTTACATAAACATTTCCTGAAAGAAATTTAACACCGTAGGGAAAGCCGATAAGAGAAAGTTAAACAATTTTAGGCATATTTTAAATATAAATCATTTATTACAAAAAGACTCTCTTTACTTTCCCAAACCTCATATTATGGTTTGTAGATTTCCAAAAACAAAGAATATACCTGTTGACCAGAATTAAGCTGAAAAAACTTACCAAGTCTGTCCAAACTGTCTCCTTCTGGGGTGCATTGCACTACTTTAGGGAAGTAACCTACCTTTTCTTGAGTCAAGTTATCTTGAAATGGGCAAAACAGATATAAAAAGTAACACTTGCATAATAAACAGAGACCCAAAAAATATCTTTCAGTAGTCAAAGGTAACCCATTACTTGTCTATGCCTCTTTAATCCAAATCTACAACTGGAAGTCCAGTACAAGCCAGGAATGGACTGGAAACCAACCACAACCTTGCATGGTTATAATCCCATTTAGACCATTAGTAAACTGGTTTTAACGTTTATACCATTCCACTGTAGAAACATTTAACCCTTCAATCCGGCACAAGTATCTTATTTTCTACTAAACTTTGCAATATTTATGCCCATCCAACTGTATGGACCAGTTCCCCCAAACACATCACCACAAAATAAAAGCCTTAAAGTGATCCTACAGGCTCTGGCCAACCGAATATTTGCAGATATTCAGAAATGCACACATAGGGCTGGCAGAAAGCCTGTCTAGCCTCCCCAAAAATGTTCCACCTAGTGATCAAATAGCCCCACCTACAAAACATAACCAAAGGCCTTGAATTCTCTTTTATTATTATCATAGTGACTCCTTTTTCTTAGTGCCATTTACTTGCATTACTTTTTTACCTTCCTTTCATTGTGCGATAATATCTATCTTTAATTTTGGGGGGGGGTCTTTTCGAGACAGGGTCTCCCTGTAGCTGCAGCTGTCCTGGAACTCACTCTGTAGACCAGGCTGGACTTGAACTCACAAAGATCTGCCTGCCTCTGCCTCCCAAGTGTTAGGATTAAAGGCGTGTGCCACCATGCCTGGCTGGATTTTATCTCTTAATCCATTCTACTAGTCTCTGTCTCTTAATCTGAGAATTCATTCCATTGATATTTAAAACTGTTGTTGAGAGAATTAAATTGTTCCCAATCATTTTGATTTCTAGTACATTCTTATCCTATAGGTTTTTATTTCCATAGTGGTAGTATCATTTGTTTTCTGAGGCTGATTGGTTGTAGTAATCCCTGCCCTCCACTCTTCATATTGCTTGAAGTATTCTCTGCACCCATAGTTTATTGGAGAGGAATTCGTTCAACTTATTTATATCATGGAACATTTTCCTTTCTCCTTCAATTATAATAGACATTTTTGTTGGATAAAGTACTCTGGGTTGGCATCTACAGTCTTTTAGAACCAGGAATATTTTAGACTAGGGTCTTCTGGCTTTCATCATCTGCATTGAGAAATCAGCTGTAATTCTGATAGGTTTTCCTGTGCAGGTAACATGTTGTTTTTCTTTTGCAGCCCTCAGTATCCTTTCTTTTCTTTGAACACCTAGTGTTTTTACTGTGATATGGCATGGAGAAAGTCTTTTCTGGTTCTGTCTGCTTGGAATTCTATATGCTTCTAATACCTGTGTAGGTATCTAATGGCTTAATTTTGGAAAATTTTCCTCTAAAATTTTGTTGAAAACCTGGGCCATATAGTAATCCTGTGAGTTTTCTTCCTCTTCTATCCCTTTAATTCATAGTTTTGGTCTTTTCATAGTATCCCATAGTTCCTGGTTATTCCAATCTTGTGTTTTGTTTTTATTGTTGTTTTTGTTGTTGTTGTTTTATTTTTTACATTTTTTGTAATATTTAATTGATTTACACAGTCCTTCAATATTGTCTTCCAATCTTGATAATTCTATTTTCTAATTCTATTTTCTACTTCATCCATTTTATTACTAAGCGTTTCTGCCATCTTTTCCAAGTTGTTTGTGGAATGTTGCATTTCCTTTTACATCTCAGCTTAAATTTTCTTCAGTGTTTCTGTATCTTTTGTAATTTCATTCTGTAATTTATCATTGTCCAATTTCAATTTATCCCTGGATTCTTTTAGATCCTTAAATTCCCTCCACTCATTAATTTCTCTAGTAATATTCATAGTTGTTCTTTTGAGATCTGTATCCTGAGTTATATCCAAGGGGTCTTCATTAGAGGGTACTTGAATAGGAGTATTAGTGTTTTGTGGAGATCCACCTGAGTCTTTCTTTAATTGAGCTTTAGGGATTTGGGTAAGCTTCTGTTGGGAGTGGTTCTAATGTGAAGCTTAAGTGTTTATTGAGCTGACACTGACTTTGCTTATATTCAAGTGTTTGTTGACTTCTTTTTTTTATTTATTTATTTATTTTTAACAAATCTAGACCCATGTTCCCGCTCATTTCCCCACCCCACCAGAGCTCGTGCATTCTGCCAAACATGCTTTCCATCTCTTAGTCTTTCTCAATATTTTCCATGGGGAAGTTGACTGTTTTGAGCAGAAGTTCACTGTTTCAGTCAGTTCTTTGATGCAGTATTTTCTGTTGTTGTTGTTGTTTCCAAAATGCATTATGCCCAACTGCTTTGTACAAAAGCTCAGGGGGCCTTACACAAGAAATACTTACAACTGGGTAATTGGCACTAGCATCCACAGATGAGTGATACCATGCATCGTTTGTTTTTCTGGGACTGTGTTACTTCACTCAGCATGATGTCCTCTAGCTCCAGCCATTTTCCTGCAAAGCTCATGATGTCGTCTTTCTTTACTGCTGCATAGAATTCCATTGTGTAGATGTACCACATTTTCTCTATCCACTCGTCAGTTGAGGGGCATTTAGGTTGGTTCCAACTCCTTGCTATTGTGAAGAGAGCTGCAATAAACATGGCCGTGCATGTATCTCTGTGGTGGCGTAAGTCTTGAGGGTACATGCCCAGGAGTGGTATGGCTGGGTCGGGTGGCAAGTTCATTCCAAGTCTTCCAAGGGTTCTCCACACTGCTTTCCATAGTGACTGTACAAGTTTACATTCCCACCAGCAGTGGATGAGTGTTCCCCTTTCCCCACAACCTCTCCAGCACTTGGTATCATTTGTTTTCTTGATCTTAGCCAGTCTTACTGGAGTAAGATGATATCTTAAAGTGGTTTTCATTTGCATTTCCTTAATGATCAGTGATGTTGAGCAGTTCTTGAGGTGTTTCTCAGACATCTCTAATTCCTCGCTTGTGAAGTCTCTGTTCAGTTCTTTGCTCCATCTATTGAGCGGGTCATTTGTTTTCTTTTTTCTTTGTTTTTTGAGTAGTTTATATATTCTGGAAATCAATGCTTTGTCAGATGTATCTGCAGTGAAGGTTTCCTCCCACTCTGTGGGATTTCTCGTCACTTCCTTGATTGTTTCTTTTGATGTACAGAAGCTTTTGAGTTTGATGAGGTCCCATTTGTCAATTGTCGACCTTAATTCTTGTGCAGCTGCTGTCTGATTTAGGAAGTCTTTTCCTACGCCTATGTCTTGTAGTCTGCTGCCAACTTTTTCTTCTATCACCTTCAGAGTTTGGGGTTTCACGTTGAGGTCTTTAATCCATCTGGAGTTGACTTTTGTACAGGGTGAGAGGTAGGGGTTTAATTTCATTCTTCTACAAGTGGTGATCCAGTTTTGCCAACACCACTTGCTGAAGATGCTGTCTTTTCTCCATTGTGGTTTCTTGGCCCCCTTGTCAAATATGAGATGGCTGAAATTGTATGTGCTCAGATTTGGATCTTCGGTTTTGTTCCATTGGTCAACAGGTCTGTTTTTGTGCCAGTACCAGGCTGTTTTTATGACTATAGCCCTGTAGTATAGTTTAAAATCCGGTATAGAGATCCCTCCTGTGTAGATCTTTTCACTCAGGATTGATTTAGCTATTCGGGGTCTTTTGTTTTTCCAAATGAATTTAAGAACTTTTGTTTCCAAGCCTGTGAAGAAACTCTTGGGGATTTTGATTGGGATTGCATTAAATCTATATAAGAGTTTTGGTAAAATGGACATTTTTACAATGTTAATTTTCCCAATCCATGAGCATGGGAGGTTTTTCCATCTTCTGAGGTCTTCTTCAATTTCTTTCTTTAAGGGTTTAAAATTTTTGTTGTAGAGGTCTTTGGTATCTTTGGTGTTTGTTGACTTCTTAATTGATGTACATCTGTTCACACTTTAGGCTCCAAAATCTCAACTCTATCCTAACACTGTACATACCTAACCACCCATGCTCTACCAGCAAACAGTTTTCCCACTGGACTAAGCCCTGCAACACCCAAGGCGGCCCAAATCCCCCAGGCCTGTGAAACCCACACCCCAAGGGCTCCAGGCACTGGAAAGTCACAATGCTTCCACTGCAATGCAGCCAGAGTCCCCCACATCCAAGTGGGAGACTTGGACAATTCGGGTGAACCCGAATCACCCACCTGGTGAGATGTACCGGAACCACTGTACACCACCCTTAGTCTAGCAGACAATCTTTGGCCAGGTGCCAAGATCTGTACCTGGATTCAGTAGGAGAATAGCTTAACCAACAAGGGCTTTCCCTGTTGTCTCTTTACAGCCTTAGGCAATGTCTATAGCACCAAAGTGAAGTCCCTAAGGATCCAAATGCACTCTTCACTTCCTTGGCTCTTTCTTTTCCCATACAGAAGCTTTGTAGTTTAATGAGTTCCAGGTGCCAAAGTCTGTACTTGGATTCAGTAGGAGAAAGGCTCAGCCAACAAGGGCTTTCCCTGCTGTCTCTTTATAGCCTTGGGTGATGTCTATAGCACCAAACTGAAGTCCCTAATGATCCGAATGCCCTTGGACCACCTCCAACACTTCCCAGCGCTCTTGGGGGTCCCTAAGTCCCCCTCCCTGACTTTGCCTTAGCTGTTTAGAATGCACCCACTGCTTCAGGAGCTGCCACCTTGGAAAAACAATGTAAAATGAAATGTTACAGTGGTTTTGCCCTTGACATTTCTCTAAGTACTAAGAATGTTGGGCATGTTTTAAAGTGTTTCTTGGCCATTTTTATTTCTTCATTTGGTAACTCTCCATTCAAGTCCTTAGCCCATCTTTTTAATGGATTGTTTAGTTTCTTGTTTCTTTTTTGAGTTTTTTTTGTGTGTATTCTGGATATAAATATTCTGGCAGATGTGTAGCAGGTGAACATTTGTTCCCACTCTGTGGGCTTTCTTTTCACTTCCTTGGCTGTTTCTTTTCCCATACAGAAGCTTTGTAATTTAATGAGTTCCAACTTTTCTATTGTTGACTTTCAGGGCTGAGCAACTGATGTCCTATTTAGTATGTCCTTTCCTGAATGTGTACCTTAGCAGGTATACTCTTTATGGTTTCTTCTCACAGTTTCAGAGTTTCAAGTTTTATAATGAGGTCTTTGATACATTTGGAATTGACTTTTTTTCAATAAGAATAAAAATTTATATTAAAAATAAACAAAGTACACTTTTGTGCAAGGTGAAAGATAAGGGTCCAAGTTCATTCTTCCACCGGTGGAGATCCATTTTTCCAAGCACCATTTCCTGAAGATGATGCCTTTCTTCCACTGTGTGTTCTTGGCACCTTTTTAAAATATCTGGTGGCTGAAATCACATGGATTCATGTTTTGGTCTTCTGTTATGGTCCATTGATCTAAGTGTACATTTTTGTGCAAGTACTATCCATTTTTAAATTTATTTATTATTTTTTATGTGTATAAGTATACTGTCTGCATGTAGGTTGGTGCCCCCATGTCGTGTAATGCCATAGAGGTCAGAAGAGGGCATCAGATTCCCCTGGAACTGGAGTTAAAGATGGTTCTTAACCGCCATGGGAATCAAACCCAGTCCTCTGCAAGAGCAGTCGGTGCTCTTAACTGTTGAGCCATCTCTCATTTTTATGATTATAACTCTACATTTTTATGTATTTTTATGATTATAACTCTATAATATACATTGGGATCCAGTGTGTTGATACCCCAGGATTTCTCTTTTTCTACAAGATTACATTGTCTAGTTGATGCATTTTCCAATTCCATATGAATCTTAGGATTTTATTCTCTAGCTTTGTGAAGACTGTAGTGGGGATTTTGGTTGGCATTGCATTGATTCTATAGAATTTGTTTTATAGGATGGTAATTTTCACAATATTAATTGTACCAATCCATGAACATTGGAAGTCCTTCGATTTTCTAGTGTCTTCCTCTAACTCTTTCTTCAAAGAATTAAAATTTTCATTGTAGAGATCTTTAATATCTTTGCTTAGATTTATTCCTATATATTTTATTTATTTTTCATGCTATTGTGAATGGGAGTGTATCTATGAATGCTGTATAGGGTTACCTGTTATTGGTATATAAAATGGCTACCATTTTCTAAAATTGTTATTTCTTTTTATTTAATGTACATGTGTGGTGCCTACATGTATATAAGTGCATCTGTGTCAGCAGAAGAGGGAGTCAGGTTCCTGGGACCTGGAATTACAACTGGTTCTTAGCTACCATATGTTTGACCTGTTATTGGTATATAAAATGGCTACCATTTTCTAAAATTATTATTTATTTTTATTTAATGTACATGTGTGTTGCCTACATGTACATAAGTCCATCTGTGTCAGCAGAAGAGGGAGTCAGGTTCCTGGGACCTGGAATTACAACTGGTTCTTAGCTACCATATGGTTGCTGAGAATTGAACTCAGGTCCTCTGCAAAGAGCATACATTGCTCTTAACTGCTGAGCCATCTCTCCATCTCTTAGAATACTAGTTTTTTATTTTAGGGTCTCCCTGTAGTCCCAGCTGTCCTGGAACTCGCTCTGTAGATCAGGCTGGCCTTGAACTCACAAAGATCCGCCTGCCTCTGCCTCCCAAGTGCTAGGATTAAAGGCGTGTGCCACCACGCCCGGCTTAGAATACTAGTTTTTATAAATTGATTTTGTAACCTGCCACTTTGCTGAGGATAGTGATAATTTCCAGCAGCTTTCTGGTGAACTCTTTGGGGAACTCTTTTGTATATTATGATATCATGTGTAAATAATAATAATTTGAGGCTTTCTTTTCCAAGTAGTGCTTATTTAATTTCCTTTACTTGTCTTGTTGCTCTAGCAAGAGTTTCAAGCACTATATTGTAAAAGAGTGGTTATAGCAGACAGCTATATCTGGTCCCTAATTTTAAAGGAAATGCTTTTTTTTTTTTTTTTTTTTTTTTTTGCTGTTTATCACGATGTCAGCTGTCGGTTTATATTTGTTGTATACAGCATTAATTATGTTCAGGTTTGTTCCCTCCTGTCCATTCCCATCTAGAAGTTTTAACATAAATGAATCCCTGCATCTCTAGAAAAAAAGCTAACTTTATCATGAGATAATCTTTTTGATGTTTGTTTCTATGAAGATTGTAATTGTTGAGAATCTTTACTTCTCTTTTAATTATGGATACCACACACTCCCAAAGCTCTGACATTATGGAGGAGAGGGCAGAAAAAAATGTAAGTTCCAGAGTTGGTGCATGAATATATGGAAACAGGTTTTCAGGCTTCTTTCAGGGAACTTGCTCATATGAACTTGCAACAATGGTTACAGTATATATATATAAGACCTGATGATTTTATGCTGATTTAATCATACAAAACCCCAGCATAGAACTGGGAAAAGGGACAGCAGGCCCCAACCTTAGGTGAGGAGTTATTGGTGGCCAATTACTGCAGGGTGAGGGAGAGTTGATCTTTTTAAAAAGTTACTCAAGGGGCTGGAGAAATGGCTCAGCAGTTAAGAGTATCGGCTGCTCTTGCAGAGGACCTGGGTTCTATTCCCAGCACCCACATGGCGGCTAAGAACCATCTTTAACTCCAGTTCCAAGGGAATCCGACGCCATCTTCTGACCACCATGGCATCGCATGACACGGGTGCACCAACCTACATGCAGACAGTATACTCATACACATAAAAATAATAAATAAATTAAAAAAAATAAAAAGTTACTCAAATAGGCTGACTAGAAACCTGTGGATGAACTTGCACCAAGGGACTGAGTACAAGTGTTTGAACAGATAGGCCTTAAGAGATATGACAGAATATATGAACCTGGTGTTGGGGGGGTGATGGATGGGGGAAGGGATGTACATTTGATTTGTATTTATTAAATGAAATGCACCAAACTCAATAAATATGTACATTAAAAATGAAAATGTATTTTCAACAAAATGAAAGTTTATGTTCACTCAAAAAAACTATACATAAATGGTTACAGCAACATTATGTACCATAGCCCCAAACTATACATAGTTCAGTTATACTTTGGTGAGTGAATGTTTACACACTGTTACATTTCCATGTATGTTAGAGTAAGAGGCAAGAGACTTTCAGTATAGGTCATAGTATGAACAAACTTTATGATATTTGCCAGGCGAAGAAGTTCTTTCAGCAAAACCCACAAACTGTGCCTGATGTTTGTGGAATGATACATCAAAAAAAGTTAATTGAATCTTTGTATTTCATACACAACATCTTAACTGTCATTATATCTCTTTCTCCATCATAACCTGCTCATTTACCCCAAATGGATTTCATGAATTCTATGTTTTTTAAAATTATTTTATGAGTATGAGTGTACTGTCTGCATGTAGGTAGGTGCACCAGTGCCATACAATGCTGAGGAGGTCAGAAGAGGGTGTCAGATTCCCCTGCAACTGAAGTTAAAGATGGTTCTTAGTTGCCATGTGGGTGCTGGGAATCGAACCCTGGTCCTCTGCAAGTCCAGTTAGCATCCCCTGAAATCCTTCAGTACAAGTTCATCCACTAGGGTATGGCCAGCCTATCTAGAATCACTGCTTTAAAGAAGATCAGCACTCTCCCAGCAGCAATCAGCTCCCCAATAGTTCTTCAGTTTAATTGTGGCCTGCTACCCATTTCCAGGGTTCTACGTTGAGTGCTTATATGAATGAGTCAGCATAGGTGTTGTGCATTACTGTTCTCTCTACCCCTTGTTCTACTATGTTCTGTGAGCCTTAGGTATAGAGGTTCCGTTGTAGATGTGTCACATAGGGTTTGGGCATTACACAGACAATTTTTGTATGAGACCAACTGTGGAACTCAGTAATAGTCTCTGTCTATTGCAAAATAAGATTCTTTTTTTTTTTTCAAAATAAGGTTCTTTAATGAGGCACAACCGGCATACTTTTCTGTAAATATAAGGATATATATTTAGAACTTAGTAAGAAATTATATTTTTCTAGCCATGTGCCATCCTTGGGATTTTTCTCTAAGATCTAAGACCTCTCCATCTTTGTGTATTTGGCTGTTTACAGTATCATACATGACTTTCCTCCCACTGAATGGGCTTTGAATCCAATAAGGTAATTGTTGATTATCCCCAAGATAAAAGTGCTACTAGTTCTCCAACATAATTTGCTGTCCCAGTCATTGATGTGGTTATTAGGCCTTAAAGCTGGGGTTGGACCATTGATTGATGTTCTCCCTTGGCAGCTTGCATAGTGCTCTCCAAACTTATGAGAGCTAGCTTTGAAGGAGGTGGCTTCTAGGTCAGTTCCAACTCCATTGCATCATGTCCTGTGTCTGAAGTATGTCTTGTCTTCAGGAATAGGGTCTTACATTTAAGTTCTGGGAAGCCATCAAATACTGTGGTAACAACTTGTGTAATTTTGGGATCCCCTTGAACTGCTCTGGCCATTACTCAGAGGGAGATTTTAGAACAGGGAAAATGCTTATTGTTGTCAAGGGATAAGAAGTTAATATGTGGGGATCATCAAAATTGCTTTAGTGGATGAAGACTTCTGTCTCTGTTCTAAATGTTCTAGCTGATAAACAATCATCTCTCAACTCTATTACTGAGTACATCATAGTGGTAAAAGTGCACTTTATGTTAATAAGGTGTTAACCACTGTTTGAAGCTGGAGAGAGGTACATGTGAGGTAGTTCTACACTTTCCAATATGCTAATCTATTATTAGATAAGTCATTTTACTAAATTTTAATAGAAAATTTAATAAGTGATTGTGCTGTGTTGAAGAGATACAGATATTTTGGAGATTATTTCTATGAACATAAATATAAATTATAAAAATATATGTTAAATGTCTTATAGATATATAAAAAGGACTGGAAATATATGAAAATACAAGAGACACCAAATATAATCTGAAAATTAAAACAGTGAGAAAGGAGAATATATGGAAAATAAACATAATTTGATGAAATAATAAATGTTCCAAAATCAATGAACAGTCTAAGTCACACTGATTCAATAAATGCTATGAGAATTTGCTTGGTACAAGAAAAAAAATGCTAATTTTCAGAGACAATGTGACTTTCATACTTAGAGCATTAAAACTATTTTAATTATATTCTAGGAAATATATAAAATAATGGAAAACAATCAGTGACTAAAATGGCAACAAGAAATTCAGGATATCAATGCTGCTCAGTGGTTATTCCTTGCCTAGCATTTCTGGGCCTGGCTTTGACCAGCATCACTGAGGAAAGAATCTGGAAATGCATGCAACTATGAATCTATGGGAAGAACCAAATGGAAAAATCTGCTGGTGAAAATGCAGTGTAGGCAATTCAGATTTCACTAGATAGAGATTATACACTGTATAAAATTAAACTATTGAGTTGCAACACAGAAAAATAGAAACATATCCAATTTGAAGCAAAGACAGCCAAAGTAATTGAAAATATGGGGGGGGCACAGGCTTTTATAGAGCAGCAGGGAAAGTTCAATACATCTTTAAATGGAGTCTCCAAAGAACACAAATAGGAAGAGATAATAGCTAAGAATATTTCATACAGATAAATTATGTTTATCTACAGACTAAAGAAGATCAGAATAGCTACTAAGAGTGTATTAGAGAATACAAGAAAGCAAAGTTAAGTACATCAGAATAAAAGTACTGAAAAGGGAAAATCTTCATAAAAACAGCTCCTTCAAATATCTCAGTGGTTGTAATATACAGCTGACATCAACAGAACCATGGAAACTAAAAGAAATAATTCCATACTTAGAGGCTAAGTTTGAAGTATACTTCACTTCAAATACCTTTCAAACATGAAAATTAAGGAAAAGTCAAAGAAAATCTCATACATGGTGTCATTAGTGAACATATGAAAATGAAATTCTAAGTTCAGTAACTTGTAAATTATTACATATTGATAATCAAAAGTACTATATGAGCTGCAGAGATAGATCAGTTGGTAGAGCATTTGCCCTATAAGCACAGGGACCTGAGTATGACAACCAGAACCCAAGTAAAATGTTGGTGCAACAATGTGCTCTTGTAATTCTAGCCTTAATGCAATTTAAATTCTGTATGGGATACTTGTTTATTTAAGTATAAAAATATAAAATTCCTTTTCTCATAATATAAATATAAAATGAATTATGCTACATATTCATCATGTAGAATGAAAAATAAGTCTTTGGCTTATTGAAATCTGTTGCTCTTATATCTCATGTTATATAATATGTGCAAAAATCTCCTATGAAATTCTAGGATTTGAAGTGTTAGAACTATATCTAGAACATGGGATGGAGAGTTGGTTTAGCTATTAAGCTTTTGCCAAGGACCTAAATTTAACTTCTAGCATCAGGATATCTAATGACCTCTTATGGCTTCTAGACACACGTACATTCATGTTCTCCCTCTCTCTCTCTCTCTCTCTCTCTCTCTCTCTCTCTCTCTCTCTCTCTCTCTCTCCTCTCCTTTCACAAAATAGAAATCTAAAAACATAAAACTCTGAAAATAAGTAGTAGGCTAATTCTAGAGCCAGTTAACAGATTCACATTATAAACTCCAAGTGGATCAAAGATCTCAATCTCAACGTGAAGCCTGAAACCCTGAAGGTGATAAAAAAAGAGTTGGTGACAACCTACAAGACATAGGTGTAGGAAAAGACTTTCTAAATCAGACAGCAGCAGCACAGGTAATAAGGTCAACAGTGGACAAATGGGACCTCATCAAACTCAAAAGTTTCTGTACAGTGAAAGAAACAATCAAGAAGGTGAAGAGAAAACCCACAGAGTCGGAAGAAATCTTTACCAGTGACACATCTGGTAGAGCATTAACGTCAAGAATATATAAACTACTCAAAAAACAAAGAAGAAGACAAATGACCTACTCAAAAGATGAAGTAGAACAGAGAGCTGGACAGAGTCTTCACCAGTGAGGAATTAAAGATGGCTGAGAAACATCTTAAAAAGTGTTCATCATCATTAATAATTAAGGAAATGCAAGTTAAAACCACTCTCAGATATCATCTCATTCCAGTACGGCTAGCTAAGATCAAGAAAACAAAAGACAACAGACAACAGATGAGTGGATGACAAAGATGTACATCTCGGGCTGAAGAGATGGCCTAGCGGTTAAAAGCGCTGACTGCTCTTACAGAGGACCCGGGTTCGACCCCCAGTACCCACATGGCGGCCGAGAACTGTCTGAAACTCCAATTCCAGGAGAACTCCAGTTCCAAGGGAATCCGTCACCCTCTTCTGACCTCCGCGGCATTGCATGACACGGGTGCACAAACTTGCATGCAGACAATACATTGATCACATACATAAATAAATAAATGCCGGGCATGGTGGCTCACGCCTTTAATCCTAGCACTTGGGAGGCATAGGCACGCAGATCTCTGTGAGTTTGAGGCCAGCCTGGTCTACAGAGTGAGTTCCAGGACAGCCAGAGCTATAGGGAGACCCTGTCTCAAAAAAAAAGACCAAAAACAAAATGTGGTACATCTACACAATGGAGTACTATTCAGCGTTAAAGAAGAAAGATGGCATTATGAACTTTGCAGGTAAATGGATGGAGCTTGAAGCCATTATGCTGAGTTAGGTGACACAGTCCCAGAAAGACACAGAATGGTTTCCCTCATTTGTGGATGCTAACATCAAATACCCCAGACAAAAGGCAAGCTGAATGACAGTACGGTTATATTTTTGTTTATCTGAAAGCAACTATGTTGTTATAATGTGAATCTCTCAACGGGTTCTAGAATCCTTCCACCAATTATTTTCAGACTCTGTAATTACTGTATATGGGTGGAGAGTATGTATCCATATTTTAGAGTAATATGAAATTAACGGAAGAAAATGTGAATTTCTAAGCATAATAAAAAACTGAGAGAAAGATGCATGACAGTTATGGCAGAATGCATGATCTGGGATGGGATGGGGCACAGTGGGGGGGAAGGGATAGGGGAATATGAGTGAACAGAAATTAAAATGATGTATGAAATACACAAAACATCAATAAATAAATTTTAAAAAGAGATTCACATTATAAGAGCACAGTTGCTTTCAGCTAAAGAGGAATATAACATTAAAATTGCTCAGTTTGCCTGACAAGTAGGTATTTGGTACCAGCATTGACAAATGAGGGATACCATCCTTCCTTTGTTTTTCTGGGACTGTGTTACTTCACTCAACATAATGGCTTCAAGTTCTATCCATTTACCTGCAAAGTTCATGATGTCATCTTTCTTTACCCCTGCATAGAATACCATTGTGTAGATGTACCATTTTCCTTATCCATTCATTGGTTGAGGGACACTTGGGTTGGTTCCGGCTCTTTGCTATTGTGGAGAGAGCTGTAATAAACATGGATGTGCATGTATCTTTGAGGTAGGATGAGTCTTGTGGATATATACCCAGGAGTGGTATGACTGGATTAGGTGGTAGACTCATTTTTCAGTCTTTTAAAGTTTCTCCACACTGCTTTACATAGTGGTTGTTCAGGTTTACATTCCAACCAACAGTGGATGAGTGTACACCTTTCCCTACAACCTCTCCAGCATTTGGTGTCTTTTGTTTTCTTTATCTTAGCAAGTCTTATCAGGGTGAGATTATATCTGAGAGTGGTTTTAATTTACATTTCCTTAATTATTAATGATGTTGAACACTTTTTAAGATGTTTCTCAGCCATCTTTATTTCCTCATTTGTGAAGTCTCTGTTCAGCTCTGTAATCCATCTTTTAAGTAAGTCATTTGTTTTCTTCTTTGATTTTTTTGAGTAGTTTATATATTGTGTAAGTTAATGCTCTGTCAGATATATCACTGGTAAAATGTTCCTCCTACTCTGTGGGTTTTTTCTTCTCTTCCCTGAATGTTTCTTTTTCTGTACAGAAGCTTTTGAGATTATTAAGGTACCACTTGTCAATTGTTAACCTTATTTCCTGCGAAGCTGTCTGATGAAGAAGTCTTCTACTATGCTTATGTCTTATAGGTTGCTGCCTACGTTTTCTTCTACCATCTTCAGAATTTTGGGTTTCACCTTGAGGCCTTTGATCCATTTGGAGTTGATTTTTGTACAGGGTGATAGGTAGGGGTTTAACTTTATTCTCTACAAGTGATGATCCAGTTTTGCCAATACCATTTGCTGAAGATGCTGTCTTTCCTCCATTGAGTCTTTTTGGCCCCTTTGCCAAATATGCGGTGCTCAAGTTTGAATCTTCCATTGTGTTCAGTTGGTCTACAGGTCTGTTTTCATGCCAGTACCAGGCTGTTTTTATGACTATAGTCCTGTAATATAGTTTGAAGTCTAAAATTAAAAGGGAAAAATGTAGCTGGGTGTGGTGGCCCAGGCCTATGATCCTAGCACTTGGGAGGCAGAGGCAGAGGCAGATGGATCTTTGTGAGGTCAAGGCCAGCTTGGTCTACAGAGTGCGTCCCAATACAGCTGGGACTACAGAAAGAACCTGTCTCTAAAAGCCAAAAAGAAAGAGGGGGGGGGGGACCTGAATCCAAATATGATTTGGATGTGACATACAGTTTATTTTCAGATGATGTAATTTTAGTATAGGTGTGACACACACACACACACACACACACAATATCCATGTGTTGAAGCAATGCAAATTGGAGGGAAAAACAACAGCAAAAACCTAGGACAAAGAACCGACTAAAACAATAAAGTTCTCCCCCAAACAATAATCCTCTGCTTTGAAAAACTTTAAAAAGACTTAGAAAAATATATAAGACATATATGGCAGAATGCATGAGGTTGGGTGGGTAGGGAGGCATGGAGAGGGAAATGAGTCTAAATTGGACTGAGAAATGATGTATGAAATGCACAAAACTTCAATAAAAATGTTTTTTAAAACCATAAAGCTATGCCTAGAATAAAGTGAGTAATCGCTAAATATTTTGATATATAAATATGATTCTTCCATCAGTTAACTTTCAATTTAATAGCAAAATATTAAGTCACTATACTAAAAATTGTTGAAAATACAAAAGTATCAAAACCTATACAAGTATTTGAAGGATTCTTGTGGAGAGTGAACTGGTGAACAGTTATGACTCATGTCTGCTGTATTTAGCATTCCTGCCACTCGTGTTAACTGAAGGCTATATGGGATTCACTTATTATTAGCATTTCCTTGGAAATATTTAATCCATTACTTAACATGTCTTTGGAATTGTCTTTGAAATTAAGTCAAGGAAACAATCAGATACAAACAGGTTCTGTGATAATCTGTAGTTTTGTGAGTAACTCACCACTGTAAATGCAGCTGTATGGTTATCTCCATTTATACTTTCTTTCTCACACTTTTAAAACCAGTTACCATGGAAAAAATAAAACCATCTTTTTCAAAGATGGAAAACTGTATCATAGTGTAAAAATGTGTAATGTGGCAGGGTATGGTGGTGCACGCCTTTAATCCTAGCACTTGGGAGGCAGAGGCAAGTGGATTTCAGTGAGTTCAAGGCCAGCCTGGTCTACAGGGTGAGTTCGGGGATACCTAGAACTACAGACAGACCCTGTCTCAAAAATACCAAAAATAAAAATGTGTAATTCATGGATCATGATAACAAAGAAATTTAAAATCTTTCACAGACTTTGCCTTCAAGAGATATACATGTTCCTGTTCCTTTAACTATCTTTATAGAAACCAACAAAAAAGAATTAATACACTCCAAAAGCCAAGCAGTAGGACAGCAGGAGGGGTGAGTTGAGAAGCAGTGCTGAAGGAGTATCTGTAATGCTGGACCCAAGACAGGGAGCCCTAACCTGGCAGGAAAGACCAGAAGTAAGTGGCCAGAGCTGGGCGATGTTGGCAGCAGCAGATGAGCCCACATGCTATATCTCAGGCATAGGTTATGTTCAGTTAGCTGTTTGTGAGGTTTGAGAATAAAGAGAACAGGCAGCTTTCCCACCAGGATGGGTATGTGAGAGGTGAGAAACAGATTTTCAGGCATCTATCCTACATGTTGCCTTAAAATTCACTACACAAACTCATAAGAAATAAATGGCTCTGCAATATTTTGCAGGGTACAAAAGAACCATGCGTTGTAGTCCTGCTTGCCAGACCTCAGAATTAGGGCCTTTAGAAGAATTTCCATTGGAGATACAGACTGTGATGATGACACACACATTTTCCAAATGATGCTTCCTGTTTGTAAAAATGATGTCACATATACGGTAATCCGAAATGAGAATCAGGGTTATTTATTTTGGCTCTAGTTAAAAGTACTCTTTTTTTTTGCTACAAGAACCACTATGTTTCTTTGCTTGCTTTTATACAAATATATACAAAATAAATTTATGATCCCCTAAAGCTAGAAATGTAAAAGTTTATGATCTGGTTCAGAGGTGGATGAGAAGCACTGAATTGCAAGTAGGGATATTTTACTTCCCTGGCTAAAATTCCCTTTAGTAGCCTTAGAGCAAATCCTAAACTCTGTGAAAAGTCACATGAATGGTTTCCCAGCTGATTCTTGCTTCTACACATTTCAGTTATACCCTGAGTTGCTTCCATGATGATGTAATGAAAAGAGTTGATACTTATTAAGTACCAGCTATATGTACATCAAGAGCTCTCCTATGCATTCAGTCATTTAATTTGCGAACCAAAGTTAGAGATAAGTGACATTATTATTTTTACTTCATAGCTGAACTGACAGAGGAAGTTGTTAAGTAATTTGCCAACAAATGGAAAAACCAGGGCTAATACCTGAGCTCTTCGAAACACCTTGACACAATGCACTTTATGTGACCTTGGAGGCTTGCCTATTAAGCATCCATATTCGATGCCCACCTTGACTTACTTTCCTTATGTAAGATAAATATACCTTATTAATATTCTTATTTATACGCCTATAACTGTAATGCAACTTTTGGGAATATAAGCTTTTCCTCCTTGCAGTGTTGACCATCTTGATCCTGGCATTCTTAGTGTCAGAGAAAGTGATCCCACTTAAAACTATAATATTTATACTATTAGTGACTTTATAAATTATTATATGATATATATAAATAATATGATAATATCTACTATAAATAATATAATTTATATTATTTCGTGTAGTCCTTGTGCACTGTTTTTATATATATATGTATATATACATAATACATATATATACCATATACTTATATATATATATATATATATTTAGCAACTGCTAGTCATATATGTGCACTTTCCTCCTGGTTATCTGCTCTGCTCCAGAGCTACTGTTAGCTATTTAGGATCTACGTGAGCAATGTAGCTTAATCAGTGATGGAACTGAAGAGAACTGAAGCCGCAATGTCTGGCTTTGCTGCTTCACAGGATGCTTATAATTTCTCCAGTTAGATTCATTTCTTTAAGTGAGAGAAGGCTTGTGAAGATACTCAACTGAAATTGCTAGATCAACCATTTATTCATTATGTTATCGTGTTTTTACATAGTCATCTCTATTCCCTCTGTCTCACCAGTCAGCCCCCTTGATTCTACTGCCCAGGTTGGAGATACCCTTTATGTTATGTTACAATTCCAATATTCCCTGAAAAGAAAAGCATGAATGCATTTCTTACCTCAGAAACCACACAAACCTTTGAGTGCTGAAATAGGTGTGTTCTCATCTCTCACCTGTCAAAATGCAAAATATTTTTGCTGAGGTAAGCAGTTTCATAAATAAAATTGATCATCATGGGTATTTTTATTGATGTTTTGCATATTTCATACATCATTTCAACTTAGATACATTCCCCTTTCCATTCTCCCCACCCCACCTCTGTTCCTGCATTCTGTCACTCATGTTTTGCATCTTTCTCTGTCTTTTTTTGTTCATACTTTCCCCTTTAATTTTATATTACTTCAAAATATGCATACATATCCTCCACACATATACCAATATTACAAAATCTGAACATAAGTGGTAGGTTAATTCGCAAGCCCATTAAGGGATTCACCTTTTAACCATACTGCTGCTTTCATATAAAAAAGAAATATAACAAAGATGATGCTCAGTTTGCTTCGCAACTAGGGATTTTGTGGTAGCATCCACAAATGAGGGACACCATACATCATTTGTTTTTCTGGGACTGTGTTACTTCACTTAGCATAATGTCTTCTAGTTCTATCCATTTACCTGCAAAGTTCATGATATCATCTTTATTTACTGCTACATAGAACTCCATTATGTAGATATACCACATTTTCTGTAACCACTCATTGGTTGCCCTCAAAGGTCCCTCATTTGGGTTGCTTCCAGCTTTTTGCTATTGTGAGGAGAACTGCAATAATCATAGATGAGTACGTGTCTTTGGGACAGGATGAGTCTTATGGGTATATACTCAGGAGTGGTATGACTGGGTCAGGTGGTAGCCTCATTTTCAGTCTTTTTAAAAGTTCTCCACACTGATTTCCATAGGGGCTGAAGGAGTTTGCATTCCAACCAGCAGTGGATGAGTGTTCCCTTTTCCCCACAACCTTTCCAGTATTTGGTGTCATTTGTTTTCCTAATCTTGGCCATTCTCACCAGGGTAAGGTGAAATCTTAAGCTGGTTTTAATTTGCATTTCCTTAATTATTTGTGAAGTTGAACACTTTCTGAGATGTTTCTCATCCATCTTCACTTCTTATTTGTAAATTCTCTATTCAGCTCTTTACTCCATCTTTGGATAGTGTCTTTTATTCATGATCCTTTGGTTTTTGAGTAATTTATATATTCTGGATGTTAATGCACTATCTGATGTAACACTAGTGAAGATTTCCTCCCACTCTGTGGGTTTTGTCTTCATTTCATTGATGGTTTCTTTTGCTGTACAGAAGCTTTTGAGTTTGATTAGGTCCCATTTGTCTATTGTTGACCTTGTTTCCAATGCAGCAGCTGATTTAGAAAGTCTTTTCCTACGCCTATGTCTTGTAGTTTACCGCCAACATTTTCTTCTATCATTTTCAGAGTTTGTGGTTTCACATTGAGGTATTTGATCCATTTGGAGTTGATTTTTGTGCATTGTGAAAGGTAAGGGTTCAGCTTCATCTTACTACAAGCTGCAATCCAGTATTGTCAGTACGATTTGCTGAAGATTCTGTCTTTCCTCCATGGGGTCTTTTTGGCCCCCTTGTCAAATATGAGGTGGGTGAAATTGCATGTTCTCAGGTTTGCATCTTCAATTTTGTTCCATTGATATACTTGTCTGTTTTTGTGCCACTACCTAGCTGTTTTTTATTACAATAGCCCTGTAATATAGTTTGAAGTCAGGTATGGAATTCCCCTGTGTTGCTCTTTTTCTTCAAGGTTGCTTTGGCTATCTGGGTTCCTTTGTTTTTCCATATGAATTTAAGGATTTTTTTTTCTAAGTCTAGGAAGAAACTTATGGGGAGTTTGATTGGGATTAAATTGAATTTGTATATTAGTTTGTATAGGATGTACATTTTTTAGGATGTACATTTTTACTATATTAATTTTTCCAATCCATGAGCATGGGAGGTATTTCCATCTTCTGGTATCTTCTTCAATCTCCTTTTTCGAGGATTTAAATTTTTTCATTTTATAGATCTTTGGTGTGTTCTGTTAGGTTTGTTCCAAGGTAATTTTTTTGAGGTTATTGTGAATGGGATGGTATCCTTTTATTCCTTCTCCATTTGTTTGTTGTTGGTGTAAAGAAAGGCTTCTGATTTTTCTTGGTTAATTTTGTATCCAGCTACTTTACTGAAACTCTTGATCATTTCTACAAGTTTCTTGTTGGAGTTTTTTTCATCCCTTAGGTACACTATCATATAGTCTACAAAAAGGGATATTTTAACTTCCTCTTTTCCAGTTAGTACTCGTTATTTTTCTTGTCTTATTGTTGTAGCAAGCGTTTCAAGCACTGTTGAAGAGGAGTGGACATAGGGGGCAGCCTTGTCAAGTTCCTGATTTTAAGGGCAATGCTTCTAATTTTTCCCCATTTAGGATGATGTTGGCTGTAGGTTTCTTGTATATGGATTTGATTATGTTGAGGGATGTTCCCTCCAGTCCAATTCCTTTAGGGCTTTAGACATGAAGTCATTCTGAATTTTTTCAAAGCCTTTTTCTGTGTCAATTGAGATAGCCATATGTGTTTTTTTTATTGTCTTGCAGCCCATTTATGTGTTTTAAGATATTTATTGTTTTGCATATGTTGAACCATCATTGCATCTCTGGTATAAATCTGACTTGGTCATGGTGAATGATCTTTTTGATGTGTGTGTGTATGCAATTTTCAAGTATTTTGTTTAGAATTTTTGCATTTATGTTCATTAATGTAATGCTCCTATAGTATTCTTTTTAGGTTGTATCTTTGCCTGATTTGGGCATTAGAGTGATACTGTATAAAGAATTTGGGAGATTTCCCTCTGTTTCTATTCTTTTGAACAATTTGAATAATAGTGGTTGTATGTCCTCTTTAAAGTTTTTATAGAACTCTACCGTGAATCCATCTGAGCCTGGGCTTATTGTAGTTGGGAGGTTTTGAATTACTATTTCAATTGCTACTATTACTATTACTGTTACTGTTACTATCACTATCACTATCATAATTACTATTACTATTAATATGATTATTATTATTTGATGTTATGGGTCTGTTTAAGCAGTCAATATATTCTCCAGCTTTGGTGAATTCCAGGATTTCAGATATTCATCCATGTTCTCCTTAGTTTTTTTTTCTTTTAGTTTATTTATTTGTATATTTTTTATCCAATCTAGACCCTGTGCCCACCTATCCCCCTAACCCCACCAGAGTCATTACATTGCCAAGCATGCTTTCCATTCTCTTTCTCAGCCTTCCTCATTCTCCATGTGGAAGTTGGACTGTTTTGAGCAGAAGTTCAACTGTTTCAGTCAGTTCTTTGATGCAGTCCTTTCGTTGTTGTTTGGCTGTTGTTGTTGGTCCAATATGCACATCACTCTCAAATTCTTGGACAAAAGCTCAAGGGATCTTGTACACGAAAATACTACAACGAGTAAGTCACTAGCACTCCACAGATGGAGATAGGATACCATTCTCTTTTCTTTTTCGGGACTGTGTTACTTCACTCAGCATGATGTCCTCTAGCTCCAGCCATTTTCCTGAAAGCTCAGTATGTCATCTTCTTTACTGCTGCATAGAACTCCATTGTGTAGATGTTCAATTTTCTCTATCCACTAATCGGAGGGGGCATTTGTATTGGTGTTCCAGCTCTTCGCTTGTGAAGAGAGCTGAAATAAACATGGCTGTGCATGTATTTCTGTGGTGGGGTGAGTCTTGAGGGTACATGCCTAGGAGTGGTATGGCTGGGTTGGGTGGCAAGTTCATTCCAAGTCTTCCAAGGGTTCTCCACACTGCTTTGCATAGTGGCTTCACGAGTTTACATTCCCTCCAGCAGTAGATGAGTATTCCCCTTTCCCCATAACCTCTCCAGCACTTGGTATTATTTGTTTTCTTGATCCTAGCCAGTCTTATTGGAGTAAGATGATATCTTAAAGTGGTTTTTATTTGATTTCCTTAATGATTAGTGATGTTGAATACTTCTTAAGGTGTTTCTCAGCCATCTCTAATTCCTCACTTGTGAAGTCTCTGTTCAACTCTTTGCTCCATCTATTGAGTGGGTCATTTGTTTTCTTTCTTCTTTGTTTTTTGAGTAGTTTATATATTCTGGAAACCAATGCTTTGTCAGATGTTTCTGCCATGAAGGTTTCCTCCCACTCTGTGGGATTTCTCTTCACTTCCTTGATTGTTTCTTTTGATGTACAAAAGCTTTTGAGTTTAATGAGGTCCCATTTGTCAATTGTCGACCTTAATTCTTGCACAGCTGCTGTCTGATTTAGGAAGCCTTTTCAAATTTAGTAGACTATAGTTTTTTTCAAAATATCCTCTTATTATTGTTTGAATCTTTTTGATGTCTGGCATGATGTTTCCCTTTTCATCTTGAATTCTATCAATTTGGAATAGCACTTTCTTTTGATTAACTGGGCTAGAGGTCTATCTATCTTGTTTATTCTTTTGAAGAACCAGCTTTTGGATTCATTGATTCTTTTTATTGTTTTCTTTGTTTCTACTTCATTGATCTCTGCTCTAATTTTTGTTATTATCATGGATATTTTCAAGTCAGGTAGACCTATAACTATGCACATCTAGAAGTACTGGGTCAATGGAAGAAAAAGCAACATGCTTTAGGTCTCTGAAATAAAGCCTAGAGGTGGCCGAGTATCCTGTTTATTGGAAAGGTCACAATAAAGCACTGTACCATATACAAAGATGCAAATTTGGAGTGAATTCATCAACCAGGTTATGCCCACATTCACTTTGTAGGTAGGAAAGGGTAAATCTTCTTTATGAATAGGTAATTCTGTATTAACTCAAGACTACAGTAACTGAAGAGGAGTTGAAATGGAAAGTCCTATATATGGTCCAGGTCAGTGTCAGGATAATGCTGCAAAATGCCAAGAGGAAATTATCCAAAATAAATAGAACATGTTTGAAGTTCAGAGAAAATGGCTGTGAACCTAATCAGAGACATGGGAAAAACAACACCACTTTGCACTGGGGAAAAACAACAAACACCACTTTGCACATCTACCCCTTATTTCACTGATAGGCATCTAATACCAAACTGTTTCACATGAGGCCATCATAATACAGATCAACTATCATAAAAAAAGCTTCACATCGCCTGACTCTACACTCGCTGAGGAGCCCATGTCCTGCTCCCTTCTCTGCCAGTGAAGGTGTGCCCTTGAGAGATGCCCTGACAGCTGGGATACTTCATTCTAGCCCAGGCTCAACAAATCAGCCACTTGCATACAATCTGTCCATCCTCAAGTCCCTCAGGCTATAGCTGCTGACATGAAATTTTGGAACATGCCACCAATTTCTTCTCACTTCTCAACACTTTTACATAAATTTCACATCTCCTTTTATAAAATGTTTCCCCAGTATTAATTATGTTATATTGTTAAAACATTATGCAGGACAGAGCAGTTAAATTTATCAGTCTTATTGAGCAAGGGGAAAGACTAGAATAAGGCAGAATTCCAAACCAATGATGGTTCAGAATGTCCCTGGCTCCCAATTTGATCAGGTTAAATTACCAGAGATACTGGAGATAATCTTGGGAACAACTTGATTCCAAACAGTTTGAATTTGGCAGTTTTTACACTGATATTGGTTGAAAGTTCAGATGTGGTTGGATAGGAATGATTTAGTTGCTTTATTAGTTTAGTCCATCAAACTTGGTTACAACTCACTATGCTTGAGTAACATTGTGGATATAAGACTCACATACAGTGTGTAGATTGGGAAAAATTAGCTTTGATTCAGCAATACCTATCCCTTGTCAAACTTTACCTTTAAAGGAGTTTTGTCCTTGGAAGTACATTCTGATCTATATTATAAGAAAAATTATTTCCTTTTTTATTATCCTTACCATATTTTGTATCATGTTTTTCAATTTGAGAAGATAGGGCATCCTACTTTATCTGTTTGTATGTCAGTTCCCTTCTCTGAAAGATATTTTAAAGTGTTTGAAAAGTTTGAGAATATTTACCAAATGATATAAAATAAATATTTCACTTTTTAATTTATTAATTGTATAGAATAATATCTGTCTTTAACATTTTCACTTAGATCACATTGAGATCACACTATCTGGTCTATCCAAAGAAGTGTTGATAGCTCAACAAAGATGGGATTCTTCCATTTAGAAATGAAGAAAATCAAAAAATTCGACATGTTCACTTTTATAGAGATTAGTCCAGGAAGAACCATTTCTGAAATATGAAAATTACTGAAAATTTTAAAGCAAAAATACCCTCATAAATGAAATGAGCCTGATAGCTTATAGCTTTGTGAAAATTAGGAGTATTGAATAATGAAGAAACTCCTCATAGGAGTGATGCAAGTAACAGAAATGCACTTCTGATGTTCTGGGGACTGCGAGTTTGGTTTCTCTCAAGGCCACATTCTTTACCCTACTTGTTCTGTTTACTGCCCTCCCTTGGCCATCTGTTTCAACACATACACTGAACATTTCTCGTTCTGGTCTACAAGGAAGCCATGCCTGTTGGATGAGAAATCCATGTTCTTCCCCCTCTCTATGGTTAATCATCTCTTCCTAAAGTAAATCATTGGCACATACAAACCTAAACATTATAATTATCTACAGAGCAATGTCATGCCTTGATTTATGCACATAATACAGTGCACGATATTTAAGTCAGATAAATTCTAACTTCATAAAATATCTATCATTTCTTTGTGACAAAATCCCTTCTTCCTCTTTTGAAATGTACAACCTGTCTATTGTCACCATGCTTATTAACACTGCAGCAGAATTCTTTATTCCTATCTTACTATAAATTATATCTATTATTAACATTGATCAATTTTGCTCCATTCCTCTCTGTTCTTTACCCTTTTCTGCTGCTGGTAACCACATTTCTACTAAAAAAATTCTCTGCATTCAGGATGTTTCTGTCCCATACTTGATCATGTATTGCTGGTCTTTCTATGTCTTGTTTATTTGACTTGATATAAGGATTTTTCCTCCTTCATTCATGATCTCTAGCTCCTGGGTAAAGGTGTATTTACATATCAAGTGATATAGCAGTTGAATAATATAATATACTCTAGAAGCTTAGAAATATTTCAAACAAATAAAACAACTATTCTTATATATTTTTTCTTGAAAATGTATGACAAGTGTCTCAGACTGATATTTCAGTAATCAAAATACATATACATAATTTTTCCTGACTATATGTGAATGTGTTTGTGTGGCTGTCTGTCTGTCTGCAGCCTGTATGTATGTACGTGTGCAGGTGTCCATGCCTCTGCATGTGCATATGGATGCAAGAGACTGACCCCAGGTATATTACTATATTGCTCTCCACCTCATATTTTAAACAGACATCTCACTGAACCTAGAGTTCCCTGATTTGGCTGGACTGACATATCAATAAGCCCAAGGATCTGACAGTCTCCACAGCCCAGTGCTGAGGTTACAGGAGCACACTACCACATGAGGCATGTTACATGGGTGCTGGTGATGTGAACCCAGGCCCCCATACTTGTGGAACAAACACTTTTCACTGATTCATCTCCATACTTTGCATCTTGATCTTTTCTTTTTTTAATTAAATATTTTATTGGTGTTTTGTGTGTTTCATATATCATTTCTCAGTCCAATTTAGACATACTCACTTTTCTCCCCCCCGACCCCAGTTCATGCATTCTGCCATACATGTCTTGCATCTTTGTCTCAGTCTTTTTAAAGTTTTCTCTACAGAGTTTCATTGTTTGGGCAGAAGTTAACTGTTTCAGTCAGTTCTTTGATCCAGTCTTTTTGTTGTTGTTCCCTCCCATTTGTATTGCTCCAAAGTATGCCTATATATGCATCACATATATACCAAAATTATGACTTTGAAAATAAACTGTATGCTAATTCCAAAATATGTTTAGGAGTTCACATTTTCCTTTTAATTTTATATTACTCTAATATATGAATACATACCCTCCATATATATACCACAGTTACAAAGTCTGAAAATAAGTAGTCAGATAATTCTAGAGCCCACTAAGGGATTCACATTATAAGAGCACAGTTACTTTCAGATAAAGAGGAATATAACATGAATGTTGCTCAGCTTGTCTTTCAACTAGGCATTTGGTGCTAGTATCCACAAATGAGGGACACTATACATCTTTTGTTTTTCTGGGTCTGTGTTACTCCACTCAGCATAATGCCTTCAAGTTCTATCCATTTACCTACAAAGTTCATGAAGTCATCTTTCTTTACCCCTGTATAGAATACCAGTGTGTAGATGTACCACCTTTTTTCTGTCTACTCTTCAGTTGAAGGACACTTGGGTTGCTTTCAGCTCTTCTCTATTGTGAAGAGAGTTGCTATAAACATAGATGTGCATGTGTCTCTGTTGTAGGATGAGTCTTGTGGGTATATACCCAAGAGTTGTATAACTGGGTCATGTGGTAGGCTCATTTTCAGTTTCCTGAGAGTCCTCTATGCTGCTTTCCATAGGGGTTACAGGAGTTTGCATTCCCACCAGCAGAGGTTGAGTGTTCCCCTTTCCCCACAACCTCTCCAGCATATGGTATCATTTGTTTTCTGGATAATAGCTAATCTTACTGGAATAAGATAAAATCTTATTAAGCTGGTTTTAATTTGCATTTTCTTACTTATTAGCAATGTTGAACAAATTTTAAGATGTCTCTCAACCATCTTTACTTCTTCATTTGTGAAGTCTCTGTTCAGCTCTTTACTCCATCTTTTGAGTAAGTCATTTGTTTTCTTCCTCTTTTGTTTCTTGAGTAGGGAATTGGACTGGAGGGAACATTCCTCAACACAATTAAATCCATATACAACAAACCCACAGCCAGAATTATCCTAAATGGAAACAAACAAAAAAAAACCTACAAGTGTTCCCCTTAATGTCAACAACCCACCAAGGCTGCCTTCATTCCTACTCCTCTTTAATATAGTGCTTGAAATGCTTGCAATAACAATAAGCCAAGAAAAGGAAATCAGAGGAGTACTTATTAGAAAATAGGAAGTCAAACTATCCCTTTTTGCAGATAACATGTCCCTTACCTAAGGGTCATGAAAAACTCCACCAGAAAACTTCAAGAATCCATCAACACCTTCAGTAAAGTGGTGGGATAAAAAATTAACGTAGAAAAATCAGTAGCATTTCTTTATACCAATAACAAGCATTTGGAGAAGGAATACAAGGACACTTTCCCACTCACAATAACCTCCAAAAATGAATTATCTAGGAACAAACCTGACCAAACCCACCAAAAATCTCTACAAAGAAATTTTAATTCCCTCAAGAAGGAGATTGAGGAAGATACTAGAAGATAGATAAACCTTCCATGTTCATAGATGGGAAACATCAATATAGTAAAAATAACTATCCTACCCAAAGTAATATACAGATTCAATGCAATCCCAATTAGAATCCCCATGAGCTTCTTCACAGACATAGAAAAAGCATCCTGAAGTTCATATGGATAAACAAAAGACCCCAGATAGCCAAAGCAACACTGAGAAAAAAGAGCTATACAGGAAGGATTGCCATACCAGACTTCAAACTATATTACAGGGCTATAGTAAAAAAGAAAAACAGCCTGGTATTGGCACAAAAACAGGCCTGTAGATCAATGGAACAAATTTGAGGATGCAACCTGATTACATCCAATTTCAGCCATCTCATATTCAACATAGGGGCCAAGAAGCCTCAATGGAGGAAAGACAGCATCTTCAGTAAATGGTGTTGATATAACTGGATCACCACATGTAGAAGAACAAAACTAAAGCCCTACATTTTGCCATGTGTACAAAAATCAACTCCAAATGGATCAAAGACCTCAATGTGAAACCCGATACTCTGAAAATGATAGAAGAAAATGTTGGTAGTAACCTACAAGACATAGGCATAGGAAAAGACTGTCTAAATCAGACAGCAGCTGCACAAACAATAAGGTCAGTAATTGACAAATGGGACCTTATTAAACTCAAGAGCTTCTATACAGCAAAAGAAACCATGAATGAAATGAAGAGAAAACCCACAGAGTGGGAGGAAACCTTCACCAGTGATACATTTGAACTTTTCTTTATTAATTTAGAAGATTTCTGAGCAGAACTCTGCCAATTAGTCGTAACCAGTGCTTTTGTCTGGCACTCTGTCACCCACCTAGCTTTTTGAGAGATACAAGGCCTGCATTCCCTAAGACACTGGCAATTTGGGGTAGAGGAATATTTATGTAACATTAAGTTTCCCAGAACTAGAAACTCAGAAACACTATGCGAGATGATTGAGGAAAGTAAATTTTGTTTAACAATTTTTAGATATGTTTCCATTTTATTTTTTAGAATAACAGAAGATGGAAATTAATAATTGCACATTTTAAGTATTTTATCCAAAACCCACAGATTTAAGTTGGAATGGATCAAGCATTTCATAAAATACTAAATAATGCATATGGTGGCAATTCAATTGTAGAATATTTCACATAAAATCATGTATTTTTCTATAGATCAGAAGAAAAGATCTAGCCTGCTTTTTTCATCCCCACAGTCAGTATGAGAGAGTGTTGGATTTCCCTCTGGTCAGTTGCACTGTCGACTCTTTGACACAGTTTCTCTTCTTTCTTATGACATTTTAGCTACCTTACTTTCTAGTCTGTTTCATTTATGTGAAGTTTCTGGTACCCTTGCTTTTGAATATGTGATGGCTCCTTTATGATCCTACTGAACTGGGTGACAAATGGAAAGGATCAAGTGAAACAAGCTTAAGGAAACAAACTAAGTCTTTTGTCTCCATAGCTGAAAAGTAAGGGATGAAGACACACAGATTGCTCTTATGTAATAGCTGATTGCTCATTGTTCAACCCTTCCTCCATCTTTTACATTTTTCTCCCTATAAATACTATTTAATCAAAATTGTTGGTGTAGTTTATGTTTTAGATGAAGCTAATTTACAAGAAAGAACCTCTAAAAATATTTTCCATTTATGTTAGAAATAACTTCCCTTGGCTTAGATGAAATCGTGGCTTTGTTTTTAATAAATATTGGGATAGTGTTTGGAGTTCTACAATTTAGCTTTGGTCAAGTGCCATGAAAGATTTCACACCTCAGTGAGGAAAGTCAAGCTGCTTTTGTGCTTGGGTTAGATACACCAAGCTCTAGAGGGTCACTCATCTCTTACCTCCTTCAACTTACATTTATAGACTATTTTTTTATTGATGCTTTGTGTATTTCATGCATCATTTTTCAATTCAGTTCAGGCACATTTCCCTTTCCCTTCACCCCACCCCACCCCACCCCATCCCAGATCATGCATTCTGCCATAACTGTCCTGCATCTTTCTCTCAGTTTTTTTTTCCATTTTTAACAATAAGTGATAATTTATGAGTACAAGCATCCTTCATGTAAAACCAATTTGCAAACAGTTGTGCAAAACCCACACAGCCCATGGGTCCCACCATCCAGCGGGGGGGGGGAGGCTTGTATGTTCAATCAAGTTGATCAAATGAGTGTCAAGACTATATTGCTGTAGTTTCACCAGTCACCCCAATCGCAGCCCTTACATTCTACCATGCCCCCTCTTCTGCAGATTGTTCCCTAGGCTTAGCTACACCTCACCTGCCTGGAAATACTGTGCAGCAGAGGCAGCCATATGCCTGTATATCCCAAATCTAATTGGCTATTACTTCTCTCCTTGGAGGAATAACCCACGGCTGATGCCACAAGCTTACATCCTCTAATGCTTAGGAGATGTTATATGCCACAGTAAGACCCTGTCATATTTAACAGAAAAAATGTAATTCATGGATTAACATACCATCCAAACATCTGTGTCTATACCAAAGTAATCTACCATAACAATTAGTACTGTTTAAATACCTATATATCTAATTGCTTGTGCTTCATTAGTAGGATTGAAAGGTTATTTCTGGACAAATTGTCAGCCCATGAAAGGAAACAGCCAGAATTGACCAAAGTCTAAGACAATAGCTACAGAAAAAGTAGACTGTTTTGCTTCTCATCCACTTGTGCCCCTTTTCTAAGCCTAGGTAACATTTATAGACTATTTTAAGATACTTTTGAAAGCCTGGGTGAACTCTATCAAAAACTGGCATAAAACCATTTCAAAATATCCCTACTATGTGTTTCCAGAATAGCTTGTATAATTACTACAATTGAGGATAGGATAACCAATGATAGCAGCTAGCTAAAAACACTTATAATGTAATGGCTCCGAAGGACTATGTATCCACTGGAACCAAGCACTGTCATAGTCAGTATGTGATAGTGAATAGTACTGTGCAGTACAAACTTCACTGGGTGGGCCTGGAGTTATAGCTCATGAGTAGAGTGTCTAGAAGTGCAAGGCTCAGGAATTGACCCTCAGAACTGTAAAACAACAACTTTGGACAGTGCAGCAGGGGTGCAGAATTTAGATTGGCAATGCCAGTAAGGTTGGTGTCTCAAGGATCCCCTGCGCTACAGTCAACGAACTTCACAATTCCTCATTTTGCAATTTATAAGCTTACTTGTTAAAGTATTCCTAATGCATCACATTTGAGACGCCCATTTTCTGAGTTAGGTTATATAAAAAAATAAATATATCCCTTTCATCCCAGTACTCAGGAGGTAGAGTCAAGTGATCTTTGTGAGTTCAAGGCCAGCCTGGTCTACATAGCAAACTCCAGGCCAGCTGGGACTAAAGGGAGACCCTATCTCAAAAAGACCAAAAAATAAAAGGATAAATACAGCTAAACAAAACTTGATAGCTAACTATCAATTTGTTTTCACTCTGTGAAATGAACAAAGTAAAAAGTCAAAAGGTGTTTTATGTATTTTTTGGCCTAAGAATGAGGACTTGAGTTCAAACACCCAAGTCTCTCATAAAAACTAGTAGTTTAATACCAGCATCTCTAATTCTGGTGCTCTGGTGGAGAGATGGGATAATACCCCAAATCTTGCAGGTGAGCTAGCTTGACATATACAGAGGAAACGAAACCAAAAGACTGTGTTAGCTAGGTGGGAGACTAGAACCAAAATTTTCCTTTGATCTTCACATACATGCACAGCCATGGTACACATTTTACAAAACTCAAACATATAAATGTCTACACATTCACACATATGCACACAAATGCACCACACACACACACACACACACACACACACACACACACGTGCACATAGGCACACATTAAGCAGTCGGAGTTGAATGATTATATACAGAATTGGACAAAGAATAGTAAACCAAGTAAATGTAACAATACAAGAGCGTCCTTGGGATTGGTCATTAATGAAGGAAAATAATTAGTATGATACTTTTAATATATAAGACTTTCCTATACAAAATTCTCTTGGTCTCAAACTTTCCATCTCTAGTAGTAAGAATGTTGTCTTCCCCTTGGTTTATTCCAGAGATTTTACTACTGCTTTTGGGAAGAAATGCAGGAAACCAGAGCATATTTTTAACATCTTTACCCCCAAATATTTTTGGAGCAGCATATCCATGCCCTTCACAGCTTAAATCGGGCATTCTTTTGATTTTCCTGATATTATTAACTCCCTAGCTTAACCAAAGATTGACAGGTTTATTCAAATAGGACTAGGTTTCAGTAATTTGCTAAAGTAAGATAAGTATATTCATAAGCTTTTACCAGTTCATTTACAATAAGGGAAAATGTTTGAGAAAGCACAGAGTACTACTTACATATTTTTAACAGTATAAAGTACAGATTAGGAAATTGCTTTTGAAGTGTCTTGTAATGGTCGAATTAGTTCAGGAAGAGTACTCTGCTATTAGCAGCAATGGTGTTTAACCTCAATAGTCTGTTACTCTAATAAAGGACCATGTAGGTCAATGTTACAAATGAATTAAAGGAATAAGTTCCAAAAATATACATAACTCAAATCAACAGAGTTCAAGTTTGTAGGATATTTGAATCTGCTTAGCCTGGAAGATCTCTATCCTGCCATTCTGGAGTATTTAACACTTCTTTGGTAATCCTCACATGTAGACAGTGGTTTCTGTGAACATGCTTAAGGAATTAATGGTTTCATCACCTACAGACTAGAGATAGGGCAACATCTGAGGTGTTACAGAATATGTTTATTTAGTGCATGAAACCTTAGCTCTTATTAGCCTTCTAACAGAATTCTGGCTGTGTTGGGATTCAGTTGGTAGAGTGCTTGGGTTCAGTCTCTATCACTGATTATGCTGACATGATGGTCCAGTCATAATCTCAACACATTGAAGTGGAGGCAGAAAGATTAGAAATTCATGGTCAACTCAGCTTCACTGTAAGTACAGAGGCAGTCTGGGTTCCATGAAACCCTGTATTGAAAACAAAAACACCCCAAAATAATAAGTGAATGAATAAATACAAAAAAATACACAAACAGGGAATTTTTCTCAGAAGACACTGAATTGTCATTCTTCAGTTAATTTGGGTTCTGCAAAAGAGTAGTAATTTTGGCAAGTCAGAAAGGGTGAAGTGGTCATTACAGGAAAAGATGAAATTTTTTGACATAATAAAAATAAGACAAAACAGTATATCATTTGCTAACATGATAGTATCAGATGCCATGTTCGTGTACCTGTTAAAAAGTACATTGAGGGGGCTGGAGAGATGGCCTAGCGGTTGGGAGCACCGACTGCTCTTGCAGAGGACCCAGGTTCGATCCCCAGCACCCACATGGAGGCTAAGAACCGTCTGTAACTCCAGTTCCAGGAGAGCTCCAGTTCCAGGGGAATCCAACACCCTCTTCTGACCTCCGTGGCATTGCACGACACGGGTGCACAAACCTGCATGCAGACAGTACATTCATACACATAAAAAAATAAATAAATAATAAAAATAAATTAAAAAAAGTACACTGATAATTATTCTGTTTTACTAAGTGTTGTTGCTGTCTTACAGTGCCCAAGTCACTGCATTATGTATATCCATATAGCATAAAATAAATCTATGGTCATGTGCCCCACCATGATGTTTGAATTAATAATCAGTAGTAATGATCATGAAATAATCACACAGAGGTGGTTGTGTGAGATTTTCCAGAGATGGGAAAAAAATATCTGTTCATCTGATGACTCTGTCTCCATGGTAACATTACAGCATAATGTATTACCAATATGTTGATGCTGTTGTGAAGAAACACACTCTACCATCTGAAGGCATCTAACTATAACATATGAAGCTGTATATAGTACCTAATACTTAAGAATGATTACAGCTGTTACTGGCTTATGTGCTTTTTGTAATTTTTACTGTTATTTTAGAGTATATTCCTACATATTAACACAAGTTTATCATAAAAATTGCTGTTCTGGCAACTACCATGTATACCTCATACATCCTTTGTCTATTTAATTATTTATTAGGTGAGTCAGAGTCTTAACATGAAATACCTGCCCACCTGGAACGCACTGTGTACACCAGGCTATCCTCAAATTTTCAGAGATCTGCAGCCTCTGCCTACCAAGTGCTAGAATCAAAAGAATGTATGTAGGTATGCTTTTGGCAGAAGCAATTAAAAGAGTCAGCAAGCAGCCTCCAAGCCTGGACCTCTGCTGATATCCTGCTTGCCTACAAAATCTGCCCCGATGCCAATCTGTCTTTGATGCCTTAGGGCAAAGCATTGATTTGGAGCATATGGCCTGAAATCCCAACCCCCAATTCTGTATGAACCATCCCCCCAACAAAGGTTCTGTATGAAAAGCCCTGAGTTACAACATTAAACTGAGATTTCCCCCCGTCGTGGAATTACTCCCAGTCTCTATGAGTCTGTGCTTCTCTCCAGATCTTACTTCTCACCTCCCTTAGCCTCCCTATTGGTTCTCAAGGCTGGGGACTGTTAACCTGCTGGCCAGGGATATTTCCAAGACTTGTAGTACTGCAGAGCTGTGAGTACTGATCTAAGGGAGAAGAACATCTAGTAGAAGGCAGCACATGCATGAGACATACTTAAAGGAACACCAGACGGTAAACTTCAGATGACAAATATACCAAGTCTCATCTTGATGTTTTCCATTCTCTTGATTCCATGGAGAATATAAGTAGTAAGCAACTCACACTATAAGGGTTATGTAAATACAATCTGCAACTTCTGCTCAAAACCAAAGTCATCTGATGTTATATTTCACATATGGGGCTCCTCTCACTAAGTGGCTCATAATAGCACATGTAAGGTCTGAATTTATCTGTGGCTTAAGATGACCCCTGAGAATAAAGGGAATGTACTGATTTTCAGTTGGGTGAACCATTTGAAATGCACAACTTTGTTTTTAAAAGGGAGAGTATTAAGCACATAGAAATCCTAATCTTCCCTATTTCTTTTAATTTAACATTTTTTCTTGAAGTTTTGTCCATTTTATACAACATTTCTTAATCCAATTTAAACTCATTCTGTCTTCCATGTCTCCCACCAAACCCTAGCTCATGCATTCTGTCATACATGTCTTGCATCTCTTTCTGTCTTTTTAAAGTTTTTCCTATACAGAGGTTAACTGTTTGGGGCAGAAATTTACTGTTTCAGTCAGTTCTTTGAACAAGTCCTTTTGTTGTTCTCTCCAACACCAATTTGTATTTTTCAAAATATGCATATACATACACATATATCAAAATTATGATATCTGAAAATAAAGTATAAGCTAATTCCAAAGCATGTTTAAGAATTTGCTGGGCGTGGTGGTGCATGCCTTTAATCCTAGCACTTGGGAGGCAGAGGCAGGCAGATCTTTGTGAGTTCAAGGCCAGCCTGGTCTACAGAGTGAATTCCAGGATAGCTGGGGCTACAGGGAGACCCTGTCTTGAAAAGACTAAAAAAAAAAAAATTCACATTTTCCCTTTAATTTTATATTGCTCTAAAATATGCATACATACTCTCTACCCATATACCAAAATTACAAATTCTGAAAATAAGTGGTAGGTTAATTCTAGAGTCTGTTATGGGATTCACATTTTAACAGTACAGTTGCTTTGTCTTTCAGTCCAATTATATGTTTACAGTTGCTTTCAGATAAAAAAGAAATAGAACATTAACTTTGCTCAGTTTGCCTCACAACTAAGGTTTTGGTGCTAGCATTCAAAAATGAGAGATACAATTTCTCATTTGTTTTTCTGAGACTGTGTTACTTCACTTAGCATAATGGCTTCTAGTTCCATTTACCTGAAAAGGTCATGATGTCTTTTTTACCACTGCATAGAACTCCATTGTGTAGATGTGTCACATTTTCTTTATCCGTCATCAGTTGAGGGACACTTGGTTTACTTCCAGCTCTTTGCTATTGTGATGAGAGCTGCAATAAACATGGTTTTGCATGTTTCTCTGAGACAGGTTGCATCTGAGGGTATATATCCAGGATTGGTATGACTGGGTCAGGTGGTAGGCTTAATTTGAGTTTTTAAATATTCATTATACCACTTTCCAAAGGAGTTGCACAAGTTTGCTTTCCCACCACCAGTGAATGAGTGTTCCCTTTTCCCCACAACTTCTCCAGCATTTGGTATCATTTGTTTTTCTAAGCTTAACCAGTCTTACCTGAGTAATATTAAATCTTAAACTGGTTTTAATCTTAAATTATTAGCGACATTGAACACTTTCTAAGATGTTTTTCAGACATCTTTACTTCTTCATTTGTGAAGTCTCTGTTCAGCTCTTTACTTAAATTATTTACTTAGTACCATGAAAACTTAAGGATACAGTAGGAACAGGACAAGTAAAAATTTGTGTTCCTATCAATCTGGAATAACAACGAATATATATATATA
>VZQC01015089.1:2915127-2941074 GCA_009823505.1 Rhizomys pruinosus
AAAAAAAAAAAGAAAAACAAACCTCATATGTACCCACAAAGCACCATCTGAGAGATGAGTTCTACAATGAGAATCCCCTGGAGGTAACCCAGAAGACAGAATTTAAGACAACAATCATAACAGGATTAAAAAAAAAAAACAGGGGCTGGAGAGATGACCTAGCGGTTAAGAGCGCCGACCGCTCTTGCAGAGGACCTGGGTTCGATCCCCAGCACCCACATGGCGGCCGAGAACCGTCTGAAACTCCAATTTCAGGAGAACTCCAGTTCCAGGGGAATCCGACGCCCTCTTCTGACCTCCGCGGCATTGCACGACATGGGTGCACAAACTTGCATGCAGACAGTATATTCATACACATACAGAAATAAATAAAATAAAATAAACTTAAAAAATCAACCAATTTAAAGCAAACTACTCCAAGAACTAAAAGAGGATAGGGCCAAATTTCTGACAAAGTTCATAAAAGAGATAGATATTTTGAAGAAAATTCAGGCAGAAATGAAGGAAGCCAGTTTGAAATAATAGGAGAAAGCTTGTTGATATAATGTGTGAAATGGAAAATAGAATATCAAGATTAAATGAAAGAGTTGAATGGACCTCTCAAGGAAAGAATTTTAAAAATAAAACAGGAATGGAATATGCAGGAACTGTGGACAAAATTCAACATGTCTTCATGTTTAAAGTCCTAGAGGTAATTAAACTGGAGGGCACAGTCCTCAACATAATTAGAGCCATATACAACAACTTTATTCTAAATGGGGAAAAATGAGAATCATTCCCCTAAAGGTCAGGGACCCAGTAATGCAGTACCCTATCTCCACTCCTTTTAAATATAGTCCTTGAAACAGTCACTAGAGCAATAAGACAAGAAAAGCAAATTAAAGGGGCACTGATCAGAATAGAGGAGGTCAAACTATCCCTTTTAGGTAATCATGATAGTTTACCTAAGGGATGCCAAAAACTCCACCAGGAACCACCTAGAAATGATTAACAGTTTTGGAAAAGTGGTGGGATAAAAAATTAAACTAGAAAAATCAGTATGCTTTATTTATGTCAAAAACTGCATCAGGAAACTCCTGGAAATGACTAACAGTTTCAGAAAAGTGGTGGGATACAAAATTAACCTAAAAAGTCAGTACCCTTTATTTATACCAATAACAAGGAATTGAAGCAGGAATACAAGGAGACCTTCCCATTCACAATAACCTCAAAAATAAATTATCTAGAAACAAACTTGACCAAAGACACTTTTCAAAAAGCTCTACAAGAGTGTGCTATGGGGGTTGAGTTATCTGTGCACCATAGAGCACAAGACCAGCAAGTGCCCTGCTGGGTGAGCAGGCTTCACCCATATCCTGCAGAACACCAACTTGCAAAAGAGTGGGTGAGGGCTGCATTCTTGGGGACTCTGTGCATCCCTGTGCCCCATAGAGGCCTGGTATCACCCGGGACACTCCAGCCTCCTGGCCTCAGTGTGCTATGGGGGTGGAGCTACCTGTGCTCCACAGACTACAAGACCAGCGGACTTTACCCATGACCTGCATAACACCAACCTGCAAAAGACCAGCCTAGAGAAGTGGTGGTGCAGAGGATTTAATTGTGCAGCCAACATTGAAGCACCAGAACCCAAAGAAACAAATAAACGATTCCACATGCCAAAGACACACACACAAAAAAAACCAACATGGGAAAAGCTCACAATAAATCCACACTGAACTCAACCAACCCTACAGAAGACTCCAAGAACGAGATCTCCCTGGAAGGAAACCAAGACACAGACTTTAGAAAAACAATTGTGGACATATTCAAACAAATTAGAGAATTAAGAGAAGAGAATGAAAAACTCAAGAAGTACCAAGAGAGTGATAATGATAATTTTTGGAAAGAACTAAGGGGAGAGCTTGAAAAACTCAAGAAGGACCTAGAGGGTGAAAATGACAAACGTTGGAAGGAACTGAAAGGAGAAAATGACAAATTCCAGAAGGAAGTGGAAATGCTGAAAAGATCCCAGGCTGAAAGAGAAAAAGAAAGTGACCAACGAACCAATGACTTACAGGATGAGAATGACAGGCTCAAGAAGGAAGTGGAAGCACTAAAGAAATCACAGGAGGAAATGAAAAAGGAAACAACATTTATCCAATCAACAGGAAAGGATGGGAAAAAGCCTCAGAAGCAGAATGGAATAAGCAGAAAAAGGAATATCAGACACGCAGGATAACATGGTCCAACTAGAATGCTCATGAAAAATTTAAAAAAACACAAGAGTGGAGCAATCAAGAAATGTGGAACACTATGAAAAAAACAAACCTCCACATCATAGAGATAGAGGAAGGAGAAGAATCCCAAGACAACACTATTGACCAGATATTCAAAAGTATAATAGAAGAAATTTTCCCCAAACTGAAAAAAGACAAACCATACAAATACAAGAAGCCAGGCGTGGTGGTGCACGCTTTTAATCCCAGGACTCGGGAGGCAGAGATAGGTGGATCTCTGTGGGTTCAAGGCCAGCCTGGTCTACAGAGCGAGCTCCAGGACACCTGGCACTAAAACGGAGACCCTGTCTCAAAAATACCAAAAAAAAGTGTAAAAAACCAAAAAAAAGAAAAAAAAAAAAAAAAAAAAAAAAAATACGAAAGCATAGAACACATAGATAGCACCAAACTAGTACAAGACCAGAAAGAAACATTCCACCCCAAGCGATATAGTTGTTAAAACGCTAGATGCTCAAATGAAAAGACCAGATACTGAAAAGCACAAAGCAAAAACTAAAGTTTACCATATAACGGCACCCATCAGAATCCCAGCTGAATCTCCGCACAACAACTGAGAAAGCTTAGAAGAATTGTGGACCTAAATATTCCTTGTACTAAAACGTACTGTAGATGCCAACCCAGTTATCATACCTAGCAACCAAGTGTGTTCAATCATAGTTGAGGGAGAAAGAAGGAATCTTTCACAACATGAACAAGATGATAAGAATACATGTCTAAGAACCCCAGAATAAGTCCAACTAGTTACAATGAAACACATGGAGGACTAAATAAACACCATTCTGAACAATGAATGGGTCAGTGGAAGAGATATACAGAGTGAAATTAAATAGTATTCATGAAATGAATGAAAAAAAGACAATACACACAACACAAACCTGTGGTGATACTGTATAAGGCAGTCTTGGAAGGAGGAAATTTATAGCACCTAAGTAGGACCTACATCAAAAACAAACAAAAACAAAAAAAAAAAAAACAAACAAACAGAAAGGGAACAACTAAAAACGACCTAAACTGCAGCTAAACATACACTGAAAACAACAACAACTGAACCTCTAAACCCACAGGTCAGGAAGAAATAACAAAAGACAAAAAATAAATAGAAACAAAAAAACAACAAAAAAAAAAAAAAAATAAAATAACAATTGAATCCAAAAGCTGGTCTTTCGAAAAAATAACAAAATAGGCGAAATAAAAAAAAAAGTTAACAAAAAAAAAAAAAAAAAAAAAGAGAGAGCAACTCCAATCAAAGTTATTCAGTGCTGAAAGGGAACAAATTAAACCAACAGACAAAGAAAAAATCCAGCCAATCATTACAGGAATACTTCATTTCTCGTTAGGTTTTCAAATTATGGTGTATCGATTTTTGGTCTTTTTGAGCCCCCCCCCCGAAAAAGACCAAAAATCTATATGCCACTAAATTTGAAAACCTAAGAGAAATGGATGAATATCTGAAATCCTGGGAACCAACAAAGCTTAACCAAGAAGAGATTGACAGTTTAAATAGACCCATAACATTAGAGGAAACTGAAGACGTAATTAAAAAACCCCAACAACAACAACAACAACAAAAAAGCCCTGGTCCAGATGGTTTCACAGCAGAATTCTATAAAACATTTAAAGAGGTCTTACAACCATTGCTACTCAAACTGTTTAGAAGGATACAGAGGGAATTCTCCCAAACTCCTTCTATGAAGCCAGCATCACTCTAATACCAAAGCCAGGCAAAGATGCAAGCAAAAAAGAAAGCTATAGACCCATCTCACTAATGAATATAGACGCAAAAATTCTCAACAATATACTTGCAAATCACATAAAGACCCACATCAAAAAGATCATCCATCATGATCAAGTTGGATTCATACTAGAGATGCAGGGATGGTTCAACATACGTAAATCAACAAATATAATAAAACACATAAATGGACTGAAAGACAAAAACCACACAGTCATCTCAATTGATGCAGAAAAAGTCTTTGACAAGATCCAGCATCCCTTCATGTTTAAAGTCCTAGAGGGAATAGGCCTAAAAGGAACATTCCTCGACATGATCAAAGCCATATATAGAAAACCCACTGCCAACATCATGCTAAATGGAGAAAAATTGGAACCATTTCCCTTAAAGGAAGGAACCTGGCAAGGTTGCCCCCTATTGCACTCCTCTTCAACATAGTGCTTGAAACACTTGCTAGGGCAATAAGACAAGAGAAGGAAATTAAAAGAGTATTAATCAGAAAAGAAGAAGTTAAGCTATCCCTTTTTGCATATGATATGATAGTTTACCTAAGGGATGGTAAAAACTCCACCAGAAAACTTCTAGAAATGATTAAGAGTTTTAGTAAAGTGTCGGGCTACAAAATCAACCTAGAAAAATAAGTAGCCTTTCTTTACACCAACAATCAACACGTGGAGAAGGAATACAAGGAGACTTTCCCACTCACAATAGCCTCAAAAATAATAAGATACCTGGGAACAAACCTAACTAAAGACACCAAAGATCTCTACAACAAAAATGTTAAACCAGTGAAGAAGGAAATTGAAAATGACATCAAAAGATCGAAGTACCTTCCATGCTCATGGATCAGGCGGCTAAGAAACATCCATAACTCCAATTCCAGGAGAACTCCAGTTCCAGGGGAATCCGCAACCTTCTTCTGACCTCCACGGCATTGCACGACATGGGTGCACAGACCTACATGCAGACAGTATATTCATACACATACAAAAATAAATAAAATAAAATAAAATAAAATAAAAATGTCCATTTTACCCAAACTGATATACAGATTCAATGCAATCCCAATCAAAATCCCTATGGCCTTCTTCACAGACCTGGATAAAAAAATCGTTAAATTCATATGGAAAAACAAAAGACCCAGAATAGCTAAAGCAACCCTGAGTAAAAAGTGCAATATAGGGGGGATTGCCCTACCAGACTTCAAACTATATTACAAGGCCATAGTCATAAAGACAGCCTGGTACTGGCACAAAAACAGACCAGTTGACCAATGGAAAAAAAATGAAGCTCCAAATTTGAGCTCATACAATTTCAGCCACCTCATCTTTGACAAAGGGGGAAAAAACCCTCAGTCAAGGAAGGATAGCATCTTCAGCAAATGGTGCTGGCAAAATTGGATCACCATCTGTAGAAGAGCAAAATTAAACCCTTACCTCTCACCATGTACAAAAATAAACTCCAAGTGGATCGAAGATCTCAACGTGAAGCTGAAACCCTGAAGGTGATAAAAGAAAAAGTTTGCAACAACCTACAAGACATATGTGTAGGAGGAGACTTTCTAAATCAGACAGCAGCCACATGGAAGTAAGGTCAACAGTTGACCTCATCAAACTCAAAAGCTTCTGTACAGTGAGAGAAACAATCAAAGAGGTGAAGAGAAAACCCACAGAGTGGGAAGAAATTTTTACCAGCGACACATCTGACAGAGCATTAACGCAAGAATATATAAACTACTCAAAAATCAAAGAAATAAGAAGACAAATGATCTACTCAAAAGATGGAATAAAGAGCTGAACAGAGTCTTCACCAGTGAGGAATTAAAGATGGCTGAGAGACATCTTAAAAAGTGTTCATCATCATTAATAATTAAGGAAATGCAAGTTAAAACCACTCTCAGATATCATCTCACTCCAGTACTGCTAGCTAAGATCAAGAAAAGACAACAGATGCTGGAGGGGTTGTGGGGAAAGGGGAACACTCATCCACTGCTGGTGGGAATATAAACTTGTACAACCACTATGGAAAGCAGTGTGGAAAACCCTTAAAAGACTTGGAATGAGCTTACCACGTGACGCAATCATACCACTCCTGGGTATACACCCCAAAGACTCATCCTACCACAAAGATATATGCACATCCATGTTTATTGAAGCTCTTTTCACAGTAGTGAACCAACCCATATGCCCCTCAACAGATGAGTGGATGACAAAATGTACATCTACACAATGGAGTATTATTCAGCAATAAAGAAGGATGGCATTTTGATCTTTGCAGATAAATGGATGGAGCTCGAAGCTGAGTGAGGTGACATAGTCTCAGAAAGACAAATGGAGAATGGTTTCCCTCATTTGTGGATGGTAACACCAAATCCCCCAGACGAAAGGCAAGCTGAACGACAGTATGGTTATATTTTTGTTTATCTGAAAGCAACTGTGTTGTTATAATGTGAATCTCTCAATGGGCTCTAGAATCCACCCACCAATTATTTTCAGACTCTGTAATTAATGTATATGGGTGGAGAGTATGTATCCACATTTTAGAATAATATGAAATTAATGGAGGAAAATGTGAATTCCTAGGCATAAAAAATAGACTGAGAGAAAGATGCAGGACAGTTATGGCAGAATGCATGATCTGTGATGGGATGGGGTGGGGGGAAGGGATAGGGGAATACACCTGAACAGAATCGAAAAATGATGTATGAAATACATAAAACATCAATAAAAAAGTAAAAAATGTAATAAGTATTTTTAAAAAAGAAAAAAAAGCTCTACAACAAAAAATTTAAATCCCTGAAGAAGGACACTGAAGAAGAAACCAGAAGATGGAAGGATCTCCCATACTCATGGATTGGAAGAATTAATATAGTAAAAATGACCATTCTGCCCAAATTAATATACAGATTCAATCCAATCCCAATTACAATCCCCATAAACTTCTTCAAGACCTGGGGAAAAATCTTAATGTTCATCTGGAAAAACAAAAGACCTTATATAGCCAAAGCAATCCTGAGCAAAAAAGAGCAATGCATGGTGGGGGGAGTTAGTATACCATACTTCAAACTATATTTTTTTTTAATTTAATTTTTATTGATGCTTTGTGCATTTCATACATCATTTTCCAATTCAGATCAGGCATATTTCCCTTTCCCTTCCCCCCCCCACCCTCACCCCATCCCAGATCATGCATTCTGCCATAACTGTCCTGCATCTTTCTCTCAGTTTTTTAAGGCTATAGTCATAAAAACAGCTGGTATTCACACAAAACAGACCCATAGATCAATGGAACAAAATTGAAGATCCAAACTTGAGCACATGCAATTCAGCCACCTCATATTTGACAAAGGGGCCATGAAGATTCAATGGAGGAAATACAGCATCTTCAGAAAATAATGTTGGCAAAACTAGACCACTTGTAAAGGAACAAAATTAAACCCTTACCTCTCACCCTGTAAAATGTATCAAAGACCTCAATATGAAACCTGAAACTCTGAAAATGATAGAAGAAAATGCTGGCAGTAACCTACAAGATGTAGGCTTAAGAAAATACTTTCTAAATCAGACAGCAGCTGTTCAGGAAATAAGGTCAACAAGAGAAAAGTGGGACCTTATGAAACCCTAAAGATTCTGTACAGTGAAAGAAACAATCAAAGAAGTGAAATGAAAACCTACAGAGTGGGAGGAAACTTTCACCAGTGATACATCTGACAGAACATTGACATCCAGAGTACATAAACTACTCCAAAGCAAAGGAGCAAGAAAACAAATGACCCCCTCAAAAGATGGAATAAAGAACTGAACAGAGACTTCACAAATGAAGAAGAAAAAATGGTGAGAAACATCTTAAAAAGTGTTCAGTGTCAGGCTGGGCATGGTGGCCCATGCCTTTAATCCTAGCACTTGGGAGGCAGAGGCCAACCTGATCTACAGAGTGAGCTCCAGGCCAGATGAGACTAAAGGGAGACCCTGTTTCATTAAAGACCAAAAAATTTGTTCAACGTCACTAATAATTAAGGAAATGAAAATTAAAACCTCTTTATGATTTTCTTAACCCAGTAATTCTGGCTATGGTCAAGAAAACAAAGGCTACTGAATGCTGGAGAGGTTGTGGGGAAAGGGAGCACTCATCCGCTGCTTGTGTGAATGCAGCTCATGAAACCTCTTAAAAACAGTGTGGAAAACTCTTTAAAGACTGAAAATGAGCCTACCACCTGACCCAGTCATACCACTTCTGGGTATATACCATAAGACTCACCCTATCTCATAGATACTTGCACATCATATTTATTGCAGCTCTCTTCACAATAGTGAAGATTTGGAAGCAACCCAAGTATCCCTTAGCTGATGAGTGGATAAAGCAAATGTGGTACAACATCACAGTGGAATTCTATGCAGCAGTAATGAAAGACATCCTAAATTTTGCAGTTAAATGGATGGAACTAGAATCCATTATGCTAAATGTAGTAATGCAGTCCCAGAAAAACAAATGACATATTGTGTCCCTCATTTGTGGATCCTAGCACCAAATCTCTATTTATGAGGCAAACTGAATAATTTTTTTCTTGCTTGCTTGGTAAATATAACACCTGATGTAACTCATCAAATTGTTATGTTATATAGGAACGTAAAGTAATAGTTTTTCTTTACCTGCATACATCTCTACTGTTAAAATTTGATTCCCTATACATATTTTGGAATTAACCTATAGTTTATTTTCAAATGTCATAATTTTGGTATATGTGTGGCATGTACATATACATATTTTTTGAGTGATACAGATTGGAAGGAACAACAACAACAAAAGAATGATTCAAAGAACTGACTGAAACAGTAAACTTCTGCACAAAACAGTATACATCTGTTTCAAAAAAGTTAAAAAAGACTGATAAAAAGGTGCATGACATATATGGCAGAATGGATGAGTTCTGGTAGGGTGGGGAGCAAGGGAGGGGGCCAGGTCTCAATTCAATTAGGAAATGTGTGAAGTCCACAAAACTTCAATAAAAAAGTGAAAAGTAAGTATGTAACAGTAAAAATTCTAAATAATGATAGTCTTTTTTTTTTTCTTTTTTGAGACAGGGTCTCCCTGTAGCCCCAGCTGTCCTGAAACTCACTCTGTGGACCAGGCTGGCCTTGAACTCACAAAGATCCACCTGCCTCTGCCTCCCGAAAGCTAGGATTAAAGGCATGCACCACCACGCCTGGCTTAATAACAATAATATTAATCCATTATATACAAGAAGTAGTATCCGTAACAGAAATATCCAGAATAAATGTACTTGATAAGTAAGGAACTCCTGTAATTCAATGAAAATACAAGAGTTAATCTGATTATAAAATTGGCAAAGAACATGAATGGACATTTCTTCAAAGAAGACAACATGTCCAAATACATGAAAAGTTCCTTCATATTGTAGATTATCAAGTAATTGCAGATAAAAATCACAAACATATAACTTTTAATTGGAAATATATATGAGAGACATTTTAGTTGTTTTAGGCTTAAACTTATTGGGCATTTTAAATATGTTATGCCTAAAATATAGACTGGCATCCTATTGTACCTATCTGCCCATCCATTAGGTTAAGCTGCATTACCTTTTACAATAAAAATATTCAGTAATGTGAAAGTAAGTACACACTTTATGAAATGCAATAATGTAGCAATTGATGCCATGTCTCATTCATCATGCTGCTACATCTACATAGTCATGTTCCTCCACATCTGAGATTGTGGGAATAAACTTCTATTACTTAAATCCAACATTGCAATATATGTATATATTTATAACGATTTTAAAGTTGCTTTATTGAAGTTTCATTCTTGTGATAGCTCAATCAGGTGCTTAGACAGTCTAATGTGACAGGAGCTGTGACTACCAGCAAGTCTCTTGTCTCTCTGTTGGTATACTGGTACTGAGGTTTGGGGAGAGAGCTAGGACATCAACTTCATGATACCTAGAATAGGTATTCAAATTGACACTTTTATTTCCATATAAATTAAATGAACCTCATGAAGAGTTTCTATTTGGAGATCAGAATTTAGACTATTCATGGCCCGATCATTTAAAATTACACACTCCCCCCACAATTTTATTCAGGAATGAGAAATTATTTAAAAGGCAGAATACTGAATTCAGTATTACCACTTACCTTTTTTTGTCTTTTTGAGACAGTGTCTCCCTGTAGCTCTGGCTGTCCTGGAACTCACTCTGTAGACCAGGCTAGCCTTAAACTCACAGAGATCCACCTGTGAGTTTAAGGCTAGCCTGGTCTCTGCCTCTCAAGTGCTAGGATTAAAGGCGTGCACCATCACACCTGACTTCACACTTACTTTTAAATCAGAGAATTCAAAAGTAGCAATTTTCAATAGCAAAGAAAAGTTATTTTTATACTCCCAGATTCCATCTTATTCAATTAATTAAAAAGTGATGATCATGAATAATGTATTCTCTTGAAGAACATATATAGTGCAAAACTTGATTAGTTATGCTTTAAAACACTTAATATCACTTTTTTAAAAAGTTTAAAGACAGTTTTGTATATAAAATTTACATATCCCTAATAGTATGAGATTTGTATTTACATGATAATGCAGTTTTGATTTAAAGCTTTGTGTATGTGTAACTTTTGAACTTGAAGTCAAATTAAAATTTTTCTTTGAAATGCTTTGATCTCATTTCTTTAAACCTAAAAATGAACACTTCCTTAAAATCTTGAATTCTGCAATATTTTAAACTCTATCCTGCATTTTTTTAAATTTTTATTTTTGTATGTGTATGAATGTTTTATCTGCATGTAGGTTTGTGCACCCATGTCGTGCAATGCCACGGAGGTCAGAAGAGGGTCTCTGATTCCCCTAGAACTGGAGTTCTCCTGGAATTGGAGTTACAGACGGTTCTTATCCTCCAGATGGGTGCTGGGGATTGAACCCACGTCTTCTGCAAGAGCAGTCGGTGCTCTTAACAGCTAGGTTATCTCTTCAGCTCCATCTATCTTGCAATTATAACATATGATCTTTGATTTTTCCCTTCCTAATTCATTGTGGTCCTTATTATATTTGCATAGAGAAAGAAATATTCAACAGAGCAGTACAATTGTGTATTTGCTTTTTGGTGATAGTTTCAGAATGCAAGTTCCTTGTAATTGTTGCTGTTAGTTTTGTTTGATTATTCTCTAGCCCACCATCACCCAGCAAAGGCAATGGTATCAAATTCTACTTAAAATGGGAAATTTGCAGATGTCCTTTGAAAGAGATCAAACATTTAGAACTAGTTCATTACTTTATTTGGTCTTTCTTTTGGGTTTAACATCAGGTATTATTATAAGACACACAGATGTTTCTTCAAAAATATTTATTACCTTATTAAGGTAAACTGTATCCCCTGCTGGTGAATGATATTTTATAGAAAAAAAAAACATATAAAATCCTATAAACTACACTGTTGGAAGCCAGCTACTTTTTAGCTGACAACACCATAACCATTACTTTCTTTCCAATTTTAAGGACAGTTGTAGCAGCATTTCAATTAACCAATTAATCAAAATGATATTCAAGTTTCTGCACATCTAGTCTGTAAAGGTTGTCTCTCTGGAACATTATTTCAAATGAATGCCACCTCCTGCTATGGTGGGTGTTCAACTGGCCTAGAAAAGCATTGAAGCTAGCACTTTTCCTTGCAATGAAAAAAGTTAGAAACAGTGACACTTAAGTGACCATAATTAGTCTATTGAGATTAATTTGGGAAACTTGTGCCTCTTCTAAGGCCTTGTCACAAATTTATGGCACCTTCTAAATTGTACTAGTTCATTGGTTCATTTTCCAAATAATGTTCTCTGCTAGAATATATAGAAGTTCAATTAAAAATGAATATCTTGGAGACTGCAGAAAATAGTCTCAGTAGAAGCAAGCCCACAGCAAATTCTGAATTCCAGTATGTGTTATTCTTACTTCTATGAAAGAGGCATCAAATGATGACATATGGAAAGAAAATCCTTGCATTGATAACAAAATATTTCATAAGGTAAATGTGAAACTTTGTAGATCATTTTTCATGAATATAAGCTACAATAACATAAATAAATAACAAGAAAATATGTTTTTATTCAAACCATTTTATCTAAATGCCTGACATGAATTTGACAAAAAAAGGAAAAAAAAAACTTACCATGATAGTTTATGAAACTGTTTAGATAATACAAACAATGCAAAATTTATGTGTCCAAATTTTATTTTAATGCATTTCTCTGTTAATGAAAAAATCATATGAGTGTGCAAGTGTTTTATGAAAAAGTTTTACTTAAAAGAGTTTACTTTTAAAGTTCAATGTACTGCAAAAGTTAAATTTTAGGTAAAATTTCCTTAAAGACTGGGAACTCAAGTTATCAACAAAGATACTCAAACTTCATAAACTATTCATTGTGATTATAGGAAAAAGAAGGATTAAAGAAACGCTGACAGAATTTTGGCATCTTAAGAAGTAGGAAAAGAGGTTGGAGAGATGGCTCAGTGGGTAAAAACACTGGAAATACTGTGCAGCAGAGGCAGCCATGTGCCTGTATATCCCAAATCTAATTGGCTATTGGCTCTCTCGGAGTAATAACCCATGGCTGATGCCACAAGCTTACATCCTCTACAGATTAGGAGATGTTATAAACCACAGTAAGACCCTGTCATATTTAACAGGGGGGAAAATGTAATTCATGGATTAACATATCATCCAAACATATGTGTCTATGCCAAAGTAACCTACCATAACTATTAGTGCTGCTTAAATACCTATATATCTAATTGCTTGTGCTTCATTAGTAGGATCGAAAGGTTACTCCTGGACAAACTGTCAGCCCATGAAAGGAAACAGCCAGAATTGACCAGAGTCCAAGTCAACAGCTCCAGAGAGAGTGGACTGTTTTACTTCTCATCCACCTGTGCCCCTTTTCTAAGCCTAGGGAACAATCTGCGGAAGAGGGGGCATGGTAGAATGTAAAGGCTGTGATTGGGGTGAATGGTGAAACTACAGCGATGTAGTCTGGACACTCATTTGATCAACTTGATTAACAAACAACTTGTCACCCCCCACTGGATGGTGGGGCTGTGGGGGTTTGGGCACAACAGCCTGCAGATTGGTTTTGCATGAAGGATGCTTGTACTCATGGATTATCACTTATAGCTAAAAAATGAAAAAAAAATAACAGAGAAAGATGCAGGACAATTATGCATGATCTGGGATGGGGTGAGGGTGGGGGGAAGGGAAAGGGAAATATGCCTGATCTGAACTGGAAAATGATGTATGAAATGCACAAAGCATCAATAAAAATTGAATTAAAACAACAACAACAACAACAAAAAAACCACTGGCTTGGGGCTGGAGAGATGGTCTAGCAGTAAGAACGCCAACTGCTCTTGCAGAGGACTGAGGCTCAATCCCCAGAATCCACATGGCTGCTGAGAACCATTTTTAACTCCAGTTACAGGGGAATCCAACATCCTCTTCTGACCTCCGCGGCATTGCATGACACGGGTGCACAGACCTGCATGCAGACAGTACATACATACACATAAATAATAAAAAAAGAACAATGGCTACTTTTGCAGACAGCAAGGGTTGCTTCCAGGTCTTCACTATTGTGAAGAGAGCTGCAATAAACATGGATGTGCATGTTTATTTTTTATCTAGATACCTGTCCAATGGGCTCAATGGGGTATTGACCTTTCCCACTATTAGTATCCTGGGATTAATCAGTTCCTTGAAATTCTGCAGAATTGGACTTATAAAGTTTGGTGCACCAGAGTTGGGTGTGTATATATTTATGATTGTGAATTGTCAATTGTTTCTTTGATAAGAATGTAGTGACACTCTTCATCTCTTCTGATTAGCTTTATGTTGAAGTCTATTTTATCTCATATTAGAAGAGCAACTCCTGCTTGCTTTTTGGAACATTTTTCAATCCTTTCACCTTAAGATGGTGCATGTCCTTGAAAGTGAGTTTGAATTCTTAATCCATTATCCCAGTCTGTACCTCTTTTTTTTTGGTATTTTTGAGACAGGGCTTCCCTTTAATCCCAGCTAGCCTGGAGCTCACTCTATAGAGCAGACTGGCCTTGAACTCACAGATCCACCTGCCTCTGCCTCCGGAGTGGTGTGCTTAAAGGCGTGCGCCACCATGCCTGGCTCCAGTGTTTACCTCTTGATTGGGGAATTCAGACCATTAATATTTAAGGTCATTATTTAGAGATGTATATTGTTTTTGTTAAATTTATTTTCTGCTGGCCTTACTGGTCTAGGTTTGTTTTTCCAAAGTAATACATTCATTAATCACCCTCTCTTGTTGCATGGGGATAGTTACTCCTTTCCTTTGTCCTTTGAATTGCTTCAAGTGTTTTCTGAAGGGCTGGATTTCTGGACATGAATATATATATCTTGTTTAGGTCATGAAAGATTTTTATTTCTCCTTTGGCTATAATTGAAATTATTGCTGGGTAAAGTAACTTGCTTAGCATCTATAGCCATTTACTACTGGGAATACTTTGGTCCAGGCTTTTCTGGATTTCATCATTTGCATTGAAAGTCAGCTGTATGAAGGACAGAGGAGAGGAACAACTATCCTCAGGCACCTAGAAAGAGAAATTAATAAAAGCATAACTGAAAAAGTATAAACCTAGACCAAAAACACAAATGGACACTAAGGTGAAAGGAAGCAACACACATCTTTTAACTATAACTTTGAATATTAATGGACTAAACACCCCAAGCAAAAGACATAGACTAGGAGAATGAATTAGGAAACAGAACCCATCTATATGCTGTCTACAAGAAACCCATTTCACTCTCAAGGATAGGCACCAACTTTAGGTGAAAGGTTGGAAAAAAAAAATTCCAAGCAGATGGTACCAAAAACCAAGCAGGGGTGGCTATTTTAATATATAAAAAAAAGACTTCAAAGTAAAACTAATCAGAAGAGACAAAGAGGGCCATTACATCTTAATCAAAGGAACAATTAAACATGAAAATTTCACAATCGTGAATATATATGTACCAAACCCTGGTACACCGAACTTTATAAAGATGATTCTCTAGGACCTCAAGGAACAGATTAACCCAGAACATTCATAGTAGGGGACTTAGATACCCAACTGAGCCCTTTGGACAGGTCAACTGGACAAAGAATAAGCAGAGAGACATATGAACTGAATGATATGATATACCAAATGGACCTCACAGACACCTACCTAATATTCCACCCAAATACCATACAATACATTTTCTACTCAGCACTCCATGGAACATTCTCCACAACAGACCATATACTGGGTCACAGATATAAACCTCAACAGATATGAAAAGAGTGAAATAATTTCATGCATTCTATTAGAGCACTGTGCAATAAAACTCAATATCAGCACCTGAATAAGCCCTGCTATCTACAAGAACACATGGGGACTAAACACACTCTTGAATAATGAATGGGTCAAGGAAGAAATAAAGAAAGAAATAAAAGCATTCCTGGAACTAAAAGACAATGATGATACAACACACACACACACACACACACACACACACACACACACACACACACCTATGGGATACATTAAAATAACAGAAAGAGCACAAATAAATGATCTAACACTGCAGCTAAAAACACTTGAGGGACAACAACAAATGAACCCTAAATGCAACAGACAGGAAGAAATAAAAATCAGAACAGAAATTAATGAAATAGAACAAAGAATATAAAAAAAAAAAAAATTAATCCAAAAGTTGGTTCTTTGAAAGACTAATCAAGATAGACTGACCTCTAGCCCAGTTAACCACAAGAAAGAAAGAGCAACTCCAAATCAACAGAATTCAGATGAAAAGGGAAATATGACAACAGACAAGGAAAAGATCCAGACAATCATACAGGAATATTTCAAAAACCTATACTCTACTAAGTTTGAAAATCTAAGATTAATGGATGAATATCTGAAACACAGGAATCACAAGAGCTTAGCCAAGAAGAGATTGACAGCTTAAACAGACCTATAATATATTAAGAAATTGAAAATGTAATAAGAAACATCTTGTGCTGGATAGCTTTAGTGTCAACTTGATGCACCTGGGTTGAGGGAGCCTCAATTGGGGAATTGGCTCCTTTGTAATGGCCTGTGGCCACATCTGTGGAGTATTGTCTTGATTGTTGGGCAATATGGGAGGCCTAGCCCACTATGGGTGGTGCCACCAGGTGGTTGTGTATGGTATAAGAAGGCATGCTGGGCATAGCCAAGAGAGCAAGCCAGTGAACAGCATTTCTCCATGGCCTATGCTTCAGTTCCTGCCTCCAGGTTCCTGCCCTGAGTTCCTGCCTTGGGCTCCCTAAGTGATGAACTGTGACCCAGGAGATGTAAGCTGAATAAACCCTTTCCTCCCCAAGTTGGTGTCAGTCAGAGTGTTTCGTCACAGCAATGGAAGACAAACCACAACACCTCCCAACTAAAAAAGCCCAGGCCCAGATTGTTTCCCAGCAGAATTCTATAAAACATTTCAAAAAGACATATGACCATTATTACTCAAATTGTTCAGAAGGTTACAAGCAGAGGGAAATGTCCCAAAATCCTTCTATGAAGCCAGCATCACTCTAATACCAAAACCAGGCAAAGACACAACCAAAAAAAAAGAAAAATATAGAACCATCTCATTAATGAACAAAGATGCAAAAATTCTCAATATACTTGCAAACCACATACAGACCCACATCCAAAAAATCATCCTTCATGACCAAGTTGGAGTCATACCAGAGATGCAGGGATGTGTCAATATACAACAATCAATAAATATCATAAAACACATAAATGGATTGAAAGATAAAAAACCACATGATCATCTCAATTGACACAGAAAAAGCTTTGGACAAAATCCAGCATCCCTTCATGCTTAAAGTCCTAGAGGGAATTGGATTGGAGGGATCATTCCTCAATGTAAACAAAGCCATATAAAAGCAACCCACAGCCAACATCATCCTTAAGTGAGAAAAGTCAGAATCATTCCCCTTAAAGGCAAGAAATTGGCAAGGCTTCCCCCTGTCACCACTCCATTTCAATATAGTGCTTGAAACTCTTGCCTGGCAATAAGGCAAGAGAGGGAAATTAAAGGAGTACAAATTGGAAAAGAAGAAATCAAGCTATGCTTTTTTTCAGAGTATATGATAGTTTACCTAAGGGATGCTAAAAACTCAACCAGAAAACTCCTAGAAATGATTAAGAGTTTCAGTAAAGAGGTGGGATACAAAATTAACAGAAAAATCAGTAGCCTTTTTTTTATGCCAACAGCAAACAACTGAAAAGGAATACAAGGAGAACTTCCCACTCACAATAGCCAAAAACAATAAAATATCTAGGAACAAACCTAACTAAAGACAATAAAAATCACTTCAATAAATATTTTAAACCCCTGAGGAAGGAAATTAAGGGAGACATCAGAAGATGGAAAGACCTCCCATGCTAATGGATTGGAAAAATTAATATAGTAAAAATGTTCATTCTGCACAAATTAATGTACAGATTCAGTGCAATCTCAATTAAAATCCCCAAGAGTTTCTTCACAGGCTTGGAAAAAATCTTTAAATTCATATGGAAAAACACAAGACCCCAAATAGCCAAAGAAACCCTGAATGAAAAGAGCTGTACAGGGGGATCTCTGTGGCAATTCCCTTTGGCAACCCCAGCCCTCAAGCCAGAGTCCTGCTGATTTCCTGCGCTTTTGACACCTGCCTAGCACCACTGTCTTGTCTTTGATGCTTTGGATAAAACATTGTCACATTCCTGTAGCGATCTGCAGTATATGGTGTAAATTCCTGTATTTTCCAGTCACACCTCAAGTTCCAGGATAAATATGAGTCCTAAAAGTAAAGTTGAATTATTCCTCTGTGGAACTTCTGGCCTCATCCTTGAGTCCCTCTCTTTCTTTTCCTTCTCTCCCGGTTTTCCAGTTCCTCTTCCTCCCCCTCCCTTCCTAGGCTAATACCTGGGTAGCTGACCAGCTGGCTGGAGTGATCCAGGGAAACTGCAGTCTCAGGAATCTGTAGGCTCTGGACCAAGGGGGGAAGAACATCAAAAGGCTACAACTGGCACCTCAACATGGAGCAAAGCATTTCAGAGGACAAGAATGAAACAGGTATGGTCTACGGTTCTCAGTCATCCGCCCCTGTCAGGCTGTTTCTCTCATCCCTGTGTCTCTCTCAAGTGAGACACACTTTTATAAATGTTTTCGTAGGATTCACAGAAGGGAAGTTTAGCACCACCCTGCCCTGTCCAGTAGGGAACTGGGGTAGTGGATGCACCCATCCTCCCAAGTTTCTCATTGGGATAAGCTTTCACTTTTCCAATCTTTGCTTTTTCTAACCTTAAAAAAAAATTTTTTTTTTGTCTCTGTATGTGTATGAATGTACTGTCTGCATGCAAGTTTGTGCACCCGTGTCGTGCAGTGCTGCGGAGGTCAGAAGAGGGTCTCGGATTCCCCTGGAACTGGAGTTCTCCTGAATTGGAGTTTCAGACGGTTCTCGGCCACCATGTGGGTGCTGGGGATCGAACCCGGGTCCTCTGTAAGAGCGGGCATCGCTCTTAACCGCTAGGCCATCTCTCCAGCCCCATGCTTTTTCTAACCTTTAACTTTGGTTCCTGTTGGCTCAAGGGAATCATTAACCTAATTGGATTCCCACCTGCTTGGTCAGGTGGCTGCAAAAAACCTTCTGCCTTTACATTATTTCTATTCACTACCATTTCTTTACTTTTCCACCTTAAATAAAGCCACAGGCATGCACACACACACACACACACACACACACACACACACACACACACACCAGCTAGTCACTGAGACCAAGAGAAGTGAGTCCACACCCAGTGATGATGGGGTGCCAGCCTGGGCCACCAATCACCCAGGTAGCAAGATGGGGCTCCCATCTCCTGAATCTGGAGCAGAGTAATAGGAAGTTCAAAAAACCGTGGGGCACAGGGTGGGCTTCAAGAAAGAGGAACACGCAGCCCTGCAGGCCACCCACTAAGCTCCCAGGATGTACCAGCTTGCAGGACAGTCTCTACAGGACTGGGAAAAATAACTAAAAATGAAATGCCACAGGGCAGGTCATAATGGGACATGACCACCTGATCTTCAGTGCAACAACTAAAAAATAGATGGCTAAGGGTTAAAAAGGCAAACTTAGGAATGGGAAAGTAAAACACCAAAATTCTGCTGGAGCCACCCATATTCACCAGGCTACCCTGCCTTTAGGCACCAAAAAACTACAATTCCCATAATGCCTTGAGACTGTTGCAGGCATGTTAACTTCCTTGTTGTTCAAAATTCTAGCCTGACAAAGAAACTTCAAAGCTTCCAAGGACTTAATTAAATATGTTCTTTCTCAAGCAGGTCTCCTAAAAATACAGAGATCATGTACCTTCAAACCCGTATTGTGCTTTTTCTTATGGTGATTATTCAAAATTGAGTTTTAATTGTACTTTTCCTTGCATATCAATTTTATATCAAGATAATTTTATGATATGGCCATTCAAAATGTATTCAGTTAAATTCTGTCTCAAGCATGCTTATTAAGATATTAAATTATTTTTTTTTTTTTTTTTTTTTTTTTTATTGATGCTTTGTGCCATTTCATACATCATTTCCTCAATCAGTTCGGCTATCTCCCCTTCCTTCACCCCCACCCCTCACCCAACCAAGATCAATGCATTCTGCATGACTGCTCGCTATCTCTCTCAGTTTTTTTTTTTTTTTGCGTTTTTTAGCTATAAGTGATAATCCATGAGTACAAGCATCCTCATGTATAAAACCAATTTGCAGGCTGTTGTGCCCAAACACCCACAGCCCCACCTTCCAGCGGGGGGAGGGGTTGTATGTTCAATCAGGTTAATCAAATGAGGGTCCAGACTATCATTGCTGTAGTTTCACCATTCACCCAACTCGCAGCCCTTACATTCTACCACACCCCTCTTCCGCAGATTATCCCTGGGCTTAGAGAAGGGGCAAAAGTGGATGAGCAAGCAGAACAGTCCACTCTCTCTTGGAGCTGTTGTCTTGGATTCTGGTCAATTCTGGCGTTTCTCTTTCATGGGCTGACAGTCTGCCAGGAACTAACCTTTCAATCCTACTAATGAACAACAAGCATTAGAATATAGTTATTTTAAGCAGCATTAATAGTTATGGTAGGTTACTTGTTATAGAATTATATGTTTAGAGTAGATGTTGATCCACGAACTACATTTTTTCCTGTAAATATACGGGTCTTACTGTGGGGTTATGATATCTCCTAACTTGTAGAGAATGTAAGCTTGTGGCAAGCCTGGGTCATTTCTCCAAGGGAGAGCCAATAGCCAATTAGATTTGGGATAACAGGCATATGGCTGCCTCTGCGCACATTATTTCCAAGGCAGGTGAGTGTAGCTGGTGCTGACGGTAGAGTTTTTCTTGTTGAATCAAGGAGACCCGTATTTGTTTATTGGTTTAGTGGCCCTTGGTAACACTCTCTGGTATTCCAGAGGCCATCTGTACACTTGCATTTGTGGTCTCAATGCATCTTTCCATGTTAACATCAGGTCTTCAGCAGCAGGGCCTTATCGCCTCTCTTTTGCAGGTATCCCAGTTTAAGGAGGAGTCCTTTACCTTTTGTGGGACCTTAGATCCCCTGGCCAACATCTCCTGGTGGAATAATCCATTACTGATGTCAGAGCTCCTGTATTGAATATTTTGCTTAAGCGCATAGTTTAAGGACTTTAGTTATATTTGGTTCTGAACAGAGAAATCCTTTCACAGTTCTATGTCTATTAGTAATTAAAGAAGCAGTATACCATTTTTATAAGAGATTACCTCTATAATAGTTGTATCCAATTTTACAGTTGAGAGCACAAACCCATCATCGTCATATTTCTCCTTTTCTGGGGGGGAGGCAGGAAAGTCATATCAAAACCTTTTGGCACCTAGAAAGTAAGTTTCATCAGGAACCCACTATAAATAGTTGTTACACAACAGTGAATTATATCTCCATTTACTCGGATGCATTACTGTTTTATCAGAGTCTGTTAACAATGTTGTTTATATACACAATTTACTTTTACTAAGTCCTAAAACACCATGTATCCTGTAGACAGTGTCTAGGCAAAACTGGGCACTTGTTGAACTCATGTCATTAAATAGCATTAATCGATATACACCAGTGTCCCTCACCCACCCTCCCCCCTTCCCAATTCACCATTTCGGTCCATTTTCTGATGCAGCTTTCTTTTGTTGTTCTTTTACTATGCATCCCTCTCCATGAGAATGTTTATATCTGGGTTATTGGTACTAGCATCCACTTATGAGGGACACCATTTGTCGTTTGTTTTTGCTGGACTGTGTTACTTCACTTAACATAATGTCTTCCAGCTCCATCCATTTACCTGCAAAGTGCAAATTGTTGTCCCTCTTTACCGCTGCATAGAACTCCATTGTATACATGTACCACATTTTCTCTATCCACTAGTTCAGTTGAGGGCCCTGGGCTGGTTCATCTTTTTGCATTGTGAAACAGAGCTGCAATAAACATAGCTGTGCATGTATCTTTGCAGTAAGTGTGTCTTGTGGGATATACCCAGGAGTGGTTGGACTGGGTCAAATGGAAGGCTCATTTTGAGTCTTCTAAGGGTTCTCCACACTGATTTTCCATAGTGGTGTACAGTTTACATTCCCACAGACATGGATGAGGCCCCTTTCTCCACAACATCTCCAGCACTTGTATCATTTGTGTTCTGATCCTAGCCAGTCTTATGGAGTAAGGTGATATCTCAAATGTTATAGTGGTTTTAATTGCATTTCCTTAATATCAGAGATGCTGAACACTTCTTAAGATGTTTCTCGGCCATCTCTATTTCCTCTGTGTGAAGTCTCTATTCAGTCTCTTGCTCCATCTTTTGAGTGTTTCATTTGTTTTCTTTCTTCTTTGTTTTTGAGTAGCTTGTATATTCTGGAGATTAATGCTTTGTCAGATGTGTCTGCAGTGAAGGTTTCTACCCACTCTGTGGGTTTTCTCTTCACTTCCTTTATTGTTTCTTTGATGTACAGAAGCTTTTGAGTTTAAGGAGATCCCATTTGTCAATTGTTGATCTTATTTCTTGTGCAGCTGCTGTCTGATTAGGAAGTCTTCTTCCTACCCTGTGTCTTGTAGTCTGCTGCCACAGTTTCTCTTATCACTCTCAGAGTTTGGGGTTCACGTTGAGGTCTTTTGGCCCATCTGGAGGAACTTTTGTACAAGGTGAGAGGTAGGGGTTTAATTTCATTTTCTACAAGTGGTGATCCAATTTTGCCAGACACCACTGGCTGAAGATGCTGTCTTTCCTCCTTTGTGTCTTCTTGGCCCCCTTGTCCAATATGAGGTGGCTGAAATTGTATGCTCAGGTTTGGATTTCAGGTTAATTCCATTGGTCAAACTGGTCTGTTTTTTGCCAAGTACCAGGCTGTTTTTATGACTATAGCCCTGTAGTAGTTTTGAAGTCTGGTAATAGCGATCCCCCCTGTATTGCTCTTTTCACTCAGGGTTGCTTTGGCTATCGGGGTCTTTTGTTTTTCCAAATGAAATTGAGGATTTTTTTTTCCACAGCACTGTGAAGAAATTCTTGGGGATTGTTGGGGATTGCATTAAATCTGTACACTAGTTTGGGTAGGATGACATTTTTTTTTTTTTTTTTTTTTTTTTTTTTTTGTGTTTTTTTGTGATTTCTACATTTTTCAATTCAGTTTCAGCTATTTCCCTATTCCCTCCTCCCCATCCCACCCATCCCGCATCATGCATTCTGCCATAACTGTCCTGCATCTTTCTTCAGTTTTTTTTCATCTTTTAGCTATAAGTGATAATCCATGAGTACGAAGCATCCTTCAGCAAAACCTATCTGCAGGCTGTTGTGGCCAAACACCTACACCCCACCATCCAGTGGGGGTGACAGGTTGTTTGTTCAATCAAGTGATCAAATGGTGTCCAGAGTACGATTGCTGTAGTTACCATTCACCCCAATCGCAGCCCTTACTTCTCACCACGCCCCCTCTTTCCGCAGGTTGTTGCCTAGGCTTAGAAGGGGCACAGGTGGATGAGAGGTAAAACAGTCCACTACTCTCTGGAGCTGTTGACTATGGACTCTGGTCAATTCTGGCTGTTCCTTTCATGGGCTGACAGTTTGTCCAGGAAAACCTTCGATCCTACAATGAGAACACAGCAATTAGATATATAGGTATTTAAAGCAGCACTACTAGTTATGGTAGGTTACTTTATGCATAGACACATGTTTTGGATATGTTAATCCATGAATTACATTTTCCCCCCTGTTAAATATTGACAGGGTCTTACTGTGGCTTATAACATCTTCCTAACGCTAAAAAAAAGGGGGGGGGATACAGAAAGACATGATTAACCTTTCATCAAACCCTTGCAATCAAATTCTTAAAACTAACTATGGGAAAAGATTTGTATGTTCCAACAGGCACAAAATTGTCACCACACTTAACGGCTGAGCGAAAAGAAATACAGGTTTGGCATTGAGTAGGATGTACCAAAAGTGACAACGGAAAGGTTGACCCGTCTGAACATTCAAAGGATGAAACGCCTGAGATTGCCATAAACATCGAAACCCTCTGGGGACCCTACATTAAACAACTAGTTATAATGAGAATTTACCTTCTTTCTAATGAAACTTACCTTCTAGGAGCCACAAAGGTTCTGATATGAGAGAATTCCTTGCCTTCCCCCCCATACAACAAGGAGAAAAATGACGATGATGACGGCTCCCAACTGTAAAATGGAGAGTGACAACATATTGTAGAGGTAATCTTCTTATCAAAACCGGTAAAACCTGCTTTACTTAATGATCTACTAGACATGAAACTGTGGAAGGATTACCTTCTTGTTCAGAACCAAATATAATTACTAAAGTCTAGGCTAAGGCATCAGTTGAAAAATTATTTAAATACAGGATGGGACAGCTTCAACTGTATTTATTTCCCAATCCATGAGCATGGGACGTTTTGCCATCTTCTGATGTCTCCTCAATTTCCTTTTCCCAGGGGGTTTAAAATTATTGTTGTAGAGATCATTAGTATCCTTGGTCAGGTTTGTTCTAAGGCCCTATTTTATTGTTTGAGGCTATTTGTGATGTGGGAAGGTCTCCTTGTAGTCTTCAGTTTGCTTGTTGTTGGTGTAAAAGATTCTCCATACGGCTTACTGATTTTTTAGTATCTATTGTACTGCCTCACCCAAAGCTACTAATCAGTTCTAGGAGTTTCTGGTGGAGTTCTAGCTCCCTTAGGTAGACAATCATATCCTCAGCAAACAGGATAGGTTGACTTCCTATTTTCCAATTAGAACTCCTTTACATTCCTTTCTTGCCTTATTGCCCTGGCAAGTGTTTTCCAAACTATATTGACAAAAGGGAGTGGTGACAGGGAGGAAGCCTTGCCGCGTTCCTACCTTTAAGGGAAATGCTTTGTCATTCCCCATTTAGGATGATATGGCTGTGGGTTTCTGTATCTGGCTTTGCTTAATTGCGGAAATGATCTCGTCAGGGCCAATTCCCTCCACGGAACTTTAAACAGTAGGCTGCTGGATTTTGTCAAGGCTTTCTCCGCATCAATAGAAATGATGGTGTGCGTTTTTGTCCTTCAGTCCATTGATATAGTTGATGATGTTTATTGATTTTCGTATGTGAACCATCCCTGCATCTTGGTATGAATTCCCACTTGGTCATGGTGGATGATTTTCTTGATGTGAGTCTGTATGCAGTTTGCAAACATCTTGTTGAGAATTTCTGCATCCGTGTTATTAGGGGAGTATGGTCTAAGTTCTCATTTTTGTTGTATCGTTTCCATGGTTTTGGTAGTAGCATAATGCTGGTTTCATAGAATAAATTTGGGATATTTCCCTCCATTTGTATTCCTTTCTGAACCAATTAGTAGTAATGGTTGTATGTCCTTTCGAAATATTTTATAAAAATTCTGACAGTGAAAATCCGTCTTGGCCTGGGCATTTTTTTGGTGGGAGGCTGCTTATTACATCTTCGACTCTCCTGTATTATGGTCTGTTTAGCTGTCGATTTCTTCTTGGCTGAGCTTTGGGAATTCCCAGGATTTCAGATAATCATCATTTCATCTAGGTTTCAAATTTAGTGAATTATAAGTTTTTGAAGTAGTCCCGAATAATTGTCTGGATCTTAATTTATGTCGTGATAATTTAAACATTTAGATCACAAGTTCCTTATTTGAGTTGAGTTTGTCTCCCATCTTTCTTGTCGTTAACTGGGCTAGGATGTCTTTCTATCTTATTTATTCTATCAAAAGAACCACTTTTGGATTTCATTGATTTTTGATGGTTTTTCTTTGTTCTATTTCATTGATCTCTTGTCTGATTTTTTTCATTATTCTTGTATGATACGTTAGGTGTTCATTTTGTTTCTCCAGTATTTTTAGATGCAGTGTTAGATAGTTCAATTGTGCTATTTATGTTTGTTAATGTAGGACACTTAGAAGACATAAAATTACCCTCTTAGAGCTGCTTTAAGTTGTACAAATAGATTGTGATGTGTTGTTCTTTATCATTGTCATTCAGTTCAAGTGAATGGTTTTGTATTTATTTTCTTGTATTCTCCTTGGACTCCAATCCTTATTAGGAGGGTGTTGTTTATTCTTCATGTGTTCCTGTAGGTTGTGCGGTTTATTCTGGTGTTGATAATGCGTTTTATGGCACTGTGGTCTGATAGAATTGCATGAGATTACTCAATCTTTTTATTTGTTTAGTTTTTTCCTGTGTCCAGTATATGGTCTATTTTGGAGCATGTTCCATGAGGTGCTTGGTAGAAAAATTGTATTCTTGGTGTTGGGTGAAATATTCGTAGATGTCTGTGAGGTTCCATTTGTTGTATTGTACTATTCAG